>OZ037776.1:7113835-7261335 GCA_964035525.1 Porites cylindrica
AAAATTAAGAAGGTGATGTTTCCGACGCTAGCCACTCAATCGATATGATCAAACTAAGGAAAACTGACTTGTAAGTCACTGAGGCATACGCCTCCCGCGTACATTAAACTGTTCCTTACCCTAGCTTTTAGAACTGGTACCAACTGTTGACGGTTGATCATGAGACCAATCGAGTCTGCAGCAGCGTTAACCAGCGGTCCGTCCGCGAAAGTATCTAAAATGGCGTCCAAGGCTTCACATATCACCCAGAGACTGTACTGACCGACCACAATATCAAGGAAGACAGTACCTAAAGACTAATAAAAAAAAAGCTTGGGTGATTCTTAGGATCCCATGAAAAACAACACTAAAGCACTAAAAAAAACGGCAAAGCCCAAAGATGAGGGACAGAAAATTGTGAAATCCGCCCTGAACCTTTTTAGCTAAGACTCAACAATTCATGACAAATGGCTCTAACTTTTGACTCAGTGGACGACGACCTAATTGCGCCGTTTTCACCACGGAAGCAAGAAAACTATTCAGTTGCTCTAAATGTACAAGTAGAAAGCACTCACAAATTATACCTTACATAACATAAACTTGATCTAGGGCTAATTTAATCTTCTTCCGAGATCCTCCATTAGTGTTGTCTACATAAAGATAATCAAACGGAGAAGCAAACCTTCAGGATCTCCAGGCCGTCGTCTTTTCTGGCGGCCATCTTGCCGATGAATCCCAGAATGCTTATCAGCTTGACTTTCACTGCTTCACATGAGGTTTCGACGGTAACACGGCACAATATGGTCACATGTTCAGCTGTTATACACTACAAAAAAAAACACCACCCAAATTCAGCTTTCACCTATGATCAGCTGCTCAATGTGTCTTGCAAACGAGCGAGTTTAAACCCAGCTTCAACAAATCAGGTTGTTCCGGGTTGTGACAAGTTGTCGCAGAAAGTAGAGAATAGTTCTACTTTTTATAACAAAATCTTTACGGGTTGCGCGTTCTACTGGCCCAAGGCAAAGTCATTGTGCAGCAGGTGATGTATCTACCGTGTATTGCGCGACTCCTGCGTAATTTTAGCCAATAAGAAGTCAGTACTCCCGCAACATGCAACAACTTGATTTCTACAGACTACTATCAACGTCTTACTTTAGAAAGCTGGTTTACTAACTTAGAACAAACGCCACTGAATCGCAGCCAACAGTTACCAGCGCCGTACAAACGACTTATTGACGAACAAAACTAACTACGAGAGAACGACTAGAGAACTGACAATTTGACTAATAATAGACGACTGTTTAACTGTGACAATAGACGGATTGAAACGCGCCAATTACTGATTACGAGTCTTCATAGCCAAAAACGTGGCTTAACTGACAGACGACCGATAACATTCCGACGTAATTGACCAATCAGATCAATAACCAGAGTACAATACCATCAACTGACGTGATACAACTCAATTTGACTCTGAAGATGACTACTCATGCACAGGTAGTCGAAACATCAGTCACTGTCAACAACAACAGTCCTATTCAGGACTACGTTCACCCGGACGATCAAACTCAACCTACTTTTGAAATGACTCCTGGGTTCAAACCTTTCACACAACTTGATTTGTTACAAGACAAGCTTGAACGCGGTTGGTAAAACACGCAACATAGCTTTTCAACTTGTTTTGCAGCAATGTTGCAAAACACGTGTAACATTTTTCTTGCCCGTTCTACCATAGCTTTAGAAGAAATATTTTGGAGGAACTATGTGTCATTAGTAATTACTAAATTCTGATTGGTTGAGCTACTACTAGGCTATATGTTATAGCCCACTAGAAGCGGAAAGCGCCGGCTTTTTGGCGGCAAAAAAGGATTAAAGTCTAGCTTTAACTAGCTAAAGTTGTTTTGTCTCGATATTTTTTACCAACTAGTTGGATCTTACTAAAACAATTACTCCTCTCGCCCTAATGGCCCCTGAGTAAATAGCCCATTCGGCCTTCGGCCTCGTGGGCTATTGACTCATAGTCCATTCGGGCTCGAGGAATAATTGTTAATTATCATTTCGACGCTGCCAGACGTTAAGGTAGAGTCGCTTTTCAAAGCCTTCGACTTTTTTTACCGGAAGATAACCAAACAATTGCGTCGTTCTGGTTACTTTTTACAGCTGACAAAAGTTGTTGATTAAATCGACAGCGATTGACTTGTTTCATCTACATGTACACTTTAGAAAACGAGTGACCCCTAGACAAACCAGACCTAAAACGTAAAAAAAAGCGATTAGGAACTTACTTGAGGCTCTTGCAGTGAAACCAGTTTGTCAATCACTGATCGTAGAACTCCAGTGGCAGCTTCTAGAAAATCCTCTAGCTAAGGTTAAAGAAATAGCAGTTTTACGATAAAAATTGTGGCTCAAAATAGAGTGACTATTACATCGCGCAGAATGCCTATTGTTCTCCGGACATTTACTTCCAGTCCAAAAACGTTTGTAGATCTGTCATATCATGCGTGGACGCTATGAAAGCGCCTCAACGATTGGTTGCCTTGAACTCACTCGGATGCTCATTAATATGATGTAGGTGGCAAACTAAGCAAAGTGGGCAGTTCGCTATTGTTTCGCCTTTTATTCGAAATCGCACATATGCGTATATTTCGCAGCGATATTTTAAAAACTCGCTATTGCTTTCGATGTATTGGCAGTTTATTTGGTAGAAAAAGTTAAGCAACAGAACGAATGATGAAATGTCGAATTAACTTTGCGCGAGCGAGATCTTGATTGTGTCGTAAATAAATACACTGCATTGAGTCAGTTAGCGCACAGAAGCCGACGCTCAGTGTAATGGTCTGTAATGTTTTACTTCTGTATTTGAAAGGGTTTTAGCTCTTAGGGACTAGTCAAAAAGTATAGCGGGGGGGGGGGGTGGGCCGGAGCAGAGAGGGGGTGGGTCATGAGGTTTTGAGCCTTGTGCAAGGGGTGGGCCGTGCAATTTTCAGCTACCCTTAGGGGGTGGGTCACCCTATTTTATTACATAGATAAGCACTAACTACTAACGAGACAGTTGACCACACTTGTTATATAAAACACAGTCAGCTGGAATTAAATTGCTAAAATACTCACAAACCTGTTGTGCGAGAAAATGCAACGGGTGACAGGCCGCACATCCCGTGAACCCTTTGTTAACCTTTTTTTGGGGGGGCTCTAACGAGCATGTCCTTTAATGATTTTCCTTTTTTGTAAGGAAAGGATTGATGGTTCTTTAAAAATTTATTAAAGTTATGGTTGGTTTTGTATAAGATTCCATTTTTAATATTCAAGCTTCCTTTATAGTAGACACTGAGGGCTGGTATTGTGTCACAAATGGCAATATTTCTTTTTCCTCCTTGTATGTTTTGTTTTAGGAGTTTTTAGAATTTTATTTCTGATAGTAGGTCTTCTATCAAAGTTTGTGGGTAGCCTCCGTCCATCAAGCGTTTTTTTTTAAATTTGAATTATTTTCCTCAAAGGTTGTTTCTGAGGAGTTTTTTCGTAGGATTCTCAAGGCTTCTCCTTTGACAAATCCTTTTTTAACACTTGGAGGGTGACACGAGGTGAAATGTGTGTGCAAGAAGGTTTCCGTTTGTTTAAAATGTGTCTTTGCATCAAGGATAGATTTTTTCTTGGATCTTGTGCCTTTGTATACAACCGTGTCTAAAAACGCTGCATCTCAGTGTCAAATGTTTCGGCCATGAATTTAATAGTTGGGTGATGTAAGTTTGCTTGTTCAATGAAGGCTTCGATGTCTGGTTTACTCATGTCCCATAGGGAAAAGATATCGTGTATGTAGCATTTGCAAACTGTTGTTCTAAAGACAGTTTTGCTTAGAGTTGTTGTTTCAATATATGTCATGAAAATATTGGCAAAGAAATCAAAACTGCTGTCTTTGTGCCCATTACAGTTCCATGGTTTAGTAGGTAGTGCTTTCCATTGAAGTGGAAGAAATTTTCTTTGGGGATTAATCTAAGAATTTCCGGCAAGTAATGTGTAGAAATGGATTGTCTTTGTAGAAATTTTTATATGCTTTGTGACACACAATTTCAGTATATACCCCCGTTTTGCTGTATATTTGTGTCAAGACTCATAACGTCCGTCTTTTCAGTAAAGGGTATGATTTCTGTGATTTTGATATTGGTTGTAGCAGTGTATCAACAAATTTTGTCAAGCACAGAACAATGTTAAGCCATCCTCTTTTCTTTCTCCGTTTACCGTCGTCCGACCGACCCAAATTTTTGGCATTTTTTAAAAAAAAGCAACGACGTAGTTACACCATTTTCCACTTGAAATAATTCTTTTAATCTGAAAAATGAGCATAGTAACAGCACAGAGAAAAACAAGAACAAAAACATGAACATTTTTCACAGTATATTGTACATTTTGTTAATCCAAATATGTGAATGTTAACTTTTAACGTCTTCCTGGGGTACTAGGGCCTAATATTCTGAGACTTCTTGTGATTTTTTTTAAGTTTTTTTTTTTCAATCCGACCGACCGACCCAATATTAGGAAACGCATTCGACGGTAAACGAAGATAAAAAAGGGGATGGCCTTAGAGGAAACCAAACAGCCATGTTTTAACTAGGGGGTGGGTCATGCAATTTCCAACCTTGCTTTAGGGGTGGGTCAGTCATTTTTGTGCCGAAGGGAGGGGGTGGGTCATGTGTTTTTTATCAACCACATTTCCAAATGCTCCGATCCACCCCCCCCCCCCCCCCCACCCCCTTATACTTTTTGACCAGTTCCTTATACAAACCAAAACGGCGGGTAAGTAAATTTACATTCCTTAAAAGAGCTCAAACTGAATAAAGCCCTGAAAAACAAAGATTTGCGATCCGAGTATGTAGCAATCATAAGAAAATTCGATAAAGGGGATTCAGTGTTCTCATGTACCATTTTAGATTGTATGGTGGCTGGTTACAGTCACTGCTCGTGCAGTTATTCGTTGTGGTGTTCAATAAATTGGCGACGCGATCGAAGGCCGATTCCTCAAGTATGTATCCTATGGAATGTAAGTTTGCTTGGAGGGCAGCAAACAGTTTCTTTAAATTTCCTTCCAACTTCTTCCATTCCCACAAAATTTCCCCATTTATTTGCCGGAAAAGTTCTTGTCGTCGCCGTTTACCACAACTGTCCAAGCGCAACCTCTCCTCCTAGTAGATCAGCGTCCAAGGCTGTCACTATATTGTTGAGACAGATCAGTGCTCTCGCTTGTACCGTACTTAAACTAAAAGCAAAGATTTATACTCATTTAGAACAAACTACTCATTTAACTTAGAAGCGTTCGTACTCGAAGCTACCCTCACAATCTCATTGAAAAAAACTACCTCGGAGGTTAAATTTGCCGAACAGAAGTCGGCTTTACTAAAAAACAATGAAGTGTGCAAAAAAATTCTGCCCTTTGTTCAGTTATAAAGTAACCCCGACCGCCGTTGCATCAGCCAAAGAACATATTTATGAGCAAATGACATATAATCCAGCCTTTACAGAGAGAAATATACAAGAAGCCAACGCTTATCTCCTAGATTCTCGTCCGGAGCAAAAATGTTTGGTCACGTATCACACTCTACTGAGCTTGTACGTATGTGTTTGGCTTGTCAACACTTTGACTTCAACAGCGCCGATTGGACCTCCGATAAACTGCATGTGATGTCCAGCTGATATTTGCAAACAATGGGAAAGGAATTTATCTTTCGGTTCAGTAGAAGTTAGTGGGGCAGGAACGCGTGACGAACCCCTAAGAACGGGGTGTCTCTTATAAAAGGGTGTTCGTTATACCAACGTGTTAGCTATATAGGCGTTCTTTTTACCAGGGTGTTTTTTTTCCTCCTTTTTTTGATGAATTCCTCCTTATACCGGGATGTTCATTATCTAGGCAGTCGTTAAACTAGGGTGTCCGTTATATAGAGATTCTACGTTAAACCGAGGTGTTCGTTATATCAGAGTTTAATTATAAAATGTAAACTTGTTCTGTCCTTCGTTTATCCATTAACTTTAGTCACGTTTGTTTCTTGTTTATATATAGGTCAGGTGTTGACGTATGAAGACATTCAAGAAGTAATCAAGTTTTGTGCTCGTGAGAAATTAGTTTTATTCGCCGATGAAGTTTACCAAGACAACGTGTACGCTGAGGGAGCCCAGTTTCACTCGTGCAAAAAAGTCCTCAAAGACCTGGGAGACGAGTATAGCGGATTTCAATTGATCTCTCTTCATTCCAGTGCCAAAGGGTACACAGGCGAGTAAGTTGTGCGTGTGTGTTTTTCCTCTTGCTTGTTTGTTTTTGTGGCCACCTTCGGGTAGTAGACAAAAATGATTTAGTGCCAATTTTGTACCCTTGTGTTCTGCAGCTGTTTGCCGGGCTTATTTGAGTACACATACATAACCAGAGACAAACCATTATTAACCCTTGCACTCCCAATTACAAATTACAAATTTCCACTGAAATTTCTTGAACAGTCGTCAGGTGTTCTTCCAACTGTATTTTTGTAAACGGTAAACAACCTTGCTCTCCATCATGGCGGTTTCGTACCATGCCAATGACAAGCTGCAATGGGTCAATATTTCATCTACCGCGGCTACTGGACTTTCTTCATTGCTGTTCCTTGCAGATGTGGGCTCAGAGGTGGATACATAGAGCTGGTAGGATTCAATGATCAACTCAGGTCTCGAGTTAAAACTTACCTGAGTGCAAGAAGTTGCCCTTTCACAATAGGACAGGTACGAATAATGTATGTCATGTAGTGAAATGGGACAGAGGTCCCTAATGAAAGGGCTGCCTCAAACCCTAGTCCACAATTTCCACTTTGAATTCCTGGAAAGACCTCATTTAATACCTTTCGTTAGAGCAAAAGTATCTTTGTGCTTCTAAGATGATTTATTAACATCTCCCAAGTCCTAGACAAGCCTGGTTGCTTGTGTTTCTCTTTTCGTCATATTGGCTTTGTGTTGTTTCTTCCTCTTGTTGTTTTGTTTTGCTCTATGGTGGTCAGGGTATTAGGCAGTTAAGCAAAAAATTGCAATAGTTCAGATGTAACTTCATGGTACTTAGGCGTCTCTCACACTATGCGCAAAGAACGGCTGGATGGTGAAAGATGGCTTTGCTCTCCTTTCTTACTCTTCCCTTTCCTAGTCCCTAGGCCTCATTTTTCCTCGCGGCCAAAGCATTTCGGGTCACGTGGTCCATGCGAAAATGTGAGGGCGTTTCCCGCCCGTTCGCCTCGGATACGTCACCGAAATGAATTGACCGAGAGGGACTGGGAAAACGCCGTACAGGGACTAGGCAAACTCCTCCCATAAGGCTTCGCGCTTCTCTTATTTCCAGTCATTCGCCTTGTGTCGCTCGAGTCTCGAAGCGCTTGCAGAGGAAGCTGTTAGTGCTTTATTGTAAGGTACTCAGTCTGTATTCATTGCGCTTGGTTTCTAACCCAAGGTAATCATGGGACTCACTTGCAACCCTCCCAAGCCTGGCGATGAATCATATGAAAAGTTTTCAAAGGTATGCTCCTAACTGTAACTTAACCCAGAGAAACTCACGCGCCTCGCGTGATCATAATCAGTGCTACTTTATCGCTCGTGTAATTTTTTAAAGGGGGATCTGTCACGGCTGACTAGTTTATATGGTTGATAATGGCAATAACGAGTCATTATTCGCTATGGAACTTGAGAACTTAGTACTTAGTTGTGAATGACAGAATTAATAGCGTCGTATTGTTCTTTTTTCACCTTGTCTCTAGTGCTCAGGCTGTAACGCGTTCCAGGTTTTAACGAAAATGTAACAATTTGAACCGTAGCTTTTCACGATACATATAAAAGCAGTGAAAAATATAATACTTAGTCAGGTGACGCCTCTAATACTTACCTGCCTCCCACGAGATAGCCGATTTAACAAATAAAGCTTGTTCCTCTTACCCTGGGTACCAGAGGTTTTTCTCGCGCGTGGCGGGATCCTTCGGCCCGCCGGCCGAAGCCACGAGTGGCGATAAAGATTTGAAAAACCGGAAGCCATGCATGAAAAGTCTCTGGCACGCAGGATAGGTTTCCATTGATTCTTTTGCCCAAACAAAACGTCAGATTCGAGTCTTACGCAAGTAAAGTTTGCCAAGTGCTGAAGTCGCTAAGGGACTAGGCCGAGTAAATAAAAATGTCTATTTTCTCCTGGAACATCCGGCAATCTTCTTATAAATGTATAGAAAATGATCTTTAATTGCGACGCACTAGGGAAATTCTATAGAAGTGATTACCTTCAGTATTACCATATCTTGCATAAGCATTATTTTGTGTTTTATCTGTTATACAGGAAGTAACGTCCATCAAGGATTCTTACAGGAAGAAAGCAAAGATGACAACAGAGGTTCTTAACTCAATGGAAAATGTTAAGTGTAACGAGGTGGCAGGTGCAATGTATGCGTTTCCGAGGATAACACTTCTAAAGAAAGCGATCGAGGCAGCCAAGGTATCATGTCCTGTTTCCGGCCTTGATTTCTAGTGCCACACTGCAGAATACTGTCAGTAATGGATATCCTAGGTGGACGGTAATCCAGATTCCGGAACCCCGGAATTTTTTTCTTGTAGACTGATCCGGAATCAGTTCAGGGGTTTGAAATTCGGAATTCAGACCCGGTTGTTCAAAAGATGGGCAGCGTTATCTACCGAATAAATCACTATCCGATGGATAAGTATGAGCGAAACCAATTGCACTATCCACTGGATAGAGATTTATCCGGTGGGTGGCGTTATTGCAGCTTTTGAACAGCTGGGGCCTGCTCTATATATGAAGCCCGGCATCTCGCTAACGATTGGAATCTGGAATCCATGTTTCATGGACAAGGAATACTGAATCCAGTACCCGCCATCCGGGATCTACAACATAAAATCCGGAATCCACAACGTGCGATCAAGAATCCAAGATTCTCGTTGATGCACCTTATATTAGAAGAATGCCAACCCGTTTCCCGCCGTGTCAGTTTTCACAAAAGGCGTTCTTCGGTTAGAAAAAGTGAAAGGGGCGCTATAGGCTCACATATTATTCAGGCTGCTGATAATGTCCCGGGAAAATTAAAATTTCATTTTCTCGACTTTCCAAATTACATTCCTAAATTCCATATGTCGTATCGATCTAGTAACAGCTCCCAGAGAAGGCTTCATCGAGGGATTCTTTGAAATACAGATATTCCCGTCACAAGGAAAGTATGTATGTGGTCTGTTTGGTGAGCGAAGTAAAAGGATTTTGGAGTGGACAAAAGTAATGTGTAAATACTTTTTGAGTTTACTAAGTTGTTTGTCTAATTGTTATTGTTGTTTAGGCCAAGGAAATGCCACCAGACGAGTTTTACTGTTGGCAGGCGCTGGAGAATACTGGAATTTACATGATTCCTGGCCACGTTTTTGATATGAAAGGCAGCGGTAACAACTTTTACTACAGGTGAGATTTGAATTAACAAGGACCATCAACTTCAGGTCGGAATTTTGATGATTTCAAAAACCTCTGTGTGATATCATTATTTGCGTCCTTGTGTCACAAGGTTTTCACAGGCTTGTCTACTATATTTAGATTGATTAGATTGACTGCACCTTTAAATTTGAAGAGACCCCTCTTTCCCCCTAACCCCGAAAAATTCTGCCTTTTTACCAGAGGAACACCAAATCAGGATGCGTTCTGACGAACGCAATAAGGGTATACACAGATCGGCTCATAGCCGGGGTGATGGGGTCTTAGTGGAGGGCCTGCAACTGGGATAAAGTTGGTATGTACAAATAGAAGGGCTTACAACCGGGATTATACGGTATGGACCAGAGCTTAAACTTACATAAGAAATTAAAGGCGTCCTAAAAGCGACTTGTCTGTAAAAGCGACGTTCTGTCAGCGTGTGAAAGTCTGATGAAATTGGACCAAGTTTTATCATTACATTATGGGTTAAAATAATCCAAAACGTTTTGATTTTTCAGACCCACTATCCATACGAAGGAAATAACTTTAAACGGTTTCATGTTTTAGTCTTTCTTGGTAGGATCACTATTCTTCCTTCTGAAGAGACGTTCCCTCCAATGTTTGAGCGACTAAGAACCTTTCACCAAGAATTCATGGCGCAGTTTAAGGACACGAACTGACAAGATGGATTTACTGGATTTAGTTTCCAGTGATGACAATATTCAATCCAGACTATTTGATATGTCTCCATCCTCATTTATCAGGGAAAAGTTTTCTGAAGTAAAATATATGTTTGAAGAGGCAGAACTCTTGTTTACAAATTTCTATTTCTCGAGAAAGGCTAAATAGTTTTGATAACTCTTCATTCATCTATGATTTTCAAAGCTTTTCAATTGACTTCCCTTCGCAGATTTGGCTATATATTATCTCTCACAAAAAAAGAGACCCGGAAATGTTAAACAATAGTGGCAGAAAGAGTCCTGAATGTATCTGGCAAGCTGTACACAAATGTCCTTAACCACACAACGAAGAAAAACAACATTGACCTATAATCCTCTCCTAAAATTGGCGTGAAAAAAAAAACACTTTCAACAATCTTCTGACTTTTCCCATCTTTAGGACACTGAAGTGTGCTTTTCCCATTTCAGCGTTTTTCCGGCCCATTCCTGGTGGTATTCCAGATACAGATAAGAACGTAAAGAAATCCTGTTTATATAAATAGCAATTTTATTGAAGCCTCTTAAAATGCTGATTTTACTAATAGAGGTATGTTTTACCTTCAAGACAAGTCGCATTATCAAAGTAGATATCGCGTTGTGAAATAACAAATTAAGTACTAAACAGCTTCTGCGCTTAATATACATAATGGATATATTTCATGTTTTGCGACCACAATCATAATGACTAACTCTAAACAAGGAAATGTAAAGGAAATCTTTTTATTTTGGAAACATACTAAACGTAACGAAAAGATAAACGACACTACTAACCGGCTCTTTATTTAGTTGTAGTATTTGACGAAATACTGTGGTTCACCTCATCAATGGTTTAGATTTTGCTTTCCTTTGTGTTGCGGTATGGTTGTGTACGATGGAGAATCAGAGTTTAAAACAAAGGAAAAAAGCATTTGAACCAAGGAAAAAATTACACCACAACATTTATTTACGGCCTTTTTATCGAACTTTAAACGACGCAAAAATAGTATACAATCAACTACTGTTTTTTTTTTTTTTCTTTTTTTTGTATGAAGATGACAAAATCATAAGTTGTCTTTCAGTGTTAAACAAAGTACATTAAAGCGCATGAAGAGGAATATCTCGGGCATTTTGTCTTCGTTGACGTTTAAATAACAGCAGGAGAGCTTTCCTAAACTCTGGCATTCTGATTGTGTAAACGATAGGATTAACAAGGTAGTTCATCAAATATAGAATGGTCAAAGAAAACGACAAACGTACAAATTCCTGGGGAGAAAGGAATTTCAAGGTACTAGATTGAAACAGAAGAAAAATGAAAACCGCATCTGGTAGCCACATCAGTAAGGATGTAATAGTCATTATAAATAATGTTACGGTCAGTTTCCTTTGTCTGTTGGCTGCACCATGGTGCTGGGGATGCGCTCCACACAAAAATTTAACAACAATAGAAAAGTATGAAACACAGACAACAAATAGACACAAAAAACAGTATGATTGCAATAAGTAAAGACCATATATATATTCTCTATATCGTCGTCCAATTATGAAGTACACGGCAATTACCATTGCAGCTAAAACCCAGACACCAGCACTTGTTACCCCGTAGACCCACTTTTTGATGAGGCGATGCCTGAAGGGACGAATTGTTGCATGCATCCGATCTAATGAAATCGCTGCAATGTTTGTTAGAGAGGTCAGAGGAAACAAGAGGTAGAGAAAGGTAATTATCACATTCACTTCCCGGCTTAAATTCATTTTCACAATGTCGCATGAGAATAGTGAGAGGTCTCGAAATAGAGAAAAGTGAGAAAATCCTCCGACCAACATATCAGCTACGGTCAGGCTTATAACTAGGTACATGGCACGAGTGCGAAGACTGCGGTTTTTTATAAAAAGAATGATTGATATAAGGTTCACTGTTACTATAGCAACAGACATGGTAAGGAGTGCAGCAAACCAGGTGATGCACTCGGTTGAAGATAATTGCATGACTTGTTTTCTTTTACTCCTTTTCGCTTCACGCTTTTCCCCGTTCTCTTCTGTTGTTCGTCTACCTTTAGAAAGAATTTAAATTGAATAAAGTTTGGTTAATTAGAAAAGAAAAGTAGGAGGTGAACAAACAAGGTTGACGTCTGTTTTTCAAAGATCAGTAATGAAGATACATGAATAATAATTCAACGAATTAGAAAGCTCACCTTTAACTTACAGTTTTTCAAATTGCCTTCACAAAAGCTGAAGTGAAAACCCTTGTTTTCACCCGTGAAAAAAATATCAGTGACGTTTGAGGGCAGATTAGGATAAATTGGTTGACTGAAAGCTGAGGGCATTAAATTTCGTCTCAGCTGAATATTTTTAAAACTAATTACTGTCAGCGCTCGTTTACCTGAGTATAATAATAATTGTTCATTATAGCATATAGTATATTATAGTATATATATAACCCAGTTTTGGAAAACCAACCTAACGAAATTTGCGGTCATTTGACTGAAAAGGTATCAAAAGGCAGGTTTGTTAAGCCCGAGAACGCAGCCTCCAAAATCACCCTGAGTAACAAAGGAAAAGGAAAGGAGAAAAGGAAACAGCGACGAAGGAGATCAGGAAAGGAGGAGAAGAAAAAAAAAGCAATGGTTGCACTCGTAGTTTTTATAATGAGCAAATTTGGATATAGCTTTTGGCCGAAAAAAACTGTTGGACGGAAAAGGTCCATTTGACGATAACGTTTTCAAAAATCCGACTAGATATATACAGCTAAACATATGTTATTACATCAGGAGCAAAAAATGTTCGTGGTAAAATGCAAAGGGTACTACTAAGTAACTAGTTAACTAACAATCTAATTGTGGCTAAAATTGTATTTGAATCTATTACATTAATACTTTTCTAACATTTTTATTTCGCTCTTTAAAAATATTGAAGATCTGTTTGGTATGTAGGGAGTAACTGATCACCAAGTTGAAAATGTGACTATCATTTCAGTTAACCCTTCTAAGACAATCAAATGTCCATAGTGAGACCGGAAAAAAAACTGATTACATGTTTCATGCAAACTCTTCGTGAACAATTTCACTCAGTTAAAGGAGCTGAAATTTCTCGATGAAAATATGACTGAGGAGGGCCTTAAGTCGCGGCTTAGCTCGGACAATCCTTGTAATTTTAACATTTTCCATTGCAAGTATTTTTAGGTAAGTATATATTTTAGTGAGGAGGAAAGAAACATCGCTCTACAACCCGTCCACCATATCCCACCCCGCCCCTCTCCAAAATTTACTCAAACCATTTAAGGATATCTTTAAGATTGTTGTTTTAAAAAGCAGCTCTGCAAATGCGTTCTAGGAAACTCTATGAAATTTGTATCTGTTTGGTCATCCTTGGGCTTCTTCAGCCGATGCGAATTTATTAGCGCGGCTTTACTTTTTCGAAAATCTTTGATACTATTAAATATACAGAAAACTCAACATTTTCCGATGTACATCTTTTTCTTCAACAGAGAAGTTAATAGACTGAAAACTTCAAAAAACTGAGATGAATGATACATTCATCTATGAATTTTGAACATTTTTCGAGCTATAGAAATCTCCGGGAGAAATCTCTAGATAATATGTGCTTCTTCGAACAGCTATTTCACAGAAAGCAGTCGTAATTGGGTGCCCCGGGCTACCACATGAAAAGAATGAAGGTCCACTAGATGTGCTAAATATAGAACTTTGGTTAAACATTCGATTCTTAGGGATTACTATAATAAACATTGCGGGTAAAACCCAGACGAGAGCAGCAATTGTTACCCCGTAGACTCACTTTTTAATGAGGCGATGCCTAAGGGCTGTATAGGGACGAATTGTTGCATGCATCTGATCCAATGAAATTACTGCAATGTTTGTAAGAGAGGTCAGAGGAAACCAGACGAAGAGAAAGCCAGTTGTTAATGTCAGTTCCAGGGTTAAGTGCGGAAATTGCACAATGTCGCATGACTGAGAGAAAGGTTACAAATAAAGAAAAGTGAGAAAATCCTCCGACAAACATATCAACTATGGTCAGGTTTATAACTAAGTACATGGCACGAGTGCGAAGACTACGGTTTCACTGTTACTATAGCCACAGACATGGTAACGAATACAGCGAGCCAGGTGATGCACCAGGATGATATCATGGCTTGTTATTTTTTTTGCTTCGCACTTTTAATTCCCTTTTTCTCTCTGTTGCTCGTCTACCTTTCAGAAGAATTTGAAAAATATTTCTGTAAAGAACGTGGACAAAGAAGGTTGATGTTAGTTCCGCAAATGTCACTAATGGAGATACATTAGGACGCTGATCGACAGTATCGGTTGTTGGGACGAACGGTTTAGTTTTTATTCCGCATGCGTCTCTGCTGAAACAAGGGAAGTTTAATGGACGTGTTTTCCTTTTTTGTAAGCTATAAAGGTTATCATAAAAAGGGAACTCTTGATTTTGAACAGCGAATGGTCAAGGAACTTTCAGAGCTACTACTAAGAAAATATAAGTCATAGTTTTTCTACGTTGATGCAAACTATACATAAACAATTATATGAAAGAAGATCATCGCAGTTATAGACGCAACTGCAAAAGGCTTTCTTTTCCCAGCTGCAAAAGCTGCGTCTATAACTGCGATGATCTTCTTCCATATAATTCTTCACCCCTCAGTTCTCATATATGATTTTCATATATTCATAACTTTATACGTAAACAATTTCACTCGGTTAACGGAACTGAAATTTCTCATATGAAAAAATGAAGAGAGCCTAAGTCGCTTTCAGCTCGGCTAATCCCTGTCCTTAAACATTGCGAGCATTTATGTGTAGGCATATATATAGTGAGGACCGAGAGAAACATGGTGCTGCTTGAAACAACCGCATCATAAACAAAGCCAGCCTTCTCAAAAATCCTCTTATAATCATTTCAGGATATCTTTTAAGATTTTTTTAAAGCTTTGCAAGTGCTTTCTAAGAAGCACTATTAAATTTTCAACTGTTTTGTAACAGTTCTAGAGCGACCTTTAGTCTATGCGAATGTAATACCTCCTTTTCATTATTGTTCCAAAAATCTTTAATGCTTTTGTATAGTTTACTGAAAACTCAACATTTTGCGATACCTCTGTCCGTTACTGTCCCCAAGGCCAAAAGTTTTAGTAGTCCGCCTTTTTAGGAATGATGATCAAACCTGGGAAGTGAAAGGTGAAAAACGAACTTTAGAAAATCGTAGAAAAATTAATGGACTTTAAGCTTCAAAAAACTGAGACGTCAATGGAAATTTTTTATCTCAATTTTTTCTCTCGAGCTATAGAAATTTCCAGACAATTCCGTCTGTGCCTCCTCGAATGGCTTTTTTTTACAGAAAAAATTCAACCGTAACGCGCCGGTCCCTACAACCGTGTTTGAAAAAGTCAAAAGGTCCTATGAATGTCCTAAACAGTGGTCTATTAGTAAGACTTAGGTTTAAAAATATGCGGGTCTTAAATAAATGCTTAACTCTACGATAGAGTTGCATTTTCTTTTCTTCTTGTGTGTAACTAACCTTTCACAAATTTCTCTGCTGAATGCCTCCACTGACGAAGCGGAAAACGAGTTTGCAAAATATCAATTAGGCTTGTAAAAGGCTTCTTCGTTGGATGTTACTCCGGCGAAGAATAACGTCCGGCTCGATTGATACGGTCTTAAATTATCTGAACACCTGTTTTGGGAAATATTGCACTTAAGATAAAATACTTAAATAATTGCCTTTGCTTATCATTTTTTCCGCTTAATATACGTACCGCCTTAAAAAAAGGTTCTGAATTAAACTTTCAGTTGTTAAATTGAACTTCTTCTTTCAATCAGCCCACATTAAATGGTCCCTACTTGATCGGCACTCACAATGATTATATCGCCGCGCGGTCTATCATTCGAGCACTAAAGGAACACGAACCGTTTCTTCAAATTGTATTTTTTTAACTTGTATATAATTAAAGCCGCGTTAAAACGTTATTTGATCTGTAATTGTCTGATAAAAGTATGCAAAAATGCTCACCTTAACTAAACGTTTTTCAGTTGGTTGGCTGGTTGCTTTGTCCTATGGAAGAAAATATCAAAGGCGTGTGAGGGGGCATTACAATCAGCTGACTAAAAACTGAGGGCGATAATATAAATGCTTGATATATAGTTTTCAGCTGAATAATTAACTAACTGACGCCGGCGCTTGTTCACCTGAGTATAAGAATGACTGACCATTTCAGCTAACCCTTTTAAGACAATCAATTATCCATAGTGAGAACGGAAAAAGTCGATTGCATTGTCAGTTATCTTCTACCAATTTCAAAGTCAACCTAACTTCTTGTCATATTAGCTCCATAAATATTTTTTATGTGACGTAGCTTGTGTCAAATGAATTTGCCACCATTTATTTTAAAACTCAATCTTCAATGTTTTTTGTCTTGTAACTCCAATACGGATCGCAACAAGTTCTTCTGCCAAATTAATAAAACCTTACGACTTAACGAAGGAAATTAGGTCTGACGTCTATAGTGAGCTCGACAGCAGCTTATATGGCAATATACAGTGGAACCTAGGTATAACAATGGGCTAATTAAGGGACTTGCAAAATGTGCTCGTTTTAACGAGCAGCTTCAGATATGTAAAAGTTCTTTCCAAATACTTCAGTTAGTAAGAGTGCTCTTATAGCTCTGAAAATGCGCGCGTTCTAAGCTCAACTTTTTCCGATACCTCTTTCCGTTATTGTTTCAGAAAGCCGAAAATTCCAGTAGTCCTTCAAGTTTACAAATGATGACCTAACCTGGGAAAAGAAAGGTAAAAACCCAAATTCGGTTAATCGACCGTAGAAACATTAACAGACTGAATTCCAAAAAATGAGACAAACAATGGAACATTCATCTAAGAATTTTAAACCTATCTCGAGCTGTAGGAATCTACAGACAATACTGAGTTTCTTTGAACAGATATTCTACAGAAAGAAAGTCTTTGTGTGCCTCTACCACATGAAAAGACCTGAAGGTCCTCTGAATGTTTGCACCAGTGGTCTAAGTAGGACTTAGGTCAAATATCCGTTTCTTAAAGAAATACTCAATTGTATGATACCAAAGTTAAAACGTTTTTTATTTTTCTTCTTTTAAATAACTAACTTTTCACAAAATGCTTTGCTGGATGTCTCCTCTGATAAAGCGATGGGAAAAATATGCATCTATATTTGAAAAATTAATCATCAGTTAGGCTTGTAAAAGGCATCTGCGTTGGACAGTGTTACTCCGACGATGAATAATCTTCCGGTCTTAAATTATCTGCACATGACTGTTTTAAATATGGAAATATTGCACAAAAGAGTGAGCTAACCTTGAATAATTTCCTTTGCTTATCATCTTCCGCTTAATATATCTACCCCCATATTTTTTTATTTAGAACTTTGTTCGTCAATCAGCAAAAAAACAACTCGGCCCTATACTATTTGATCGACACATACAATAATTATTTCACCGCTCCACACAGAAATTTTAGAACAATGGAGGAGTAAGAAACAAACTAGATAACCAACTGACACAAACAAATGAATGATTGCCATACGTAATAACTATACAACCATTCTCCATATCGTTGTCTGATTATAAAAGTGGCGTTCGATAACATTACAGTTAAAACTCAGACACCAGCAATTGTTACCCTGTAGGTCCACTTTTTGATGAGGCGATGCCTGAAGGGAAGAATTGTCGCATGCATGCGATCTAATGAAGTTACTGTCAACAGACCTTTCAAAGAAAACAAAATCATAGTCATTTTTCCGAGTCTACTTTCGTGCAAACGTGAACAATTTCACTCGGTTAACGGCGCTGAAATTTTTCATGAAAATATGAAGATGGCCCACGTTGCTTGGCTCGGCCAATCCTTGTATTTAAATATTTTTCATTGCACTAAAATATGTCAATGTAGGCATATATAGTGAGGAGGAGAGAAACACGCGCTACTTGAAACAACCTACATCAGAAACATGTGAAAGATCTCGTGGCCACTTCCGACTGTCCTATAGCTAAAACGTGGTCTAGGTATAGAACTTAGGTTTATTCGGTTCTTAAAGATTAGATATCTGTTACACCCAGCGCCGGCTTTCTCCAATATTCTTCAAAAACCATTTTAGGATATTTTTTTAGATTGTTTTCAAAGCTTTGCAAATACGTTCTAGAAAACGCTGTAAACTTTTAATCTGTTCGGTCCGTCCTAGGGCGTCCCAAAATCTTTGATACTTTAAATTTTAATTTTTTACTGGAAACTAACCATTTTGCAATACCCCTTTCCGTTATTGTTTCCAAAGGCGAAAATTTTGGAAGTCCGGCCTTTTTTACGAAGTGGTGACTAAACCTTCAGAAAATTGTAGAACAGTTAATAGACTGAAACTTCGAATAACTTATATGAATTTCATCTGGAACTTTTAACCCAGTTTCTCGAGTTATCTATAGAAATTTCCAGAAAAAAATGATTGTGCTTAATCTCCTAACAGACTGAAACAGTCGTTGGGTTCCCCTACTACACTTGAAAAGATCTGAAGGTCCACTGAATGTCCTGAACCGCGGTCTAAGTAGGACTTATATTTGCTTCTTTAAGATTAGTATATCTATCGCTCTATAACTGGTATGTTTAACATCAAATTTATGCTCACTGACTGCCTGATACCGCAGTAAAAACCTTTAATATGTTTCGTTTTGTTCTAGCCTGTTCACAGACCCTCTATTTTCTGTTCAAAGTCGGTCGAGCGCGCGTGATAAAAAACAAAAACCGCGGGGGATTTACTGACCGCCAGCGGAAGGGGTTTGGGGTTGGGGAAGGAGAAAATTCTTTATTTTTCTTTCTTGCGCTCCGCGCTCGTTCTCGCTCGCCAATGTTTTCGAAAAGAACGAAAAGAATAATAAAACAGCGTCTGTGTACAGGCTAGTTTTGTTCAGCTGTTTCGTTTTGTTTATAAATGAATAACTAACCTTTCGCAAATGCTTTGCTGGATGTCCCCACTGATGAAGCGAAAAAAGTATAGTATATTAATAGTTTTTGCTTGGAAAATATCAATTGGGCTTGTAAAAGACGTCTGTGTTGGAGGTAACTCCAGCGAAAAATAATCTTTCCTCGATTTATACGTTATTATAAATTATCTGCACATCTGTTTTGGGAAATAATATTTCACTATTAAAAGCTTCAGTAATTACCATGAATAATTGTCTTGGCCATCATTTTTTTACCCCTAAATGTATCTACCCCCACTAAATAACTAAAAATTTGCTGATGAATTATGCTTTTTGTTAACTTGAACTTCCTTGTTTTAATCAGCCTTCAACCAATCGACCCTATTTGATGGACACCTACAACGATTATTTCGCGGCGTCCGTGCATCATTCAACTTGAAAGTAGGACACGAGCTGTACAATAGTTTCTCTAGGTGTCCTTACAGTTTCAAATTATAACTTATTTCATGTCGATAGTTCCTGAATTTTTCTCGAATTTTTTTGATAAAATTATGCCAAGTAAAACAGAAGTGCAAGATAGTACAAAAGAGAACACAATTTAAGAATTTAACAGATCCTTTGGCCAGCGTAGGGACTGGCGGCGAGTGAATGAGTTCCTCTCGCCAGGACACCGCTATTATTTGTGCGCCAAAACGTAATTTCTTTTAGTTTTTTGATTACACTTTGTGCATGAATCCCATTGGAATAATTAGACCTTTCCTGTTTTGTGCTCTTATGTTTAAGCATGTCTCATAAGCCGCTACCGTTATAACATGTTTCAGGCTTTATCTGAATTGTAGCAATTTTTAAAACCTTCTTCCCCCATGTCTGTAAAGTAGCTGTTTAGCTAAGCACATTTGACCGCGTTAAATAAAGGTTATAGCATTTTATTGTATTGTTTTGTATTGTATTGCACTGCATTGCATTGCATTGCATTGCTTTGCTTTGCTTTGCATTTTATTGAATTTTATTATATAGACACGAGTGTTTTACTGGAAAATATACCACTCGTAAAATTTATAAAAACTACCTCCGGGACCCGAGTGGTATATTTTCCACCATCTCACACGTGAGTTTATCGATGACGTAATGTCAGCAATTTCCCTCTATTATTTTACCGATGTCTTTTTGTCTATATAATAAAAAGAACATTTACATGGCGGCTTGAAGATGTGAATTTTATTTTCTCGTGGCAAAAATAATTTTGCCACTCGAAAATAAAATTCATATCTTCGCGCCACCCTGTAATATCCTTTATGTATTGTATTGTATTGTCACCCAAACATTTGTGACATTGCCTCCAAAACAAAAAAATTCCGATTTGTTCCCGAAATATTTGGCAGTCTTATGATTCTTATTTTTTTTCGACCACTCTGTGATGTTCACCTGTTCCAAAGTAAATGTATGTAAATGTAAATGTAAATGTACTTTGAGTTCGACTGAAATGCCCTTGATTTTTTCGAGATGAGAAACTTATTCCGGTGTGGGTAAGATTATTTCAATAACCCGGATGTTTGTGGATTTAACTGTTATTATTATAATCAGTCGGCGTTTCTAACCTCAGTTCGCCCGTCCAAACATGTTTACACAGGTTAAACAGGTCCAATTTGTCTACACAAATTTAACCAGTTTAAAAATGGCCAGAAGCTCCATCGTCTCCGAGCCTCCATCTGGTTCCACTAAAGTATCCCAGCGCGTTAGACTTCCACGATTGAGGATTCTTTTCATGCTGTACTCCTCGCGACTGGAATTGCCTCCTTCACACTAGATTCTAGTGACTCTAAGCTCTAACATAAACTTCAACGACTAACCGATGAATTAGTTTAACTAGCTACACAGGACACCAAACGCCGTCAATGACTGTAGTTTAATAGCTGGAAATCCTATTCGGCTTTAATGAGCTGGAATCTTTCATGATGGCGCAAAAGGTGAATGAATAAAAAAAGGCCTGAAAATCTAATACGCTGTAACCGCCAATTTTTTGGAAAGAGATGAAGGCTCCGGGATTCCTGAGAGGGCGAGACCACTTGACGCGTAGCGGTCTGCCATTACACTTCCTAATGACCTTTCTGTTTGTATTTTATAAACCTCGCTAAGTTCACTCTCGCGGCATCTATCACAGGATAATGATCCCCAAGAGTTCTTCTCTCAGTTTTTACCTGAAAAACAACAAATGCGATTCTTAGAAAAGAGTACTTCTCTTTGAAAACAAAGCTTAGTTAGTCTAACTTTTTCAACGACGCACGAATTCGGTGTTTGAAGATTTATAAAAATTAAAACCAAATCAAAATTACGAAACTGCATTCAAAAATCAGTGGAATACCATTTCATTTGATACGATTTGATAGGTAAAGGTGATTAAATCGGGAAAACATTTCGAAAAATTTTGTACACTGATTCCTCGGCACTTCCTAAACTGCAAGAAAACGACACTTGAATCAGGGAAGCGCGAAATTGGCTATTTTTGGCTATTTTTTAGCCACTCAATCGATATGATCAAACTAAGGAAAACTGACTTGTATGTGACTGAGGCATACGCCTCCCGCGTACATTAAACTGTTCCTTACCCTAGCTTTTAGAACTGGTACCAACTGTTGAAGGTTGATCATGAGACCAATAGAGTCTGCAGCAGCGTTAACCAGCGGTCCGTCGGCGAAAGTATCAAAACTGGCGTCCAAGGCTTCACATATCACCCAGAGACTGTACTGACCGACCACAATATCACGGAAGACAGTACCTAAAGACTAGTAAAGAAAGAAGCTTGAGTGATTCTTAGGATCCCATGAAAAACAACACTAAAGCACTAAAAAAAACGGCAAAGCCCAAAGATGATGGACAGAAAATTGTGAAATCCGCCCTGAACCTTTTTCGCTAAGAGTTAAAAATTCATGACAAATGGCTCTAACTTTTGACTCAGCGGACGACGACCTAGCTGTGCTGTTTTCACCATGGAAGCAAGAAAACTATTCAGTTGCTCTAAATGTACAAGTAGAAAGCACTCACAAATTATACCTTACATAACATAAACTTGATCTAGGGATAATTTAATCATCTTCCGAGATCCTCCATTAGTGTTGTCTAAATAAAGATAATTAAAAGGGGAAGCAAACCTTCAGGATCTGCAGCCTGTTGTCTTTTTGGCGGCCATCTTGCCAATGAATCCCAGAATGCTTATCAGCTTGACTTTCACTGCTTCACATGAGGTTTCGACGGTAACACGGCACAATACGGTCACATGTTTAGCTGTTATACACTACAAAAAAAACACCACCCAAATTCAGCTTTCACCTATGATCAGCTGCTCAATGTGTGTTGCAAACGAGCTAGTTTAAACCCATCTTCAACAAATCGGGTTGTTCCAGGTTGTGACAAGTTGTCGCAGAAAGTAGAGAATAGTTCTACTTTTTGTAACAAAATCTGTACGGGTTGCGCGTTTTACTGGCCCAAGGCAAAGTCATTTTGTAGCAGGTGATTTATCTACCGTGTATTGCGCGACTCCTGCCTAATTTTAGCCAATAAGAAGTCAGTACTTACGCAACATGCAACAAATTGTACTTACACATGGTGCTACTTGTTATTCAAATTTTCACAAAATGAAATTTGAAAATTTGGTCGAAATTTGCTTTTGGCTAAATTTGGCAGTGAAAGGGTTAAGGAACTCTTTTTGGCAGTATCGATGAATATTCCCTAACCGGCCCCCACCAAACGTTAAAAAAAACCGTGGAAGGGTCCATTGTATAGAATTAGTACAAAACATTTCCACTCACTTTCAGCGGCAAAAGTTAGAGTGAACAGCGAACACCACAACTGTTCAAGCGCCACCTCTCCTATTAGTAGATCAGCGTCTATGGCTGTCACTATATTGTTGAGACAGATCAGTGCTCTCGCTTGTACCGTACTTAAACTAAAGGCAAAGATTTATACTGATTTAGAACAAACTACCCATTTAACTCAAAAGCGTTCGTACTAGAGGCTACACTCACAATCTCATTGAAAAAAATTACCTCGGAGGTTAAATTTGCCGAACAGAAGTCGGCTTTACTAAAAAACAATGAAGTGTGCAAAAAAATTCTGCTCTTTGTTCAGTTACAAGGTAACCCCGCCCGCCGTTACATCACCCAAAGAACATGTTTATGAGCAAATGACATATAATCCAGCCTTTACAGAGAGAAATATACAAGAAGCCAACGCCTACCTCCTAGAATCTCGTCCGGGGCAAAAATGTTTGGTCACGTATCACACTCTAACGAGCTTGTACGTATGTGTTTGGCTTGTCAACACTTTGACTTCGAATTCAACAGCGCCGTTTGGACCTCCGATAATCTGCATGTGATGTCCAGCTGATATTTGCGAACAATGGGAAAGGAATTTATCTTTCGGTTCAGTAGACGTTAGTGGGGCAGGAACGCGTGACGAACCCCTACGAACGTCTGCGTGGGAGGCTACTGGAGCGCGGGGTTACAGGAGTGATTCTGTTAGGCACTAGCTACTGGTAATGAGGTTTTTAATTTCCAAGGTAGCCACATGTAGCCTGCTGCGGGCAGTTTTGATAGCTGACTAGCTTATACAATGTAACAGTGTCCATTAAGAAAGCTTCAGCAGTAGACCCTGAGAACTGGGTAGGGCTCCTGATTGATCGTACCTCAAGGAAAATCTGCTTCAGCCAATCAAAAGTACTACCCATATCTGGGCAGTGGCTCAACTGACACCAGTATGAAATTTCTGCCTCGTTTGTTCCTCACTGACGTCATTTCGCAGGGAAACCAGTGGTGGCATCGCAAAATGTTATGACTGTTTTTCTCAGGCTATATAAACTGAAACTATTGTTGAGTTGTTTCAATGTTGTTGGTTTAGTTAACCAACCCTGTTTGTCAGTTCTCCTTTTCTTAAAATTCATTCTGCAGAGTAAAACAGCTGTCAAGTGGGTACCCTGTGCACAGCTTTACCTAGTGGTAACTGAAAAAATAATGGTTTTGTTTGGCCACACAGGTCATGATGGGAATTATTTCAACAGGAATCACGGAAGGAAAGGGTCGAGCTGGGGTAATGATTCCTATCCCTGGATATAGCATGTATCAGGCGAGGCTACTACAACACAACACACATCAGGTAATACCTATTCGTGTCACTTGGCGTCGCTTCCCGCGTAGCCTGTTCTAGGCGTTCAAATAGTAGAACGCAGTGTTTGAGTTAAATCGTACGCGGAGGAAACGAGGGAGGAGTGGGGCAAGAGCGAGGGAACTTTCCCTCTCTAGTCTCTCCTGTTTTTTTTTTTCCTCGTCAATTTTTGGACCGTGCTTTATTATCTGAACGGCTAAAACAGGCTACTTCCCGCGAGAAGTGACACGCGTGTTGCGTCGCATTTTTAGGAGTTGTTTTCACTATCGTTCACGCATTTTCATCTACTTAACCAACGTAGCTGGTGGGTTTGTCTGGGAGGGGCAGCGGAAAGGAGTGCGAGGCGAGTGGAGTGCTTGCACACGCTTCGCTCGTGCTATCGCGGCTTTACTTCGCTTTTCACGCTTGCTGACCAGTCTAACTAGGCATGTATTAGTAACTGTTAAGAAGAAAGAGACTTAAGACTCTAGAAGATGGCTGTAAATTTAAATTAAATGTTCGCATCGCGAAAGTCTACTACTGTATTTTCCATGCAGATTTTCCATCTTTAAGAGCCGTTGGCGCGTGCGAATCACTACTAGAAAAACAAAATATTACAAAACAAAAAACGCTTTGTGGTGTTTGAGCAAGTTAGCTTCTTCCCTGCCTGTGCAAAATTCGTCCAAGTTTGGCTGATTTTCACTTAAACCACGGTGACGGGCCGGTCGTACTCGGAGTCGTAAACGGGTTCATAGGCTTAAAGGGAGGAATCGGAGTCCCAAAGCAAGAATCGGAATGTTCTTATCTTCCGACTCCGCTTACGACTCCGCCGCTTACAGTGTAGTGAAAAGGGGAGGAATAAACCAATCGCAATACCCGGTCCCAAGCACTGTGGCATGTTGTGAAGGATTGATCTGTCGCTTCTCGTTACAAGTGCGACAACCTTGTAGTTGTCACTACTGACATTGTAAGCGACGGAGTCGTATGCGGAATCTGACTTCTTTTTCGTCAACCGAAGTACATTTAAGAACTTGGTTCCAGTTTTGTTGCAGCAAGAATTTATTACTTCAAACTTCGGCATTCTTCCTCAGAGACCCCAAGAGAAAATTACGTTCTACTCAAGTTTTTATTTATTTTTTATCCTGAAGACTGATATTTTACCTTCTTGACGAAGACAACAACTAGGGTTTGAATATGTCTGAACTAAAGAAAAAGCTGGATGGGGCAAGGCCGCACTGTTTACCAAGAGCTCTCGTGCTGATAAATCCAGGCAATCCAACAGGTACGTTGAATGTTTATCGATTTGTAATACGTGCAGTAATATTAATGCAGATGATGATGATGATGATGATGATGATAGCAATGATAATAAAATTTCTCTATTTACTCTCGACATTCTTTTAGCACACAGGTTATTGCGTTCGAGCTTTCTTTTCACGGGGTGACCCTTTCAAAAGGGTGTTCGTTATACCAGGGTGTTGGTCATATAGGCGTTCTTTTTTTTCTTTTTTATGAATTCCCGCCTAATAACGGGATGTTCATTATCTAAGCAGTCGTTAAGCTAGGGTGTCCATCATATAGAGATTCTACGTTAAACCGAGGTGTTCGTTGTATCAGAGTTTAACTATAAAATGTAAACTTGTTCTGTCCTTCGTTTATCCATTAACTTTAGTCGCGTTTGCTGCTTGTTTATATATAGGTCAGGTGTTGACGTATGAAGACATTCAAGAAGTAATCAAGTTTTGTGCTCGTGAGAAGTTAGTTTTATTCGCCGATGGAGTTTACCAAGACAACGTGTACGCGGAGGGAGCCCAGTTTCACTCGTGCAAAAAAGTCCTCAGGGACCTGGGAGACGAATATAGCGGATACCAATTGATCTCTCTTCGTCCAGTGCGAAAGGATACACCGGAGAGTAAGTTGTGCGTGTGTTTTTCCTCTTGTTTGTTTATTTTTGTATCCACCCTCGGGAAGCGGACAAATTTGATTTAGTGCCAATTTTATACCCTTGGTGGTCTGTTTGCTGGGCTTATTTGATTGTACATACATACCCATAGTCAAACCATTATTAACCCTTCCCAATTCCAAATTTGCTTTTAGCCTGCTGCTATCCTCTCAATTGATGTGTGTGAGTTTTTTTTTTTTTCTCTCCTTGTTTTTTTTTTGTTTTTCGTTTTTGGTTTTGTTTCGTTTTTGTTTTGTAGTTTTTCTCTCTTTTGTCACTTTTTACTTGTATTTAATTTGTTGTCTGTGAAAATAAATTTAAAAAAAACCTTGGGTGTTTATTAAAAAAAAAAAAAAAATTCTAAATTTCATTTCTTAAAATCAAGCGCCCAGAATTAGAATCTCAGAAACATATAGTACCTCATGAAAGTACTGACAAAGAGGTTTCATTTGAATGGTCACACCAAAAGCCAAATGATTTCGTCCCCATACTCTAAAGTTAGTTAGAACTTCCTTACTCGACTCCATCATTCATTCTGGAAGATAAATTAAGGGGTCACTGGTCAAAGTCCCGGAAAGACTTTTCTCTGAATTACTGATTAAGAGTCACAGCCCTCGTTTTGCTACCCTGCGAGCAGTGGTTTCTCCAGGTCGGACGCTACGCTGCGAAGGGAGAGAAACCACTCCGAACAACCGTTTGATTTTCCATCATTAAAAACATTTGTCTTTGGCTTGACATTTCCTCTTTCTTGGCACAAGGAAAGGCAGTAAACACTTTGTGGATATTATCGTATTGAGGTGGATTCTTACTCTGTACTTAACGGTTAATAACGGTCTGTAATCTCCAACCCAGGCCCCAGTTGTTCAAAAGGTGGATAACGCTATCTACCGGATAAATCAATATCCACTGGATAGCGCAATTGGTTCCCCTAACACTTATCCGTTGGATAGCGCTATCCAACTTTTAAACAACTGGGGCCAGATCTCTTGTAGACGAAGTCGAAGAGATCAACACTGAGGTGTGGTTACGAGACTAGTCAGTTTTCTATTCTGGCAAAGGTGACTGTCGAACACAAGTTTGGTTGTAATCATGGACAGGAAATTGTGACCACATGTGCAGCTTTCTGGACTTGCGTATCCCGCGGAACGGCCCTTATGCGTGATTACGAGTCAGATAAGCAAATTTCACCATCAAGCCTCGTTTGTAAGAAAAATTCTTCGCATTTGCACGCTTTGCGCGTGGGTTTTCTTTTCAACTGTACTGACTTGGGAAATAATTTAATGCAAAACTTCGCCACTTTACAATCCGTTTCCCGCTGAAATCTGAAATTCAACTACTCGGCCTCACCAGTGAATAGCCAACTGATCATGAGTGCCAAAACAAGCCGTTTGTATTTTCTCACAGTAGCGCCTTTGTAGCTAGTTATTAGGGAGCTTAAGCAACGACGACGGCGACGGCAACGTGAACGGCAAAAAAAAGCAATAGGTTTAGACAAGCAAAACAACAACTTTGCACGTGCATCATCACGTGCATCTTTTTTGTACATTTCCTAGCGGTCGTTGCACGAGCACAACTTGAAAGTGCCTAATTTCACGTTTTGTCGAGGACGGCAACGTAAGGAAAAACAACTTTCTTTTTCTTTTCCTGAACTTTGATACAGTCCTTTAGAATTCAACTCCAAAAGTATTTGCCAACCTTTGACTAATTGAATGAGACGGAATAAGGGACATGCAGTCATAAAGTACAGGGGGGGGGGGGGGGGGTGGGCTATGAAAATTTTTTTTTAGGTACTGGTTTTCAGTGTCCCACCCCGAGTTATTTGACAAAATTGGGGCGGCCCACCCCTGGAGTGGCACAGAAAAAACTAGTGACCCACCCCCCAACCAAAACCAGTAACGCTGATGTCCGATGTGGATAGGTACATTAAGGAACATGGACGTACCACTTACCACCTTCACTGCCAGCTGTCAGCTATGTCATTGCAAGCAGCAATCCCAGAAGGCGATTCAGAAGAGGAACCCTTTACGCCTTCTGACCGCCAAGCAATTAATCACAAGATTAAAAAACTTCAGGATTTGAAAGAGAAATCTGAGAAGCTTAAGAGTAGTATCCGGAAAGAAAAGGCCCAGTGGTTCACTGAAAATTCTGGGAAAATCATCTGTGGGCAAGATGTGTGGGCAACGCTTCAATGAAAAATGCTTAGGAATGATTGCAGCATTCAAAGTAACATTGACCAGACTTTGATGGGGGCAGAGGCCCAAAAAGAAAAACACAAGAGAATGTATCCTTTTTGCAAAAGGAACATTCGTCTTTAAAAAGAGAAGAGTGAAAGAAAATAAAGCAAAAGCTAGGAAGCGACGCCGTGAAAGAGCAGAGAACAATTGTGAGAGAGTGTTCTCCGCAATCAGTCACTCATCATCTTATGGTGAAGTTATAACCTCCAATCATTGTAGTGTGATAGGCCTTAACAGCTTAACAAAGAGAGATGGTAGGTGGTTAAAACTATTAATAAGTAAAGGTAAATTTACAGTGGATGCTATTGAAACAATCAGACCAAACGTGTCCCCAGTTGTATTTCGTGCTATAGATGATAGTGATGATGATGATGATTATGATGATGATAATGAGATGGAGGAGGAGGACAAGGAGGAGGAGGATGGTAATGCTTCTGAGGGTGATGGTAATGGTGAAGATGACTAAAGATGATTAGAAGAAGATATTAAAAAAGATGTTAACGTAAGTTAGGTTTATGAACACACAGTAAAGCTTTGTTCTAGATTTTATACTATAAAAAGTTTCCCGCTTGACTACTCTTCAGATTTAAAGACTGTACATAAATAGAAACAAAATATTTAATATGTGAATTCCTGTTGTCATATAAAGTTGGATTAATGTGGAAAATTAGATTTATTGTTAAAAAAAGATTTTACTAACGTTTGTGGTGACATGTGAATAATTTAACATGACCCACCCCTGATGAGGTGCATTATTTTTCCTGACCCACCCTTTGTAACGTGTTAAAAAATAGTGACCCACCCCAATTTTTCATAGCCCACCCTCCCCTGTACTTTATGACTGGTCCCTAAGCGCGATAAAGTTTGAGGCAGCGCGAATTCACTTTTTAAGTGACGTTTTCGTAGCCGTCGCCGTCGTTGTTGCTTAAACTCCCTATTAACGTGGTACAAAACCGCCATGCTGGGGAGTAAGGGTGGATTTCCACTGTCGCGTAATTTTTACGCGCGTAAATATAATAGAGGTAATATATGAAAGGTCAGGCGTAAACGTAAAAATTAAGCGAGCTTTTACTTTAACGTTTACGCGCGACCTTCCATACATTGCCTCTATTTTATTCACACACGTAGAATTTACGTGCATACGTACGTGAAAATTAAGCGACAGTGGAAATCCACCCTAAGGGAGGGGCGCACTGGAACAAGACAAACAAAGAGCTCACATCATTTATATTTTCTATGTTTGTCCTCTCCCAGTGCGTGTCTTGAGTTGTTTACCATTTACATGGACAAACCATTCGGTTGGCGGTTAGGGCATGCAAATGGTAAGCAAAATTCAGTGGTAGTAAATTTCGTCCCGGAATCGCGTCGCGTTTTCCATTTGTACCAATCAGTTTCATTTACCGAAAAGCGGCCGCGAAAGCCTTAAACTGGTATCAAAGGCGGCTTTGAAGAAAAGAAACATGATCGGAAAAACAGAAAACCTTTTCAGACACTCCGTTGCCCCTGGACATTTTCCACTGAAATTTCTTGAAAAGTTGTCAGGTGTTCTACTTACCGGTTCTTTCCAACTGTATTTTTGTAAATGGTAAACAACCTTGCTCTCCATCATAGTGTTTTCGTACCATGCCAATGACAAGCTGCAATGGGTCAATTGTTCATCTACCCCTGAGACTACTCGACTTACTTCTTTGCTGTTCCTTGCAGATGTGGGCTCAGAGGTGGATATATAGAGCTCGTAGGATTCAATGATCAACTGAGGTCTCGAGTAAAAACTTACCTGAGTGCAAGAAGTTGCCCTTCCACGATAGGACAGGTACAAAAAATGTATCACATGAAGTGAAATTGGGGCAGAGGTCCCTAATGAAAGGGCTGCCTCAAACCCTAGTCCAAAATTTCCAGTTTGAATACTTGGAAGGTCCTCAGTTACCTTTTCGTTAGAGCGAAAGTATTTTAGTTCTTCTACGATGATTTATTAACATCTCCCAAGTCCTAGACAAGCCTGGCTGCTTGTGTTTTTCTTTTCGTTATATTGGCTTTGTGTTGTTTGTTCCTGTTGTTGTTTTGTTTTGTTTTATGGTGGTCAGGGTATTATAGGCAGTTAAGCAAAAAATTGCAATAGTTCAGATGTAACTTCATCATAATTAGGCGTCTCTCACACTATGCGCAAAGAATGGCGGGATAGTGAAAGATGGCTTTGCTCTCCTTTCTTACTCCCCCCATAAAGCTTCGCGCTTCTCTTATTTCCAGTCATTCGCCTTGTGTCGCGCGAGTCTCGAAGCGCTTGCAAAGGAAGCTGTTAGTGCTTTATTGTAAGGTACTCAGTCTGTATTCATTACGCTTGATTTCTAACCCAAGGTAATCATGGGACTCACTTGCAACCCTCCCAAGCCTGGCGATGAATCATATGAAAAGTTTTCAAAGGTATGCTCCTAACTGTAACTTAACGCAGAGAAACTCACGCGCCTCGCGTGATCATAATCAGTGCTACTTTATCGCTCTTGTAATTTTTTAAAGGGGCTCTGTCACGGCTGACTAGTTTATATGGTTGATAATGGCAGTAACGAGTCATTATTCGCTATGGAACTTGAGAACTTAGTTCTTAGTTGTGAATGACAAAATCAATAGCGTTGTATTATTCTTTTTTTTTCAGCTTGTCTCTATTGCTCAGCCTGCAACTCGTTCCAGGTTTTAACGAAAATGTAACAATTTGAACAGTAGCTTTTCACGATACAGATCAATGCAGTGAATAATACAATATATACTTAATCAGGTTACGCCTCTAATGCCTGCGTGCCTGCCATGGGATAGCCGATTTAACAAATAAAGCTTGTTCCTCCTACCCTGGGTACCAGAGGTTTTTCTCGCGGGTGGCGGGATCCTTCAGCCCGCGGGCTGAAGCCACTAGCGGCGATAAAAATTTGAAAAACCGGAAACCGTGGCACGCAGGATAGGTTTCCATTGATTCTTTTGCCCAAACAAAACGATTCGAGTCTTACGCAAGCAAAGTTTGCCTAGTACTGAAGTCGCTAAGGGACTAGGTGGAGTAAACAAAAATGTCTATTTTCTCCTGGAACATCCGGCAATCTTCTTATAAATGTATAGAAAATGATCTTTAATTGCGACGCACTAGGGAAATCGATAGAGGTGATTACCTTCAGTATTCCCATATCTTGCTTAATGCATTATTTTGTGTTTTATCTGTTTTACTGGAAGTAACATCCATCAAGGATTCTTACAGGAAGAAAGCAAAGATGACAACGGAGGTTCTTAACTCAATGGAAAATGTTAAGTGTAACGAGGTGGCAAGTGCAATGTATGCGTTTCCGAGGATAACACTTCCAAAGAAAGCTATCGAGGCAGCCAAGGTATCATGTTCTGTTTCCGGCCCTGATATCTAGTGCCACACTGCAGAATACTGTCAGTAATGGATATCCCAGGTGTACGGTAATCCAGATTCCGGAACCCGGGAATTTTTTTCTTGTAGACTGATCCGGAATCAGTTCAGGGGTTTGAAATTCGGAATTCAGACCCGGTTGTTCATAAGATGCATAGCTCTATCCACCGGATAAATCACTATCCAGTGGATAGGTATGAGCGAAACTAATTGCACTATCCACTGGATAGAGATTTATCCGGCGGATGGCGTTATCCACCTTTTGAACAGCTGGGGCTGTCTCTATATATGAAGCCCGGAATCTCGCTAACGATTGGAATCTGGAATCCACGTTTCATGGACAAGGAATACTGAATCCAGTACCCGCCATCCGGGATCTACAGCATAAAATCCGCAATCCACAACGTGCGATCCAGAAGCCAAGATTCTCGTTGATGCACCTTATATTAGAGGAATGCCAACCTGTTTCCCGCCGTGTCAGTTTTCATAAAAGGCGTTCTTCGGTTAGAAAAAGTGAAAAGGACGCCATAGGCTCCCATCTTATTCAGGCTGCTGATAATGTCCGGCGAAAATTACAACTTCACTTTCTCAACTTTCCAGTAACCGCTCCCAGTAAAGTCTTCATCGAGGGATTTTTTGAAATACAGATATTCCCCTCACAAGGAAAGTATGTATGTGGTCTGTTTGGTGAGTGAAGTGTCAGGATTTGGGGTGGACAAAAGTAGTGTGTAGATATTTTTTGAGTTTTCTGAGTCGTTTGTATTGTCATTGTTATTTAGGCCAAGGAAATGCCACCAGACGAGTTTTACTGTTGGCAGGCGCTGGAGAAAACTGGAATTTACATGATTCCTGGCCTCGTTTTTGATATGAAAGGCAGCGGTAACGACTTTTACTACAGGTAAGATTTCAATTAACAAGGGCCATCAACGTCAGGTCGGAATTTTGATGATTTTAAAAACCTCTCTGTGATATCATTTGCGCCCTTGTGTCACAAGGTTTTCACAGGCTTGTCTAATATATTTAGATTTATTAGATTGACTGCACCTTTAAATTTGAAGAGACCCCTCTTCCCCCCCCCCCCCCCCCCCCCTCCTCTCCACCACCACCAACAACAGAAAAGGGTCGTCGACAAGAATCCCATAGTACATTGCAATTTACGAATGTTTCTTTTTTTACTCCCGTAACCAATCAGAACACATTACTTTCCTCATCTTGTACGTTCGCGGAACCACCCAAATAACTAGTTATAATCATTGATTATGGATCCGCGTTCGTCTTATGTTACTAGCATGACATCCGCAAAAAAACAAGACTAAAGGAAACGAAAACGAGTCCAAAGGAGTCCAGTTTCCTGCGGCCGAGTTGCCCCTGATAAAATTTATAGGGGCGGCTAATCGGAAGTCGCCCGAGATGAGTCGAAAAATATTCTGCCTTTGTACCACAGGAACACCAAATCAGGGTCCGAAATTGCGCCTTTCTGGGCGCCAATGCGACTAAAAATTTAGTCCTGGCGACCGGAATTTCATAGCTGGTCGCCAGCTAGCGACTTGTAAAGCAGGTTGTTACTGTGGACTTCAACGTTCGGAGAAACTGATTAAGAATTGAAACCTCGAAGCTATTTGCCAACAGGAGTCTTACTTTTTGTCCTGCTGATATTTTTTAATTAACAGTGAAACGAATCTTCCTGTAATAATACCTCCACAACAACTACGATCAATACGAGTTGTACGTTTCCAAGCCGTCATGTTGTTTTCAGCTGAAATACGGTAAGTACGTTATGTACTTTGCGGACTGGTACGAGTGATGTGGCACAGTTGTAGCCTGGTACGAGCAACATGGCGGCTTGACTCGTGTTTACGTTTCGTGGTAGTTATCGGAAAAAAATAGAGTTTTGATATGATCAGTGCAGTCATGGGCAGACAGCTCTCTGTTCCTACGTTCTAAGTCAGACAGCTTTATATCTCCAAAAAGTAATTTGTGGAAAAAAAAAAGACTTCACTCGTACACGTACGGTTGTTTTCTGGTATCGGAAGTAGTGCAATTTTCGAGCATAAAAACGTCCATACCATGCATTTTTTATTCGTGTTTAAACTATTATTGAAAAAAAAGGTTTTTGGCGACCACAATTTGCCCTCTTGCGACCAAAAATTTATACTTGATCGCCAGTTGGCGCCCGTATTAAAACGTTAATTTCGGACCCTGCAAATTAGGATGCGTTCTGACGAACGCAATAAGAGTATACACAGATCGGCCCATAGGCGGGCTGATGGGGGCTTAGTGGAGGGCCTGCGACTGGGATAAAGTTGGTGATTACAAATAGAAGGGCTTACATCCGGGATTATACGGTATGGACCAGAGCTTAAACTTACGTGGGAAAAGGCGTCCTTAAAGCGACTTGTCTGTAAAAGCGACGTTCTCTCAGCGTGTGAAAGTCTGATGACATTGGACCAAGTTTTATCTCCACATTATGGGTTAAAATAATCCAAAACGTTTTGATTTTTCAGACCCACTATCCATACGAAGGAAATAACTTAAAACGGTTTCATGTTTTAATCTTTCTTGGTAGGATCACTATTCTTCCTTCTGAAGAGACGTTTGCTCCAATGTTTGAGCGACTAAGAACCTTTCACCAAGAATTCATGGCGCAGTTTAAGGACACGAACTGACAAGATGGATTTACTGGATTTAGTTTCCAGTGATGACAATATTCAATCCAGACTATTTGATATGTCTCCATCCTCATTTATCAGGGGAAATTGTTCTGATGTAAAATATATGTTTGAAGAAGCAAAACTCTTGTTTACAAATTTCTATTTCTCGAGAAAGGCTAGTAAATAGTTTTGATGACTCTTCATTCATCTATGATTTTTAAAGTTTTTCAATTGACTTCCCTTCCCAGATTTGGCTATATATTATCTCTCAAAAAAAGACCCGGAAATGTTCAATAATAGGGGCAGAAAAAGTCTTCAATGAATGTGGCAAGCTGTACACAAATGTCCTTAAGCATACAACGAGGAAAAACAACATTCTTATAATCCTCTCCTAAAACTGGCGTGAAAAAAAGACGCTTTTAACAATCTTCTGACTTTTCCCATCTTTAGGACACTGAAGTGTGCTTTTCCCATTTCAGCGTTTCTCCGGCCCATTCCTTGTGATATCCCAGACACAGATAAGAACGTACAGAAATCCTGTTTATATAAATAGCAACTTTATTGAAGTCTCTTAAAATGTTGATTTTACTAACAGCGCAATTTTACCTTCAAAACAAGTTGCATTATCAAAGTAGATATCGCGTTGTGAAAAAACAAATTCAGAACTAAACAACTTCTGCGCTTAACGTACATAATGGATATATTTCATGTTTTGCGACCACAATCATAATGACTAACTCTAAACAAGGAAATGTAAAGGAAATCTTTTTATTTTGGAAACATACTAAACGTAACGAAAAGATAAACGAGACTACTAACCGGTTCTATATTTTAATTAGTTGTAGTATTTGACGAGATACTGTGGTTCAACTCATCAATGGTTTAGATTTTGTTTTCCTTTGTGTTGCGGTATGGTTATGTACGATTGAGAATCAGAGCTTAAAACAAAGGAACAAAACATTTGAACCAAGGAAAAAATTGCACCACAACATTTATTTACGGCCTTAATTTATCGAACTTTAAAGGCCGCAATAATAGTATACAATCAACCACTGTTTTTTTTTTTTTTTTTTTTTTTTATGAAGATGACGAAATCATTAGTTGGTTTCCAAGTGTTAAACAAAGTACATAAATTTAAAGCGCATGAAGAGGAATATCTCGGGCATTTTGTCTTCGTTGACGTTTAAATAACAGCAGGAGAGCTTTCCTAAACTCTGGAATTCTGATTGTGTAAACGATGGGATTAACAAGCGAGTTCATAAAATATAGAATGGTTAAAGATAACAACAAACGTAATAATTCCAGGGGAGTAAGGAATTTCATGATACTAGTTCGAGATAGAAGAAAAATAATTACCGCATATGGTAGCCACATCAGTAAGGATACGATAGTCATTATGAATAATGTTACGGTCAGTTTCCTTTGTCTGTTGGCTGCACCATGGTGCTGAGGATGCGCTCCACACAAAAATTTAACAACAATGGAAAAGTAAGAAACACAGATAACTAAAAGACACAAACAACAGTATGAATGCCATGCGTAAAGACCATATATTGTATATTGTGTGTATCGTGTTGTAATTATGAACATTGCATTTACCATTGTAGCTAAAACCCAGACACCAGCAATTGTTACCCCGTAGACCCACTTTTTGATGAGGCGATGCGCGAAGGGACGAATTATTGCATGCATCCGATCTAATGAAATCGCTGCAATGTTTGTTAGAGAGGTCAGAGGAAACCAGATGTGGAGAAAGCTCATTATCGTAACCAGTTCCTGGCTTAAGTTCATTTTCCCAATGTCGCATCCATATGTGTTATATTCTACGAATAATCCGCGAATTGACTCAAAGAAAGAAAATCCTCCGACAAACATATCAGCTATGGTCAGGCTTATAACTAGGTACATGGCACGAGTGCGAAGACTGCGGTTTTTTATAAAAAGAATGATTGAAATAAGGTTCACTGTTGCTGTAGCAGCACACACGGTAACGAATACAGCAACCCAGGTGATGCACTCGGGTGAAGATAATACCGGTACCATGACTTGTTTTCTTTTACTCCTTTTCGTTTTACACTTTTACTCTTTCTCTTCTGTTGTTCGTTTACCTTTAGAAAGAATTTGAATTGAATAAATTTTGATTACTTAGAAAAGAAAAGTAGGAGGTGAACAAACAAGGTTGACGTCTGTTTTTCAAAGATCAGTAATAAAGAAACATGAATAATAATTCGACGAATTAGGAAGCTCACCGTTAACTTACAGTTTTTCAAATTGCCTTCACAAAAGCTGAAGTGAAAACCCTTGTTTTCACCTGTGGAAAAAATATCAGTGACTTTTGAGGGGAGATTAGGATTATATTACATTATATTTCGTTTCAGCTGAATATTTTTAAAACCTAAGTAACGTCAGCGCTCGTTCACCTGAGTGTAATAATAATAATTATTATTATTATTATAATGGTAGTGGTTTATTTACAGCATTTCCAAAGAAAATGGCTCTACATCTGCTGATAAAATATATTATAGTATATCTAACCGATTTTTGGAAAACCACCCTAACGAAATTTGCAGTCATTTGACTGAAAAGGCGTCAAAAGGCAGGTTTCTTAAGCCCGAGAACGGCTCCAAAATCACAGTAACGAAGGAAAAGGAAAGGAGAAAAAGAAAGAGCGACGGAGGAGATCAGGAAAGGAGGAGAAGAAAAAAAGCAATGGTTGCACTCTTAGTTTTTATAATGAGCTACTTTGGATATAGTTTTTGGCCGTTGTTGGAAGGAAAAGGTCCATTTCACGATAACGTTTTCAAAAATCCGGCTAGATATATACAGCTAAACATTATGTTATTACATCAGGAGCAAAAAATGTAAAGGTAAATGTAAATGTAAAGGTAAAGGTAAAGGGTACTACTAACTAACTAGTTAACTAACAATCTAACTGTGGCTAAAATTGTATTTGAATCTATTACATTAATACTTTTTTAACATTTTTATTTCGCTCTTTAAAAATATTGATGGTCTGTTTGGTATATAGGGAGTAACTGATCACCAAAATGAAAATGTGACTATTATTTCAGTTAACGCTTCTAAGACAATCAAATGTCCATAGTGAGACCGGAAAAATATTTAAATGTTTCATGCATACTCTTCCTGAACAATTTCACTCGGTTAAAGGAGCTCAAATTTCTCATGAAAATATGACTGAAGAGGGCCTTAAGTCGCGGCTTAGCTCGGACAATCCTTGTATTTTAACATTTTCCATTGCAAGTATTTTAAGGTAAGTATATATTATAGTGAGGAGGAGAGAAACATCGCTCTACAACCCGCCCACCATATCTGACGCCGCCTATCTCCAAAATTTACTCAAACCATTTAAGGATATCTTTAAGATTGTTGTTTTAAAAAGCAGCTCTGCAAATGCGTTCTAGGAAACTCTATAAAATTTGTTTGGTCATCCTTGGGCTTCTTCAGCCGATGCGAATTTATTAGCGCTTTTCGTTTTTGAAATACGTGCTTTTTGGAACAGCTATTTCACAGAAACCAGTTGTTGGGTGCCCCGGGCTACCACATGAAAAGACTGAAGGTCCACTAGATGTGCTAAATATAGGACTTTGGTTAAAGATTCGATTCTTAAGGATTAGTATAATAAACATTGCAGGAAAAACCCAGACAAGAACAGCAATTGTTACCTCGTACACTCACTTTTTAATGAGGCGATGCCTAAGGGCTGTATAGGGACGAATTGTTGCATGCATCTGATCCAGTGAAATTACTGCAGTGTTTGTAAGAGAGGTCAGAGGAAACCAGACGAAGAGAAAGCCAGTTGTTAATGACAGTTCCAGGGTTAAGTGCGGAAATTACACGATGTCGCATAAGTAGAGTAAGGTTACAAATAGAGAAAAGTGAGAAAATCCTCCGACAAACAAATCAACTATGGTCAGGTTTATAACTAGGTACATGGCACGAGTGCGAAGACTGCGGTTTTTTTTTTTTTTTTTTCTAAAAAGAACGATTGATAGGTAAGGTTCACTGTTACTATAGCACTGAGACGCGGTAAGGAATTAATACAGCGAGCCAGGTGATGCACTCGAATGATATCATGGCTTGTTATTTTTTTCGCTTCACACTTTTAATTCCCTTTTTCTCTCTGTTGCTCGTCTATACCTTTCAGAAGAATTTGAAAAATATTTCAATAAAGAACTTGGACAAAGAAGGTTGATGTTAGTTTCGCAAAGATCACTAATGGAGATACATTAGGAAGCTGATCGACAGTATCGGTTGCTGGGACAAACGGTTTAGTTTTGATTCCGCTTGCGTCTCTCCTGAAACAAAGGAAGTTTGATGGACGTGTTTTTTTTTTCCTGTTTTGCAAGCTGTAAAGGTTATCATAAAAAGGGAACTCTTGATTTTGAACAGCGAATGGTCAAGGAACTTTCAGAGCTACTACTAAGAAAATATCAGTCATAGTTTCTACGTTGATGCAAACTATACATAAACAATTATATGAAAGAAGATCATCGCAGTTATAGACGCAACTGCAAAAGGCTTTCTTTTCCCAGCTGCAAAAGTTGCGTAATATAACTGCGATGATCTTCTTTCATATAATTCTTCACCACGCAGTTCTCAAATATGATTTTCATGTATTCATAACTTTACACGTAAACAATTTCACTCGGTTAACGGAACTGAAATTTCTCATATGAAAAAAGGAAGAGAGCGCCTAAGTCTCTTTCAGCTCGGCTAATCCCTGTATTTAAACATTGCGAGCATTTATGTGTAGGCATATATAGTGAGGAGCGAGAGAAACAACGCGCTGCTTGAAACAACCCACCATACCCAAAGCCAGCCTTCCCAAAAATCCTATTATAATCATTTTAGGACATCTTTTTAGATTTTTTTTTAAAGCTTTCCAAATGCTTTCTAAGAAGCACTATAAGATGTCTAACTGTTTTGTAATTCTAAGAGCTCCTTAGTCTATGCGAATTTAATACCTCCTTCTTATTACTGTTCCAAAAATATTTTAAATGCTTTTGTGGAATTTTTACTGAAAACTCAACATTTTGCGATACCTCTTTCCGTTACTGTTTCCAAGGCCAAAAATTTTAGTAGTCCCTTTTAGGAATGATGATCAAATCTGGGAAGTTAAAGGTGAAAAACGAACTTCAGAATATCGTAGGAAAATTAATGGACTTAAAGCTTCAAAAAACTGAGACGAATGGAAATTTTTTATCTTGAAAATTTTTTCTCCAGCTATAGAAATTTCCAGACAATTCGAATAGCTTTTCTACAGAAAAAAATCAACCGTTACGCCGGTCCTTACCACATGTTTGAAAAGGTCAAAAAGTCCTATGAATGTCCTAAACAGTCGTCTATTAGTAGGACTTAGGTTTAAAAATATGCGGTTCTTAAATAAATGCTCAACTCTACGATAGACTTGCATTTTCTTTTCTTCTTGTGCGTAACTAACCTTTCACAAAATTCTTTGCTAGATGCCTCCACTGACGAAGCGGAAAACGAGTTTGCACAATATCAGTTAGGCTTGTAATCGGCTTCTGAGTTGGATGTTATTTACTCCGGCGAAGAATAACGTCCGGCTCGATTAATACGGTCTTAAATTATCTGAACACCTGTTTTGGGAAATATTGCACTTAAGACAAAATACTTGAATAATTACCTTTGCTTATCATTTCTCCCCTTAATATACGTACCGCCTTGAAAGAAAGGTTCTGAATTAAACTTTCAGTTGTATAAATTGAACTTCCTCTATCAATTAGCCCACAATTAATGGACCCTACTTGATCGGCACGTCGCAATGATTATTTCGCCGCGGGGTCTATCATTCGAGCACTAAACGAACAAGAACTGTTTCTTTAAATTGTATTTTGTTGACTTGTATATAATTAAAGCTCTGTCAAAACATTATTTGATCTGTAATTGTCTGATAAAAGTATGCAAAAATGCTCACCTTAACTAAAAGTTTTTCAGTTGGTGTCAGAAAAGTTGAAGCGCATTAAGCCTTGCTTTGTCCTATGGAAGAAAATATCAAAGGCGTGTGAGGGGACATTACAATCAGTTGACTAAAAACTGAGGGCGATAATATAAATGTTTGATATATAGTTTTCAGCTGAATAATTAACTAACTGACGCCGGCGCCTGTTCACCTGAGTATAAGAATAGGGAACTTAAGAACCACGACGACGGCTTGGTCGACGACGACCGGAAGTGAGTTACACTGTACTGCGCAAGCGCGACTAGTAAATTTCGTTGTCGTGGTGTCGTCGACGACGCCAAACAAAGTAGAATCACGTCGTCCTCCAATCCACAAGCTTCGGCAGGTATAAATCCACTGTTTTAAGCGATTTTTGAAGGCCTTTAGATTTTCTTGTCCTCCTAAATCCAGGTATCGTTCCTTTTTTCTCCAAACAAGCGATGTTGATGGAAAATTCGACTAATGAATTGATTTTACTTTGAAGAATGGCAACAGCTGAGGAGGCCGAGCGAGCGAACTCGTAAGTGAATTGTGATAAATTTATTTGTACGTATTTAGGTAAGGCAAATCATATATCTCTAATATAGAGGAAATAAACTTTATATGGAAAACAGCTATCACATCAGAATGTCTCTTTTTCGAAATCTAAACTCTGACGGACACTCGGACTCGGCCATCTCATTCAAGTTGAAAGTTGAATAATTTCGTACGGAAAGTAGGTGTATTTCCACTCGAAAAGGTCAGACAGCACAAAAAATTTTTCATCGTCAATGAAATTAGACGTACGGCTTCAACAAATAAGATCTTGCGTTGTTTTGAAAGACGCCATTGCGAAAAACTTTGTTGCGAACGAACAGCACTGTTTTACTTCTGTGTTTACATTCAGTGTCGTCGTCGTCGACCTACCGACCGACCGCGTCTTAACTTTCCTTTTTCCCGCCGAAACCGACGTTCTCGTTCCAGTCTTTTCCCAGTCAACAGACGTCGTCGTCGTGAACTTCGTCGTGGTTCTTAAGTTCCCTAATGACTGATCATTTCAGCTAACCCTTTTAAGACAATCCATTATCCATAGTGCCATAGTGAGAAAGGAAAAAGTCGATTGCATTGTCAGTTATCTTCTACCAATTTCAAAGTCAACCGAACTTCTTGTCATGTTAGCTTCATAAATATTTTTTGTGTGACGTAGCTTGTGTCAAATGAATTTGCCACCATTTTCTTTAAAACTCAATCTTCAATGTTTTTTGTCTTGTGACTCCAATAAGGGTCGCAACAAGTTCTTCCGCCAAATTAATAAAACCTTACGACTTAACGAAGGAAATTAGGTCTGACGACTATAGTGAGCTCGACAGCAGCTTATATGGCAATATAGAGTGGAACCTAGATATAACAATGGGCTAAGGGACTTGAAAAATGTGCTCGTTTTAACGAGCTTTATATATATAAAAGTTCTTTCCAAATACTTCAGTTAGTAAGAGTGCTCTAATAGCTCTGAAAATGCGCGCGTTCTAAGCTCAACTTTTTCCGATACCTCTTTCCGCTATTGTTTCAGAAAGCCGAAAATTCCAGTAGTCCTTCAAGTTTACGAATGATGACTAAACCTGGGAAAAGAAAGGTAAAAACCCAAATTCAGTTAATCGTAGAAACATTAACCTGCAGACTGAATTCCAAAAACTGTGACAAACAATGGAACATTCATCTAAGAATTTTAAATCTATCTCGAGCTGTAGGAATCTACAGACAATACTGAGTTTCTTTGAACAGATATTCTACAGAAAAAAGTCTTTGTGTGCCTCTACCACATGAAAAGATCTGAAGGTCCTCTGAATGTTTGCACCAGTGGTCTAAGCAGGACTTAGGTCAAATATCCGGTTCTTAAAGAAATACTCAGTCGTATGATACCAAGGTTAAAACGTTTTTTGTTTTTCTTCTTTTAAATAACTAACTTTTCACAAAATGCTTTGCTGGATATCTACTCTGATAAAGCGACGGAAAAATATGCGTCTATATTTGAAAAATTAATCATCAGTTAGGCTTGTAAAAGGTTTCTGCGTTGGACAGTGTTACTCCGGCGAAGAATAATCTTCCGGTCTTAAATTATCTGCACATGACTGTTTTAAATATGGAAATATTGCACTAAAGAGTGAGCTAACCTTGAAAAATTTCCTTTGCTTATCATCTTCCGCTTAGTATATCTACTCCCATATATTTTTTAATTAGAACTTTGTTCGTCAATCAGCCCAAAAACAAATCGGCTCTATACTATTTGATCGACACATACAATAATTATTTCACCGCTCCACACAGAAATTTTAGAACAATGGAGAAGTATGAAACAAACTAGATAACCAACTGACTCAAACAAATGAATGATTGCCATACGTAATAACTATATAACCATTCTCCAACCCAGTTTTGCGATACCCCTTTCCGTTACTGTTTCCAAAGGCGAAAATTTTAGAAGTCCGGCCTTTTTTACGAAGTGGTGACTAAACCTTCAGAAAATTGTAGAACAGTTAATAGACTGAAACTTCGAATAACTTATATGAATTTCATCTAGAACTTTTAACCCAGTTTCTAGAGCTATCTATAGAAATTTCCAGAAAAAAATGATTGTGCTTGATCTTCTAACAGAAAACAGTCGTTGAGTTCTCCTACTACACTTGAAAAGATCTGAAGGTCAACTGAATGTCGTAAACCGCGGTCTAAGTAGGACTTATATTTGCTTCTTTAACATTAGTATATCTATCGCTCTATAACTGGTATGTTTAACATCAAATTTATGCTCACTGACTGCATGATATCGCAGTAAAAACCTTTAACATGTTTCGTTTTGTTCTAGCCTGTTCACAGACCCTCTCTTTTCTCTTCAAAGTCCGTCGAGCGCGCGTGATAAAAAAGCAAAAACCGCGGGGGATTTACTGACCGCCAGCGGAAGGGGTTTGTTGTTGGGGAAGGAGAAAATTCTTTATTTTTCTTTCTTGCGCTCCGCGCTCGTTCTCGCTCGCCAATGTTTTCGAAAAGAACGAAAAGAATAATAAAACAGCGTCTGTGTACAGGCTAGTTTTGTTCAGCCGTTTCGTTTTGTTTATAAATAAATAACTAACCTTTCGCAAATGTTTTGCTGGATGTCCCCACTGATGAAGCGAAAAAAGTATATTAATAGTTTTTGCTTGGAAAATATCAGTTGGGCTTGTAAAAGACGTCTGTGTTGGAGGTAACTCCAGCGAAAAATAATCTTTCCTCGATTTATACGTTATTATAAATTATCTGCACATCTGTTTTGGGAAATAATATTTCACTATTAAAAGCTTCAGTAATTACCATGAATAATTGTCTTGGCCATTATTTTTTTACCCCTAAATGTATCTACCCCCACTAAATAACTAAAAATTTGCTGCTGAATTATGCTTTTTGTTAACTTGAACTTCCTTGTTTTAATCAGCCTTCAACCAATCGACCCTATTTGATGGACACCTACAACGATTATTTCGCGGCGTCCGTGCATCATTCAAGCAAATTAGGACACGAGCTGTACAGTAGTTTCTCTAGGTGTCCTTACAGTTTCAAATTATAACTTATTTCATGTCGATAGTTCCTGAATTTTTCTTGAATTTTTTTGAGAAAAATTATGCCAAGTAAAACAGAAGTGCAAGATAGTACAAAAGAGAACACAATTTAAGAATTTAACAGATCCTTTGGCCAGCGTAGGGACTGGCGGCGAGTGAATGAGTTCCTCTCGCCAGGACACCGCTATTATTTGTGCGCCAAAACGTAATTTCTTTTAGTTTTTTGATTACACTTTGTGCATGAATCCCATTGGAATAATTAGACCTTTCCTGTTTTGTGCTATTATTTTTAAGCAGGTCTCATAAGCCGCTACCGTTATAACATGTTTCAGGAGTTATCTGAATTGTAACAATTTAAACCTTCTTCCCCCATGTCTGTAAAGTAGCTATTTAGCTAAGCACATTTGACCGCGTTAAATAAAGGTTATAGCATTTTATTGTATTGTTTTGTATTGTATTGTATTGCACTGCATTGCATTGCATTGCTTTGCTTTGCTTTGCATTTTATTGAATTTCATTATATAGACACGAGTGTTTTACTGGAAAATATACCACTCGTAAAATTTATAAAAACTACATCCGGGACCCGAGTGGTATATTTTCCACCATCTCACATTGTCGGTAATTTCCCTCTATTATTTTATCGATGTCTTTTTGTCTATATAATAAAAACAACATTTACACGGCGGCTTGAAGATGTGAATTTTATTTTCTCGTGGCAAAAATAATTTGCCACTCGAAAATAAAATTCATATCTTCGCACCACCCTGTCATATCCTCTATGTATTGTATTGTATTGTCACCCAAACATTTGTGACATTGCCTCCAAAACAAAAAAATTCCGATTTATTCCCGAAATATTTTATTTATATTTTTTTTCGACCACTCAGTAATGTTCACCTGTTCCAAAGTAAATGTATTTACATTCGGCGGAGCTAAAAGTAGTGGCAGTGACAGAGAATGTAAATACTTTCCTATTGGTATGAACGGACGTGAGCCGTTATGGCGTTAATTGACTCTATTGTTATTAGGTATATAAGGTTTTGACAGTTGTAATGTATTCATCTCAGCTCTAGAACTATCAACTTTTATTTTTATATCTTACTTTATTCATCTATCGATTGATTTTTTACCTTTAACCCCCAGAGGTTGTGCGACCGCATCGGTTGGGGAATTTTTTCCCATTGGGTTTTTTGGGTTTTCGTATCAGGCGCCGCACGTGAATAGTTTAGCCTGAGTGACTTTATTTAGGAATATTTGTATACCATTCTTTAGTTATGATGTTGAACGTTGTATGTTGTTTGGACGGCATTAAACACTCAGGCTCCATAGTTCGAGCTGCACACCTATTCCCGTCTCTTAGTCGTGAATATAAATAGGAATCAACGCTTTCAAGCGATAGAATTCGTGGACGGACACTTTTCGGAAAAGCTCTAAATTTAATCTTTCCTAATCTTTCTTCGCAAAACATGCGTGGCTTCGATCACGCAACGATTCTTAGTCCCAGTTTCCACGGTCTCCTAACCTGAGATCAGGCTCTATTTTCGTTTCGCTATGAGAACCGCTCAAATTGGGCCTGATCTCAGGTTAACGCTCTCCGCTAGGACCGCCTGGCACAATGACCCCCTTTTGTGTCCTAAGGGACGGACCATTAGAAAAGTCATGGGAGGGGGGTGCGGAATTTTCGAGCCGCAGGAATTTTTTTTGTTATCAAATTCCTTGTACGAATTTTTTTAGGCCATAGCATGAATATTTTTTAGGGTTAATTGGCGTACATGATTTTTTTTTCATTTAATTTTCCCTTGCGCGAATATTTTTTTTGGACCGAGAAGTCGTCTCTTCTTTTAAGTGTATACTTCATTTATTGCACGATTGTTGCATATTTACAGTGTCAGATAAGTTATCATATTTTCAGAAGCTGTTTACAGAATGATAAACTCTTTCTTAATTCGATTCTCAGAACACTAGGCACCCTAGAAGATTAACTATTACGCCGGGCCGTTTCTAAAACAGCCCGACCAGCCTCTTTTAAGCGGCCAACCTCAAGTGGCTACAGCCCTGTGTACTAGTGGTTTTTGATAGCGCGCGAAGCGATCAACTGCAGAGGGGATGATTCGTGTCGTCCGTGGACCGAAGCAGCGATAGGCGAAGGAGCAAAAAAGAGACGCAGGTCACTGTATAAAGATATGGCAGAAACCGGAAACCCCGCATGAAAAGACTTTGGCATTCAGGGTAGATGACCGCTAAATAGACATTACCTGAAGAAATAAATATACCCCTGGTTCCAAATGACTGAGATTATACAAGACGAACATTCTCCGTATGAATGACACAACTTGTTCAGAAAAATTTAGTCTTGACTATGATTCACACTCTGATTCGAACTCCGATCTGTGTCTTAAAAAGAAAACACGTGAAGCAAGAGAATCTAACTACGTTGACAGCAGAGGTTAAAAGGTATGATCACCCATCAGGGTGAACAAAATGAGACAATCAACGATAATACCATTCGTCTATAAAAGCTGCTATAGATAGTCTTAAAATTCGTTAATAATTCACTCCAACAGTGCCGTGAAAATTCAGTCCTTGCTGTCATAAAACTTGGTGAGAAATTCTTTGACTTCTGATCACCAGAATTATCAAAGTGCGAAAAGGGATATCTAAACAACTTTGAATTCGACTGAAATGCGCTTGATTTTTTCGAGATGAGAAACTTATTCTGGTGTGGGTAAGATTATTTCAATAACCCGGTTCGTGGATTTAACTATTATTATTATAGTCAGTTGGCGTTTCTAACATCAGTTCGCGCGTCCAAACTTGCTTAAATAGGTTAAACAGGTCCAATTTGTCTACACAAATTTAACCAGTTCAAAAATGGCCAGAAGGTCCATCGTCTCGGAGCCTCCATCTGATTCCACTAAAGTATCCCAGCGCGTTAGACTTCCACGATTGAAGATTCTTTTCATGCTGTACTCCTCGCGACTGGAATTGCCTCCTTCACAAAAGATTCTGTTGACTCTAAGCTCTAACATAAACTTCAACGACTAACCGATGAATCAGTTTGACTAGCTACACAGGACACCAAACGCCGTCAATGACTGTAGTTTAATAGCTGGAAATCCTATTCGGCTTTAATGAGCTGAAACCTTTAATGGTGGCGCAAAAGATGAATGAATCAAAAAAGCCTGAAAATCTAATACGCTGTGACCGCTAATTTTTTGGAAAGAGATGAAGGCTCCGGGATTCCTGAGAGGGCGAAGACCATTTGACGCGCAGCGGTCTGCCATTACACTTCCTAATGACCTTTCTGTTTGTATTTTATAAACCTCGCTAAGTTCACTCTCGCGGCATCTATAACAGGATAGTGATCCCCAAGAGTTCTTCTCTCAGTTTTTACCTGAAAAACAACAAATGCGGTTCCTAGAAAAGAGTACTTCTCTTTGAAAACAAAGCTTAGTAAGTCTAACTTTTTCAACGACGCGCGAATTCGGTGTTTGAAGATTTATAAAAATTAAAAACAAAACAAAATTACGAAACTGCATTCAAAAATCAGTGGAATACCATTTCATTTGATACGATTTGATAGGTAAAGGTGATTAAATCGGGAAAACATTTCGAAAAATTTTGTACACTGATTCCTCGGCACTTCCTAAACTGCAAGAAAACGACACTTAAATCAGGGAAGCGCGAAATTGGCTATTTTTCAAAAAAAAAAAAATTAAGAACGTGATGTTTCCCGCGCTAGCCCCTCAATCGATATGATCAAACTAAGGAAAACTGACTTGTATGTGACTGAGGCATACGCCTCCCGCGTACATTAAACTGTTCCTTACCCTAGCTTTTAGAACTGGTACCAACTGTTGAAGGTTGATCATGAGACCAATAGAGTCTGCAGCAGCGTTAACCAACGGTCCGTCGGCGAAAGTATCAAAAATGGCGTCCAAGGCTTCACATATCACCCAGAGACTGTATTGACCGACCACAATATCACGGAAGACAGTACCTAAAGACTAATAAAAAGAGAAGCTTGGGTGATTCTTAGGATCCCACAAAAAACAACACTCAAGCACTAAAAAAAAACGGCAAAGCCCAAAGATGAGAGACAGAAAATTGTGAAATCTGCCCTGAACCTTTTTCGCTAAGAGTCAACAATTCATGACAAATGGCTCTAACTTTTGACTCAGTGGACGACCTAATTGCGCTGTTTTCGCCATGGAAGCAAGAAAACTATTCAGTTGCTCTAAATGTACAAGTAAAAAGCATTCACAAATTATACCTTACATAGCATAAACTTGATCTAGGGCTAATTTAATCATCTTCCGAGATCCTCCATTAGTGTTGTCTAAATAAAGATAATTAAAAGGGGAAGCAAACCTTCAGGATCTCCAGCCTGTTGTCTTTTCTGGCGGCCATCTTGCCAATGAATCCCAGAATGCTTATCAGCTTGACTTTCACTGCTTCACATGAGGTTTCGACAGCAACACGGCACAATATGGTCACATGTTCAGCTGTTATACACTACAAAAAAAGCACCACCCAAATTCAGCTTTCACCTATGATCAGCTGCTCAATGTGTCTTGCAAACGAGCTAGTTTAAACCCATCTTCAACAAATCGGGTTGTTCCAGGTTGTGACAAGTTGTCGCAGAAAGTAGAGAATAGTTCTACTTTTTGTAACAAAATCTGTCCGGGTTGCGCGTTTTACTGGCCCAAGGCAAAGTCATTTTGTAGCAGGTGATTTATCTACCGTGTATTGCGCGACTCCTGCCTAATTTTAGCCAATAAGAAGTCAGTACTTACGCAACATGCAACAAATTGTACTTACACGTGGTGCTACTTGTTATTCAAATTTTCACAAAATGAAATTTGAAAATTTGGTCGAAATTTGCTTTTGGCTAAATTTGGCAGTGAAAGGGTTAAGGAACTCTTTTTGGCAGTATCGATGAATATTCCCTAACTGGCCCCCACCAAACGTTAAAAAAAACCGTGGAAGGGTCCATTGTCTAGAATTAGTACAAAACATTTCCTCTTACTTTCAGCGGCAAAAGTTAGAGTGAACAGCGAACACCACAACTGTCCAAGCGCCACCTCTCCTCCTAGTAGATCAGCGTCTATGGCTGTCACTATATTGTTGAGACAGATCAGTGCTCTCGCTTGTACCGTACTTAAACTAAAGGCAAAGATTTATACTGATTTAGAACAAACTACCCATTTAACTCAAAAGCGTTCGTGCTAGAGGCTACACTCACAATCTCATTGAAAAAAATTACCTCGGAGGTTAAATTTGCCGAACAGAAGTCGGCTTTACTAAAAAACAATGAAGTGTGCAAAAAAATTCTGCTCTTTGTTCAGTTACAAGGTAACCCCGCCCGCCGTTACATCACCCAAAGAACATGTTTATGAGCAAATGACATATAATCCAGCCTTTACAGAGAGAAATATACAAGAAGCCAACGCCTACCTCCTAGAATCTCGTCCGGGGCAAAAATGTTTGGTCACGTATCACACTCTAACGAGCTTGTACGTATGTGTTTGGCTTGTCAACACTTTGACTTCAACAGCGCCGTTTGGACCTCCGATAATCTGCATGTGATGTCCAGCTGATATTTGCGAACAATGGGAAAGGAATTTATCTTTCGGTTCAGTAGACGTTAGTGGGGCAGGAACGCGTGACGAACCCCGACGAACGTCTGCGTGGGAGGCTACTGGAGCGCGGGGTTACAGGAGTGATTCTGTTAGGCACTAGCTACTGGTAATGAGGTTTTTAATTTCCAAGGTAGCCACATGTAGCCTGCTGCGGGCAGTTTTGATAGCTGACTAGCTTATACAATGTAACAGTGTCCATTAAGAAAGCGTCAGCAGTAGACCCTGAGAACTGGGAAGGGCTCCTGATTGATCGTGCCTCAAGGAAAATCCGCTTCAGCCAATCAAAAGTACTACCCATATCTGGGCAGTGGCACAACTGACACCAGTATGAAATTTCTCCCTCGTTTGTTCCTCACTGACGTCATTTCGCAGGGAAACCAGTGGTGGCATCGTAAAATGTTATGACTGTTTTCTCAGGCTATATAAACTGAAACTATAGTTGAGTTGTTTCAATGTTGTCGGTTTAGTTAACCAACCCTGTTTGTCAGTTCTCCTTTTCTTAAAATTCATTCTGCAGAGTAAAACAGCTGTCAAGTGGGTACCCTGTGCACAGCTTTACCTAGTGGTAACTGAAAAAATAATGGTTTGTTTGGCCACACAGGTCATGATGGGAGTTATTTCAACAGGAATCACGGAAGGAAAGGGTCGAGCTGGGGTAATGATTCCTATCCCTGGATATAGCATGTATCAGGCGAGGCTACTGCAACACAACACACACCAGGTGATACCTATTCGTGTCACTTGGCGTCGCTTCCCGCGCAGCCTGTTCCAGGCGTTCAAATAGTAGAACGCAGTGTTTGAGTTAAATCGTACGCGGAGGAAACGAGGGGAGAGTGGGGCGAGAGCGAAGGAACTTTCCCTCTCTAGTCTCTCCTGTTTTTTTTTTTCCTCGTCAATTTTTGGACCGTGCTTTATTATCTGAACGGCTAAAACAGGCTACTTCCCGCGAGAAGTGACACGCGTGTTGCGTCGCATTTTTAGGAGTTGTTTTCACTATCGTTCACGCATTTTCATCTACTTAACCAACGTAGCTGGTGGGTTTGTCTGGGAGGGGCAGCGGAAAGGAGTGCGAGGCGAGTGGAGTGCTTGCACACGCTTCGCTCGTGATATCGCGGCTTTACTTCGCTTTTCACGCTTGCTGACCAGTCTAACTAGGCATGTACTAGTAACTGTTAAGAAGAAAGAGACTTAAGACTCTAGAAGATGGCTGTAAATTTGAATTAAATGTTCGCATCGCGAAAGTCTACTACTGTATTTTCCATGCAGATTTTCCATCTTTAAGAGCCGTTGGCGCGTGCGAATCACTACTAGAAAAACAAAATATTACAAAACAAAAAACGCTTTGTGGTGTTTGAGCAAGTTAGCTTCTTCCCTGCCTGTGCAAAATTCGTCCAACTTTGGCTGATTTTCACTTAAACCACGGTGACGGGCCGGTCGTACTCGGAGTCGTAAACGGGTTCATAGGCTTAAAGGGAGGAATCGGAGTCCCAAAGCAAGAATCGGAACGTTTTTATCTTCCGACTCCGCTTACGACTCCGCCGCTTACAGTGTAGTGAAAACGGGAGGAATAAACCAATCGCAATACTCGGTCCCAACCACTGTGGCATGTTGTGAAGGATTGATCTGTCGCTTCTCGTTACAAGTGCGACAACCTTGTAGTTGTCACTACTGACATTGTAAGCAACAGAGTCGTATGCGGAATCTGACTTCTTTTTCACTCGATCATAACGCTTTGCACTTCTAATTACGACTAGTGAAAACTGGACCAGCCTTAAGAGTTCCCGAAACTATCCGTCAACCGAAGTAAATTTAAGAACTTGGTTCCAGTTTTGTTGCAGCAAGAATTTGTTACTTCAAACTTCGGCATTCTTCCTCAGAGACCCCAGGAGAAAATTACGTTCTACTCAAGTTTTTATTTATTTTTTATCCTGAAGACTGGTATTTTACCTTCTTGACGAAGACAACAACTGGGGTTTGAATATCTCTGAACTAAAGAAAAAGCTGGATGGGGCAAGGCCGCACTGTTTACCAAGAGCCCTCGTGCTGATAAATCCAGGCAATCCAACAGGTACGTTGAATGTTTATCGATTTGTAATACGTGCAGTAATATTAATGCAGATGATGATGATGATGATGGTGATAGCAATGATAATAAAATTTCTCTATTTACTCTCGACATTCTTTTAGCACACTGGTTATTGCGTTCGAGCTTTCTTTTCACGGGGTGACCCTTACAGAAGGGTGTTCGTTATACCAGGGTGTTGGTCATATAGGCGTTCTTTTTTTTCTTTTTTATGAATTCCCGCCTAATAACGGGATGTTCATTATCTAAGCAGTCGTTAAACTAGGGTGTCCGTCATATAGAGATTCTAAGTTAAACCGAGGTGTTCGTTGTATCAGAGTTTAACTATAAAATGTAAACTTGTTCTGTCCTTCGTTTATCCATTAACTTTAGTCACGTTTGCTGCTTGTTTATATATAGGTCAGGTGTTGACGTATGAAGACATTCAAGAAGTAATCAAGTTTTGTGCTCGTGAGAAGTTAGTTTTATTCGCCGATGGAGTTTACCAAGACAACGTGTACGCGGAGGGAGCCCAGTTTCACTCGTGCAAAAACGTCCTCAGGGACCTGGGAGACGAATATAGCGGATACCAATTGATCTCTCTTCATTCCAGTGCGAAAGGATACACCGGAGAGTAAGTTGTGCGTGTGTTTTTCCTCTTGTTTGTTTATTTTTGTATCCACCCTCGGGAAGCGGGCAAATTTGATTTAGTGCCAATTTTGTACCCTTGGTGGTCTGTTTGCTGGGCTTATTTGATTGTACATACATACCCATAGTCAAACCATTATTAACCCTTCCCAATTCCAAATTTGCTTTTAGCCTGCTGCTATCTTCTCAATTGATGTGTGTGAGTTTTTTTTTTTTTTCTCCTTGTTTTTTTTGTTTTTGTTTTTTGTTTTTGGTTTTGTTTCGTTTTTGTTTTTTAGTTTTTCTCTCTTTTGTCACTTTTTACTTGTATTTAATTTGTTGTCTGTGAAAATAAATTTTAAAAAAACCTTGGGTGTTTATTAAAAAAAAAAAAAAATTCTAAATTTCATTTCCTAAAATCAAGTGCCCAAAATTAGAATCTCAGAAACATATAGTACCTCATGAAAGTACTGACAAAGAGGTTTCATTTGAATGGTCACACCAAAAGCCAAATGATTTCGTCCCCACACTCTAAAGTTAGTTAGAACTTCCTTACTCGACTCCATCGTTCATTCTGGAAGATAAATTAAGGGGTCACTGGTCAAAGTCCCGGAAAGACTTTTCTCTGAATTACTGATTAAGAGTCACAGCCCTCGTTTTGCTACCCTGCGAGCAGTGGTTTCTCCAGGTCGGACTCTACGCTGCGAAGGGAGAGAAACCACTCCGAACAACCGTTTGATTTTCCATCATTAAAAACTTGTAGTGTGACAGGCCTTAACAGCTTAACAAAGAGAGATGGTAGGTGGTTAAAACTATTAATAAGTAAAGGTAAATTTACAGTGGATGCTATTGAAACAATCAGACCAAACGTGTCCCCAGTTGTATTTCGTGCTATAGATGATAGTGATGATGATGATGATGATGATGATGATGATAATGAGATGGAGGAGGAGGACAAGGAGGAGGAGGATGGTAATGCTTCTGAGGGTGATGGTAATGGTGAAGATGACTAAAGATGATTAGAAGAAGATATTAAAAAAGATGTTAACGTAAGTTAGGTTTATGAACACACAGTAAAGCTTTGTTCTAGATTTTATGCTATAAAAAGTTTCCCGCTTGACTACTCTTCAGATTTAAAGACTGTACATAAATAGAAACAAAATATTTAATATGTGAATTCCTGTTGTCATATAAAGCTGGATTAATGTGGAAAATTAGATTTATTGTTAAAAAAAGATTTTACTAACGTTTGTGGTGACATGTGAATAATTTAACATGACCCACCCCTAATGAGGTGCATTATATTTCCTGACCCAACCTTTTTAACGTGTTAAAAAATAGTGACCCACCCAATTTTTCATAGCCCACCCTCCCCTGTACTTTATGACTGGTCCCTAAGCGCGATAAAGTTTGAAGCAGCGCGACTTTACTTTTTAAGTGACGTTTTCGTAGCCGTCGCCGTCGTTGTTGCTTAAACTCCCTATTAACGTGGTACAAAACCGCCATGCTGGGGAGTAAGGGTGGATTTCCACTGTCGCGTAATTTTTACGCGCGTAAATATAATAGAGGTAATATATGAAAGGTCAGGCGTAAACGTAAAAATTAAGCGAGCTTTTACTTTAACGTTTACGCGCGACCTTCCATACATTGCCTCTATTTTATTCACACACGTAGAATTTACGTGCATACGTACGTGAAAATTAAGCGACAGTGGAAATCCACCCTAAGGGAGGGGCGCACTGGAACAAGACAAACAAAGAGCTCACATCATTTATATTTTCTATGTTTGTCCTCTCCCAGTGCGTGTCTTGAGTTGTTTACCATTTACATGGACAAACCATTCGGTTGGCGGTTTGGGCATGCAAATGGTAAGCAAAATTCAGTGGTAGTAAATTTCGTCCCGGAATCGCGTCGCGTTTTCCATTTGTACCAATCAGTTTCATTTACCGAAAAGCGGCCGCGAAAGCCTTAAACTGGTATCAAAGGCGGCTTTGAAGAAAAGAAACATGATCGGAAAAACAGAAAAACCTTTTCAGGCACTCCGTTGCCCCTGGACATTTTCCACTGAAATTTCTTGAAAAGTTGTCAGGTGTCCTACTTACCGGTTCTTTCCAACTGTATTTTTGTAAATGGTAAACAACCTTGCTCTCCATCATAGTGTTTTCGTACCATGTCAATGACAAGCTGCAATGGGTCAATTGTTCATCTACCCCTGAGACTACTCGACTTACTTCTTTGCTGTTCCTTGCAGATGTGGGCTCAGAGGTGGATATATAGAGCTCGTAGGATTCAATGATCAACTGAGGTCTCGAGTAAAAACTTACCTGAGTGCAAGAAGTTGCCCTTCCACGATAGGACAGGTACAAAAAATGTATCACATGAAGTGAAATTGGGGCAGAGGTCCCTAATGAAAGGGCTGCCTCAAACCCTAGTCCAAAATTTCCAGTTTGAATACTTGGAAGGTCCTCAGTTACCTTTTCGTTAGAGCGAAAGTATTTTAGTTCCTCTACGATGATTTATTAACATCTGCCAAGTCCTAGACAAGCCTGGCTGCTTGTGTTTTTCTTTTCGTTATATTGGCTTTGTGTTGTTTGTTCCTGTTGTTGTTTTGTTTTGTTTTATGGTGGTCAGGGTATTATAGGCAGTTAAGCAAAAAATTGCAATAGTTCAGATGTAACTTCATCATAATTAGGCGTCTCTCACACTATGCGCAAAGAACGACGGGATGGTGAAAGATGGCTTAGCCCTCCTTTCTTACTCCTCCCATAAAGCTTCGCGCTTCTCTTATTTCCAGTCATTCGCCTTGTGTCGCACGAGTCTCGAAGCGCCTGCAGAGGAAGCTGTTAGTGCTTTATTGTAAGGTACTCAGGCTGTATTCATTACGCTTGGTTTCTAACCCAAGGTAATCATGGGACTCACTTGCAATCCTCCCAAGCCTGGCGATGAATCATATGAAAAGTTTTCAAAGGTATGCTCCTTAACTGTAACTTAACCCAGAGAAACTCACGCGCCTCGCGTGATCATATTCAGCGCTACTTTATCGCTCTTGTAATTTTTTAAAGGGGCTTTGTCACGGCTGACTAGTTTTTATGGTTGATAATGGCAATAACGAGTCATTATTCGCTATGGAACTTGAAAACTTAGGTACTTAGTTGTGAATGACAAAATTAATAGCGTTGTATTATTCTTTTTTTTTAGCTTGTCTCTAGTGCTCAGGCTGTAACTCGTTCCAGGTTTTAACGAAAATGTAACAATTTGAACCATAGCTTTTCACGATACAGATAAAAGCAGTGAATAATACAATACTTAGTCAGGTGACGCCTCTAATGCCTGCCATGGGGTAGCCGATTTAACAAATAAAGCTTGTTCCTCTTACCTTGGGTACCAGAGGTTTTTCTCCCGGGTGGCCGGATCCTTCGGCCCGTGGGCCAAAGCCACGAGTGGCGATAAAGATTTGAAAAAGCGGAAGCCGTGCATGAAAAGTCTCTGGCACGCAAGATAGGTTTCCATTGATTCTTTTGCCCAAACAAAACGTCAGATTCGTGTCTTACGCAAGTAACGTTTGCCAAGTGCTGGAGTCGCTAAGGGACTAGGTCGAGTAAACAAAAATTTCTATTTTCTCCTGGAACATTTGGCAATCTTCTTATAAATGTATAGAAAATGATCTTTAATTGCGACGCACTAGGGAAATTCTATAGAGGTGATTACCTTCAGTATTCCCATATCTTGCCTAATGCATTATTTTGTGTTTTATCCGTATTACAGGAAGTAACTTCCATCAAGGATTCTTATGTGAAGAAAGCAAAGATGACAACGGAGGCTCTTAACTCAATGGAAAATGTTAAGTGTAACGAGGTGGCAGGTGTAATGTATGCGTTTCCGAGGATAACACTTCCAAAGAAAGCCATCGAGGCAGCCAAGGTATCATGTCCTGTTTCCTGCCCTGATTTCTAGAGCCGCACTGCAGAATACTGTCAGTAATGGAAATCCTAGGTGTACGGTAATCCAGATTCCGGAACCCGGGAATTTTTTTCTTGTAGACTGATCCGGAATCAGTTCAGGGGTTTGAAATTCGGAATTCAGACCCGGTTGTTCATAAGATGCATAGCTCTATCCACCGGATAAATCACTATCCAGTGGATAGGTATGAGCGAAACCAATTGCACTATCCACTGGATAGAGATTTATCCGGTGGATGGCGTTATCCAGCTTTTGAACAGCTGGGGCCTGCTCTATATATGAAGCCCGGCCCGGAATCTCACTAACGATTGGAATCTGGAATCCACGTTTCATGGACAAGGAATACTGAATCCAGTACCCGCCATCCGGGACCTACAGCATAAAATCCGGGATCCACAACGTGCGATCCAGAAGCCAAGATTCTCGTTGATGCACCTTATATTAGAGGAATGCCAACCCGTTTCCCGCCGTGTCAGTTTTCATAAAAGGCGTTCTTCGGTTAGAAAAGCGATAAGGGCGCTATCATGGGCTCCCATCTTATTCAGGCTACTGATAATGTCCCGCGAAAATTAAAATTTTACTTTCTCAACTTTCCTTATTGCATTGCTAAATTCCACATGTCGTGTCGATCTAGTAACAACTCCTGAACAACTCCCTGTAAAGGCTTCATCGAGGGATTCATTGAAATAAAGATATTCCTCTCACAAGGGAAGTATGTATGTGATCTGTTTGGTGAGGGAAGTGTCAGGCCAAGGAAATGCCACCAGACGAGTTTTACTGTTGGCAGGCGCTGGAGAAAACTGGAATTTACATGATTCCTGGCCACGTTTTTGATATGAAAGGCAGCGGTTACAACTTTTACTACAGGTAAGATTTGAATTAACAAGGGCCATCAATTTCAGGTCGGAATTTTTATGATTTTAAAAACCTCTCTGTGATATCATTTGCGCCCTTGGGTCACAAGGTTTTCACAGGCTTGTCTAATATATTTAGATTGATTAGATTGATTGCACCTTTAAATCTGAACAGACCCCTCTTTCCCCCCAACCCCGAAAAATTCTGCCTTTGTACTACAGGAACACCAAATTAGGATGCGTTTTGACGAACGCGATAAGGGTATACACAGGTCGGCCCACAGCCGGGGTGATTGGGGCTTAGTGGAGGTCCTGCAACTGGAATAAAGTTGGTGTTTACAAATAGAAGGGCTCACAACCGGGATTATACGGTACGGACCAGAGCATAAACTTACTTGGGAAAAGGCGTCCTAAAAGCGATTTGTCCTTAAAAGCGACGTTCTGTCAGCGTGTGAAAGTCTGATTGAATTGGACCAAGTTTCATCTCCACATTATGGCTTAAAATAATCCAAAAAGTTTTGATTTTTCAAAGCCACTATCCATACGAAGGAAATAACTTAAAACGCTTTCATGTTTTAATCTTTCTTGGTAGGATCACTATTCTTCCTTCTGAAGAGACGTTTGCTCCAATGTTTGAGCGACTACTAATCTTTCACCAAGAATTCATGGCACAGTTTAAGGACACGAACTGACAAGATGGATTTACTAGATTTAGTCCCCAGTGATGACAATATTCAATCCAGACTATTTGATATGTTTCCATCCTCATTTATCAGGGGAAGGTTTTCTGATGTAAAATATATGTTTGGAGAAGCAAAACTCTTGTTTACAAATTTCTATTTCTCGAGAAAGGCTAAATAGTTTTGATGACTCTTCATTCATCTATGACTTTCAAAGTTTTCAATTGACTTCTCTTCCCAGGTTTGGCTATATATTATCTCTCAAAAAAAAGACCCGCAAATGTTCAACAATAGTGGCAGAAAGAGTCTTGAATGTATCTGGCAAGCTGTGCACAAATGTCCTTAACAACACAACGAGGAAAAACAACATTCTTATAGTCCTCTCCTAAAACTGGCGTGAAAAAAAAAAGACACTTTTAACAATCTCCTGACTTTTTCCATCTTTAGGACACTGAAGTGTGCTTTTCCCATTTCAGCTTTTTTCCGGCCCATTCCTTGTGATATTCCAGACACAGATAAGAACGTAAAGAAATCCTGTTTGTATAAATAGCAACTTTATTGAAGTCTCTTAATATGCTGATTTTACTAACAGGTATTTTACCTTCAAAACAAGTCGCATTATAAAGGTAGATATCGCGTTGTCAAATAACAAATTAAGAACTAAACAACTTCTGCGCTTGATGTACATAATGGATATATTTCATGTTTTGCGACCACAATCATAATGACTAACTCTAAACAAGGAAATGTAAATGATATCTTTCCATTTTGGAAGCATACTAAACGAAAAGAAAAGAAAAGATAAACGAGACTACTAGCCGACTCTATATTTAGTTGCTAAGTATTTGACGAAATACTATGGTTCAACTCATCAATGGTTTAGATTTTGTTTTCCCTTGAATTGTGTTGCGGTATGGTTATGTACGATTGAGAATCAGAGTTTAAAACAAAGGATAAAAGCATTTGAACCGAGGAAAAAATTGTACCACAACATTTACTTACGGCCTTTATATCGAAATTTAAAGGCCGTAATAATAGTATACAATCAGCTACTGTTTTTTTTTTTTTTAACGAAGATGACGAAAACATAAGTTGGCTTCCAAGTGTTAAACGCAGTACACTAAAGCCCATGAAGAGGAATAACTTGGGCATTTTGTCTTCGTTGACGTTTAAATAACAGCAGGAGAGCTTTCCTGAACTCTGGAATTCTGATTGTGTAAACGATGGGATTAACAAGCGAGTTCATAAAATATAGAATCTTTAAAGAAAAATCCAAACGTACTGATTCCTGGGAAGAAAGGAATTTTCTGACACCAGTTTGATAAAGAAAAATAAAAACCGCATGTGGTAGCCACATCAGTAAGGATACGATAGTCATTATGAATAATGTTACGGTTAGTTTCCTTTGTCTGTTGGCTGCACCATGGTGCTGAGGAAGCGCTCCACACAAAAATTTAACAACAATGGAAGAGTAAGAAACACAGATAACAAATAGACACAAACAACAGTATGATTGCCAGACGTAAAAATGATACGAATATTCCTTCCCATATAGCTTAAGTACTAAACTGACAATTGATACCATTGTAGCTAAAACCCAGACACCAGCAATTGTTACCCCGTAGACCCGCTTTTTGATGAGGCGATGCCTGAAGGGACGAATTGTTGCATGCATCCGATCTAATGAAATGACTGCGATGTTTGTTAGAGAGGTCAGAGGAAACCAGGGGAAGAGAAAGTTAATTATCACATTCAGTTCCTGGCTTAAGTTCATTTTCACAATGTCGCATGAGTGTTTTGAGAGGCATTGAAATAGAAAAAAGTGAGAAAATCCTCCGACAAACATATCAGCTATGGTCAGGTTTATAACAAGGTACATGGCACGAGTGCGAAGACTGCGGTTTTTTATAAAAAGAATGATTGATGTAAGGTTCACTGTTACTATAGCAACAGACGCGGTAAGGAATACAGCAAACCAGGTGATGCACTCGGATGAAGAAAACATCGTGGATTGTTTTCTTTTACTCCTTTTCTCTTCACACTTTTACTTGTTCTCTTCTGTTGTTCGTCTACCCTTAGAAAGAATTTGAATTGAATAAAGTTGGATTACTTAGAAAAGAAAAGTAGGAGGTGAACAAACAAGGTTGACGTCTGTTTTTCAAAGATCAGTAATGAAGATACATGAATAATAATTCGACGAATTAGAAAGCTCACCTTTAACTTACAGTTTTTCAAATTGCCTTTACAAAAGCTGAAGTGAAAGCCCTTGTTTTCACCTGTGGAAAAAATATCAGTGAAGTTTGAGGGCAGATTAAGATAAATTGGTAGACTAAAAGCTGAGGGCATTAAATTTCGTTTCATCTGAATATTTTTAAAACTAATTAATGTCAGCGCTCGTTCACCTGAGTATAATAATAATTGTTCACTATAGTATATAGTATATTATAGTATATATATATAACCCATTTTTGGAAAACCAACCTAACGAAATTTGCAGTCATTTGACTGAAAAGGCGTCAAAAGGCAGGTTTCTTAAGCCCGAGAACGGCTCCAAAATCACAGTAACGAAAGAAAAGGAAAGGAGAAAAAGAAAGAGCGAGGAGATCAGGAAAGGAGGAGAAGAAAAAAAAAAGCAATGGTTGCACTCTTAAGTTTCTATAATGAGCTACTTGGATATAGTTTTTGGCCGAAAAAAACTGTTGGACGGAGAAGGTCCATTTGACGATAACGTTTTAAAAAATCCGGCTAGATATATATACAGCTAAAGATATGTTATTACATCAGAAGCAAAAAATGTTCGCGCTAAAATGCAAAGGGTACTACTAACTAGCTATTTAACTAACAATCTAACTGTGGCTAAAATTGCATTTGAATCTATTACATTAATACTTTTTTAACATATTTATTTCGCTTTTTAAAAATATTGAAGGTCTGTTTAGTATATAGGGAGTAAACTGATCACCAAAATCCAAAATGAAAATGTGACTGTTATTTCAGTTAACCCTTCTAAGACAATCAAATGTCCATAGTGTGACCGGGAAAAAATTAAATGTTTCATGCAAACTCTTCGTGAACAATTTCACTTGGTTAAAGGAGCTGAGATTTCTCATGAAAATATGACTGACGAGGGCCTTAAGTCGCGGCTTATTAGCTCGGACAATCCTTGTATTTTAACATTTTCCATTGCAAGTATTTTTAAGTAAGTAAATATTATAGTGAGGAGGAGAGAAACAACGCTCTACAACCCGCCCACCATCTCCGACGCCGCCTCTCTCCAACATTTACTCAGACCATTTAAGGATATCTTTAAGATTGTTGTTTTAAAAAGAAGCTCTGCAAATGCGTTCTAGATAACTCTATAAAATTTGTATCTGTTTGGTGACATCCTTGGGCTTCTTCAGCCGATGCGAATTTATCAGTTTAGCGCTTTACTTTTTCGAAAATCTTTGATGCTATTAAATATACAGAAAACTCAACATTTTCCGATGCACATCTTTCTGTTACTGATTCTAAAACCCAAAATTTATTATAAGTAGTCCATTTTTGCGAATGATGACCACATATGGGAAGACAAGTGAAAAGTGAAAATCCCATTCCCAACTTCAATCGTAGAAGTTAATAGACTGAAAACTTCCAAAAACTGAGATGAATGGTACATTCATCCATGAACTTTTAACTTTTTTCAAGCTATAGAAATCTCTAGATAATATTTATATGTGCTTCTTCGAACAGCTATTTCACAGAAACCAGTCGTTGGGTGCCCCGGGCTACCAGATGAAAAGACTGAAGGTCCACTAGATGTGCTAAATATAGCCTAAGGACTTTGGTTACGTAAACATTCGATTCTAAGGATTAGTATAATAAACATTGAAGGTAAAAGCCAGACAAGAGTAACAATTGTTACCCCGTAGACTCACTTTTTAATGAGCAGAGGCGATTCCTGGGGGCTGTATAGGGACGAATTGTTGCATGCATCGGATCCAATGAAATTACTGCAATGTTTGTGAGAGAGGTCAGAGGAAACCAGACGAAGACAAACCCAGTTGTCAATGTCAGTTCCAGGGTTAAGTGCGGAAATTGCACAATGTCGCATAAGTAGAGAGTAAGGTTACAAATAGAGAAAAGTGAGAAAATACTCCGAAAAACAAATCAACTATGGTCAGGTTTATAACTAGGTACATGGCACGAGTGTGAAGACTGCGTTTTTTTATAAAAAAAAGGATTGATAGAAATTTCACTGTAAGTTACTATAGCAACAGACATGGTAAGGAATACAGCGAGCCAGGTGATGTACTAGGATGACATCATGGCTTGTTATTTTGTTCGCTTCACAACTTTTAATTCCCTTTTACTCTCTGTTGCTTGTCTACCTTTCAGAAGAATTTGAAAAAAAATTCAATTAAGAACGTGGACAAAGAAGGTTGATGTTAGTTCCTCAAAGATCACTAATGGAGATACGGTACAAAAAAAAAAATTGACATGAATGGAACATTTTTCATCTAGAAATTTTTTCTCGAGCTTTCGAAATTTCCAGACAATTATACTCTGCTTCTTCGAATTATAGCTTTTTTACACAAAACATTCAACCGTTGGGTGTTCCTATACCACATCACGGAAAAGGTCGAAAGGTCCTATGAAAGTCCTAAACAGTGGTTAAGTAGGACTTAGGTTTAGAAATATTCTGTTCTTAAATAAATGCTATGATACCGTAATTAAAACCTTTTTGTCAAGTTGTATTTTGTTTTCTTCTTGTGTGCAACTAACCTTTCACAAAAGGTGTTTTGGAAAAGATTGTCCTTAACTTGCACTCTCCTGTATTGAACACGATCATGAGATTATTAGATATAGGGCAAAAAAAACTTTGCTTTTACCATACTTCAAAGAGGCTGGCAAATAATGATTTGTTTAAGATAAGTATATCTATCGCTCTATAACTGGTACGGTTTAACAATAAATTTATGCTCACTGACTGCATGATATCGCAGTAAAAACCTTTAATATGTTTCGTTTTGTTCTAGCCTGTTCACAGACCCTCTAGTTTTCTCTTCAAAGTCTATCGAGCGCGCGTGATAAAAAACAAAATTAAAACCGCGGGATTTGCTGACCGCCAGCGGAAGGGGTTAGGGGTGGGGAAGGAGAAAATTCTTTATTTTTCTTTCTCGCGCTCCGCGCTCGTTCTCGCTCGCCTATGTTCACGAAAAGAACGAAAAGAAAAATAAAACAACGTCTGTGTACAGGCTAGTTTTAATTTGTTCAGCCGTTTTGTTTTGTTTATAAATAAATAACTAACCTTTCGCAAAATGCTATGCTGGATGTCCCCACTGATGAGGCAAAAAAGTATATCTATAGTTTTTGTTTCGAAAATATCAGTTCGGATTGTAAAAGACGTCTGTGGTTGAGGTAACTCCAGCGAAAAATAATCTTCCGTTGATTTATACGGTCTTATAAATTATCTGCACATCTGTTTTGGGAAATAATATTTCACCATTAAACTTCAGTTTACCATGAATATTGTCTTGGCCATCATTTTTTACCCCTAATTATATCTATCCTCACTAAATAACTAAAAATTTGCTGCTGAATTAGCCTTTTTGTTAACTTGAACTTCCTTTTTTAATCAGCCCACAACCAATCGACCCTATTTGATGGACACACACAACGATTATTTCCGTGCATCATTCAAGGTATCCCCACAGTTTCAAATTATAACTTATTTCGTGTCAATAGTTCCTGAATTTTTCCTGAACTTCTTTGATAAACGTATGCCAAGGAAAACAGAAGTCCAAGATAGTACAACGAAAGAACACCATTTACTACAGATCCTTTGGCCGACGTAGGGACTGGCGGCGAGTGAATACGTTCTCTCGCCAGGGCACTGCTATTAGTTGCGCGCCAAAATGTATTAATTTCTTTTAGTTTTTTGATTACACTATTTGCATGAAACCCATCAGAATAATTAGACCTTTCCTGTTTTGTGTTCTTGTTTTTAAGGATGTCTCATAAGCCGCTACGGTTATAACATGTTTCAGGTTTTATGTGAATTGTAACAATTTAAACCTTCTTCCTTCATTTCTGTAAAGTAGCTATTTAGCTACTGAAGCATATTTGACTGCGTTAAATAAAGGTTATAGCATTGTATTGTATTGCTTTGTATTGCATTGCATTACATTGCTTTGCTTTGCATTTTATTGAATTGTATTGTATATTGTATTGTCACCCGAACATTTGTGACATTGCCTCCAAAGCAAAAAAAATTGCGATTTATTCCCGAAATATTTGGCAGTCTTCTTAAATGCATAGAAGATGATCTTCAAGTGCCACGCACTAGGGAAATTATAAAAGGCAGGGAATCTCCAATCTTTTTATATCTATGCCTAATGCATTTATTTTTTGGTTAACTCGTTGTACAGGAAGTAGCATCCATCAAGGATTCTTACAGGAAGAAAGCAAAGATGACAACGGAGGTTCTTAACTCAATGGAAAATGTTAAGTGTAACGAGGTAGCAGGTGTAATGTATGCGTTTCCAAGGGTAACACTTCCAAAGCAGGCTATCGAGGCAGCCACGGTATCAAGTCTTGTTTCCGGCCTTGATTTCTAGAACCGCATTGCATAATAATATAATGGATATCCCTTTGGAAGTCGGACATGTCATACCAATCGTCCTAAACAAGGTAATCCGTATTCCGGAATCCTGGGCTTTGGTTGCGGAATTAAGCTCTAGGAAGTTCGAAATCTCGCTAACAACGAGAATCCGGAATCCACGTTCCACTGACAAGGAATCCCGAATCCAGTGCAATCCAAAGCGTGCGTGCGTGTTGTTAGCGGATTAAAATTAAATAACAAAAAAAATGTTCAGCGTCTTGTGAAGAAAAGTATTGAAACAGACATCTCGCCTGTCACAACACGCCACTAGCTAATTTAGTTGAGAATCTGTCTGTAGAGTAGGAGCAGGTTGCCGCCTAGATCCCCAAGTCTAAGGAAATACAAAATATAAATAAATGTCGAAAGTAAATTCAACTTAATACCTTTGCACACTGGCGCAAATGAATGCATGTAGACATGAAATATGGCAGATTTGTCTTAGAAACATCATACTAAATTATACAGTTGAAGTTACCTTAAGCCAACATCCTCTGGATTCCGAAAAAAGTTGGCATACAGTAACTGGAACGCTAGCCTCCCACGCAGACGTTTTGAGGGGTTCTTCAGGCGTTCCTGCCCCACTAAAGTCTGCTGATTTGAGCGGGAAAAAACGGAGACCAATCACAGCAGACTTCCAGATCTGGGAAGTGCACTTTAGACCTTGAGAAATTTTGCGCTTGATGGGAAAGGAATTTATCTTTCGGTTCAGTAGACGTTAGTGGGGCAGGAACGCGTGACGAACCCTAAGAGAGTCTGCGTGGGAGGCTACTGGAGCGCGGGCTTACAGGAGTGATTCTGTTAGGCACTAGCTGCTGGTAATGAGGTTTTTAATTACAAAGGTAGCCACAAGTAGCCTACTGCAAGTAGTTCTGATAGCTGCCTAGTTTATACAATGTAACAGTGTCCATTAAGAAAGCTTCAGCGGAAGACCCTGAGAACTGGGTAGGGCTCCTGATTGATCGTGCCTTAAGCAAAATCCCCTTCAGCCAATCAAAAGCACTATCCTGATCTGGGCAGTGACACAACTGACACCAGTATGAAATTTCTGCCGCGTCTAATTTGTTCCTCACTGACGACATTTCGCAGGGAAACCAGTGGTGGCATCGCAAAATGTTATGACTGTTATCTCAGGCTATATAAACTGAAACTATTGTTGAGTTTTTTTAGTGTTGTTGGTTTAGTTAACCAACCCTGTTTGTCAGTTCTCCTTTTCTTGAAATTCATCCTGCAGAGTAAAACAGCTGCCAAGTGGGTACCCTGTGACTGGTGCACAGCTTTACCTAGTGGTAACTGAAAAATAATGGTTTGTTTGGCCACACAGGTCATGATGGGAATTATTTCAACAGGAATCACGGAAGGAAAGGGTCGAGCTGGGGTAATGATTCCTATCCCTGGATATAGAATGTACCAGGCGAGGCAACTACAACAAAACACACATCAGGTAATACCTATTCATGTCACTTGGGGTCGCTTCCCGCGTAGCCTGTACTAGGCTTTCAGATAGTAGAGAGCGGTGTTTGGGTGAAATCGTACGCGGAGGAAACGAGGGGAGAGTGGGGCAAGAGCGAGGGAACTCTCCCTCTCTAGTCTCTCCCGTTATTTATTTTCCTCGTTAATTAATTTTTGGACCGCGCTCTATTATCTGAACGCCTAGAACAGGCTACTTCCCTCGAGAAGTGACACGCGTGTTGCGTCTTATTTTAGGAGTTGTTTTCACTATCGTTCACGCATTTTCCTCTACTTAGTCGACGTAGCTGGCGGTTTTGTGTGGGAGGGGCAGCGGAAAGGAGTGCGAGGAGGGTGGAGCGCTCTCTCGCACACGCTTCGCTCGTGCTGTCGCGGCTTTACTTCGCTTTTCACGCTTGCTGAGCAGTAAATAGTAACGTCAGATTACTGTTAAGAAGAAAGAGACTTGAGACTCTAAAAGGCGGCTGTAAATTTGAATTAATTATTCACATCCCGAAAGTCTACTCCTGTATTTTCCAAGCAGATTTTCCATCTTTAAGAGCCGTTGGCGCGTGCGAACCACTACTGGAAAAGCAAAATATTACAAAACAAAAAACGCTTTGTGGAGTTCGAGCAAGTGAGCTTCTTCGCTGCACAAAATTCGTCCAAGTTTGGCTGATTTTCACTAAACACAGTGGCCGGGAGGTCGTACTCGGAGTCGTAAACGGTTTCATAAGCTTAAAGGCCGGAATCGGAGTCCCAAGAATCGGAACGTTTTTGTCTTCCGACCTGCTTACGACTCCGCCGCTTACAATATAGTAATAACGATGAGGAATAAACCAATCACAGTACTCGGTCCCAAACACTGTGGCATGTTGTGAAAGACTGACCTGCGGCTTCTCCTTACAAGTGTAACAACCTTGTAGTCTTCACTACTGACTTTGTAAGCGACGAAGTCGTAAGCGGAATCGGACTTCTTTTTCACTAAATCATAACCCTTTGCACTTCTAATTACGATTAGTGAAAACTGGAGCAGCCTTAGCTTAAAGTTCCCAAAACTATCCGTCAACCGGAACGAATCTAAGAACTTGGTTCCAGTTTTGTTGCAGCAAGAATTTATTACTTCAAACTCCGGCATTCTTCCTCAGAGACCCCGGGGGAAAATTACGTTCTACACAATTTTTTTGTCTATTTTTTATCCTAAAGATATTTTACCTTCTTGACGAAGACAACAAATGGTGTTTGAATTTGTCTGAACCAAAGAAAAAGCTGGATGGGTCAAAGCCGCACTGTTTACCAAGAGCTCTTGTGCTGATAAATCCAGGAAATCCAACAGGTACATTGAATGTATATCTATTTGTAATTACCTGCAATAATATCAATGAAGATGATGATGATGATGATGATGATGATGGCGATGATAATAAAATTGCTCTATTTATTCCCGACATTGTTTTAGTATTAGCACACAATCAGGTTAGTGCGTTCGAGCTTTCTTTTCACGGGGTGCCCCTTATAAAAGGGTGTTCGTTATACCAAGGTGTTAGCTATATAGGCGTTCTTTTTGCCGGGGTGTTTTTTTTTCCTCCTTTTTTTGATGAATTCCTCCTTATACCGGGATGTTCGTTATCTAGGCCGTCGTTAAACTATAGGGTGTCCGTTATATAGAGATTCTACAACCGAGGTGTTCGTTATATCAGAGTTTAACCATAAAATGTAAACTTGTTCTGTCCTTTGTTTATCCATTAACTTTAGGCACGTTTGTTTCTTCTTTATATATAGGTCAGGTGTTGACGTATGAAGACATTCAAGAGGTAATCAAGTTTTGTGCTCGTGAGAAGTTAGTTTTATTCGCCGATGAAGTTTACCAAGACAACGTGTACGCGGAGGGAGCCCAGTTTCACTCGTGCAAAAAAGTCCTCAGGGACCTGGGAGACGAGTATAGAAGATTTCAACTGATCTCTCTTCATTCCAGTGCCAAAGGGTACACAGGCGAGTAAGTTGTGCGTGTGTGTTTTTCCTCTTGTTTGTTTGTTTTTGCGGCCACCTTCGGGTAGTAGACAAAAATGATTTAGTGCCAGTTTTGTACCCTTGGACTCTGTTTGCCGGGCTTATTTGATTGTACATACATAACCACAGACAAACCATTATTAACCCTTGCACTCCCAATTACAAATTACAAATTTCCTTTTTTAAAGTGCTTAAAAACATTTAGTACCACATGAAAGTATAAACAACGAGGTTTCATTTGAATGGTCACACCAAAAGCCAAAGGATTTCGTCCACAGACTCTAAAGTTAGTTAAAACTTGAATTCCTTACTCGACTCCATCATTCATTCTGCAGGAAGTTAAAGGGTTAAGGGGTCACTTGTCAAAGTCCCGGAAAGACTTTTCTCTGAATTACTGATGAGAGTCGCAGCCCTCCTTTCCCCAGCAGTCCGACCCTCATCAAGTTTTTTGGATTTCCTTCATCGCTATTAAATGTTCACTTTGCTACGAGGTATTTTGCATGTTCATTAAAGACATTTTGTCTTTGGCTTGACATTTCCTCTTTTTTGGCAAATGTCCTTATGCGCGATCATACGCTTGAGATGAGCAAATTTCACCACCAAGCCTCGTTTGTAAGCAAAATTCTTCGCATTTGCACTCTTTCTGGGTGGGTCTTGGGAAACAATTTAAAAGCAAAACTTCCACACTTTTCCCCACTTGACAATTCGTTTCCCGGAAATCGGAAATTCAAGTGCTCAGCCTCAGCAGCAAATATAGCCAAGTGATCATGAATACCAAAACAAATCTTTTGTATTTTCTCACAATAGGGCCTTTGCAGCTAGCTATTCACGTGGTACAAAACCACTATGCTGGGGAGTTAGGGAGGGGCGCTCTGGGACAAGACAAACAAACAGCTCACTTCATTAAAGTTGAAATTTCCTACGTTTGTCTTCTCCCAATGCGTGTCTTGGGGTGTTTGCCATTTTTATGGACAAACCATTCGGTTGGCGGTTTGAGCATGCAAATGGTCAGCAAAGTTCAGTGGTAGTAAATTTCGTCCCGGAATCGCGTTTACCATTTGCGTACAAATCAGTTTCATTTACCGAGAAACGGCGGCGAGAACCTTAAACTGGTATCAAAGGTGGCTTTGAAGAAAAGAAACACGACAGGGAAAACAGAAAAACGTTTTTCAGCCATTCCGTTGCTCCTCGAAATTTTCCACTGAATTTCTTGAACAGTCGTCAGGTGATCTTTCCAACTGTATTTTTGTAAACGGTAAACAACCTTGCTCTCCATCATGGCGGTTTCGTACCATGCCAATGACAAGCTGCTATGGGTAAATATTTCATCTACCGCGGCTACTGGACTTTTGTCATTGCTGTTCCTTGCAGATGCGGGCTCAGAGGTGGATATATAGAGCTCGTAGGATTCAATGATCAACTCAGGTCTCGAGTTAAAACTTACCTGAGTGCAAGAAGTTGCCCTTCCACAATAGGACAGGTACGAATAATGTATGTCCTGTAGTGAAATGGGACAGAGGTCAGTAATGAAAGGGCTGCCTCAAACTCTAGTCCACAATTTCCAGTTTGAATTCCCGGAAAGACCTCAGTTAATACCTTTCGTTAGAGCAAAAATATCTTTGTGCTTCTACGATGAATTATTAACATCCCCCAAGTCCTAGACAAGCCTGTTTCTCTTTTTGTTATATGGGCTTTGTGTTCTTTGTTCCTCTTGTTGTTTTGTTTTGTTCTATGATGGTCAGGGTATTAGGCAGTTAAGCAAAAAATTGCAATAGTTCAGATGTAAGTTCGTCGTACTTAGGCGTCTCTCACACTACGCGCAAAGAATGGCGGGATAGTGAAAGATGGCTTTGCTCTCCTTTCTTACTCCTCCCATAAAGCTTCGCGCTTCTCTTATTTCCAGTCATTCGTCTTGTGTCGCGCGAGTCTCGAAGCGCTTGCAGAGGAAGCTGTTAGTGCTTTATTGTAAGGTACTCAGTCTGTATTCATTACGTTTGATTTCTAACCCAAGGTAATCATGGGACTCACTTGCAACCCTCCCAAGCCTGGCGATGAATCATATGAAAAGTTTTCAAAGGTATACTCCTACCTGTAACTTAACGCAGAGAAACTCACGCGCCTCGCGTGATCATAATCAGTGCTACTTTATCGCTCGTGTAATTTTTTAAAGGGGGCTCTGTCACGGTTGACTAGTTTATATGGTTGATAATGGCAATAACGAGTCATTCGCTATGGAACTTGAGAACTTAGTACTTAGTTGTGAATGACAAAATTAATAGCGTTGTATTATTCTTTTTTTCAGCTTGTCTCTAGTGCTCAGGCTGTAACTAGTTCCAGGTTTTAACGAAAATGTAACAATTTGAACCGTAGCTTTTCACGATACAGATAAAAGCAGTGAATAATACAATACTTAGTCAGGTGACGCCTCTAATGCCTGCCTTCCTGCCATGAAATAGCCGATTTAACAAATAAAGCTTGTTCCTCTTACCCTGGGTACCAGAGGTTTTTCTCGCCGGTGGCAGGATCCTTCGGCCTGCGGGCCGAAGCCACTAGTGGAGATAAAAATATGAAAAACCGGAAGCCGTGGCACGCAGGATAGGTTTCCATTGATTCTTTTGCCCAAACAAAACATCAGATTCGAGTCTTACGCAGGTAAAGTTTGCCAAGTGCTGAAGTCGCTAAGGCACTAGGTCGGGGAGCAAACAAAATGTCTATTTTCTCCTGGAACATTCGGCAATCTTCTTATAAATGTATAGAAAATGATCTTTAATTGCGACGCACTAATAAGGAAATCTATAGAGGTGATTACCTTCAGTATTCCCGTATGTTGCTTAATGCATTGTTTTGTGTTTTATCGTTTTTACAGGAAGTAACATCCATCAAGGATTCTTACAGGAAGAAAGCAAAGATGACAACAGAGGTTCTTAACTCAATGGAAAATGTTAAGTGTAACGAGGTGGCAGGTGCAATGTATGCGTTTCCGAGGATGACACTTCCAAAGAAAGCTATCGAGGCAGCCAAGGTATCATGTCTTGTTTCCGGTCCTCATTTCTAGTGCCACACTGCAGAATACTGTCATTAATGGATATCCTAGGTGTACGGTAATCCGAATTCCGGAATCCGGAAATTTTTTACGTGTGGAATCCGGAAGGTGTACGGTAATCCGGATTAGAATACTGTCAGTAGTGGATATCCTAGGTGTACGGTAATCCATAATCCGGAACCCGGGAATTTTTTTCTTGTAGACTGATCCGGAATCAGTTCTGGTGTTTGAAATTCGGAATTCAGACCCGGTTGTTCAAAAGATGGGCAGCGCTATCCACCGAATAAATCACTATCCGATGGATAAGTATGAGCAAAACTAATTGCACTATCCACTGGATAGGGATTTATCCGGTGGATTGCGTTATCCAACTTTTGAACAGCTGGGGCCTGCTCTATATATGAAGCCCGAAATCTCGCTAACGATTGGAATCTGGAATCCACGTTTCATGGACAAGGAATGTTGAATCCAGTACCCGCCATCCCGGATCTACAACATAAAATCCGGAATCCACAACGTGCGATCAAGAAGATTCAAGATTCTCGTGATGCACCTTATATTAGAAGAATGCCAACCCGTTTCCCGCCGTGTCAGTTTTCACAAAAGGCGTTCTTCGATTAGAAAAAGTGAAAGGGACGCTATAGCCTCCCATATTATTCAGGCTGCTGATAATGTCCCGGGAAAATTAAAATTTCACTTTCTCAACTTTCCAAATTGCATCCCTAAATTCCATGTGTCGTATCGATCTAGTAACAGCTCCCAGTGAAGGCTTCATCGAGGGATTCTTTGAAATACAGATATTCCCGTCACAAGGAAAGTATGTATGTGGTCTGTTTGGTGAGCGAAGTAAAAGGATTTTGGGGTGGACAAAAGTAATGTGTAAATATTTTTTGAGTTTACTAAGTTGTTTGTATAATTGTCATTGTTATTTAGGCCAAGGAAATGCCACCAGACGAGTTTTACTGTTGGCAGGCGCTGGAGAAAACTGGAATTTACATGATTCCTGGCCACGTTTTTGATATGAAAGGCAGCGGTAACAACTTTTACTACAGGTGAGATTTGAATTAACAAGGGCCATCAACTTCAGGTCGGAATTTTGATGATTTCAAAAACCTCTGTGTGATATCATTTGCGCCCTTGGGTCACAAGGTTTTCACAGGCTTGTCTACTATATTTAGATTGATTAGATTGACTGCACCTTTAAATTTGAAGAGACCCCTCTTTCCCCCCAACCCCGAAAAATTCTGCCTTTTTACCACAGGAACACCAAATTAGGATGCGTTCTGACGAACGCAATAAGGGTATACACAGATCGGCTCATAGCCGGGGTGATGGGGTCTTAGTGGAGGGCCTGCAACTGGGATAAAGTTGGTATGTACAAGTAGAAGGGCTTACAACCGGGATTATACGGTATGGACCAGAGCTTAAACTTACAGAGGAAATTAAAGGCGTCCTAAAAGCGACTTGTCTGTAAAAGCGACGTTCTGTCAGCGTGTGAAAGTCTTATGAAATTGGACCAAGTTTTATCACCACATTATGGGTTAAAATAATCCAAAACGTTTTGATTTTTCAGACCCACTATCCATACGAAGGAAATAACTTAAAACGGTTTCATGTTTTAATCTTTCTTGGTAGGATCACTATTCTTCCTTCTGAAGAGACGTTCGCTCCAATGTTTGAGCGACTAAGAACCTTTCACCAAGAATTCATGGCGCAGTTTAAGGACACGAACTGACAAGATGGATTTACTTGATTTAGTTTCTAGTGATGACAATATTCAGTCCAGACTATTTGATATGTCTCCATCCTCATTTATCAGGGGAAAGTTTTCTGATTTAAAATATATGTTTGAAGAAACAAAAATCTTGTTTACAAATTTCTATTTCTCGAGAAAGGTTAGATAGTTTTGATGACTCTTCATCCATCTATGATTTTCAAAGTTTTTCAATTGACTTCCCTTCGCAGATTTGGCTATATATTATCTCTCAAAAAAAGACCCGGAAATGTTCAACAATAGTGGCAGAAAGAGTCTTGAATGTATCTGGCAAGCTGTACACAAATGACCTTAACAACACAACGAGGAAAAACAACATTCTTATAATCCTCTCCTAAAATTGGCGTGGAAAAGAAAGACACTTTTAACAATCTCCTGACTTTTTCCATCTTTAGGTCACTGAAGTGTGCTTTTCCCATGCATTTCAGCATTTGTCCGGCCCATTTCTTCTGATATTCCATAGACACAGATAAGAACGTAAAGAAATCCTGTTTATATAAATAGCAACTTTATTGAAGTCTTTTAAAATGCTGATTTTTAATTACTAACAGAGGTATTTTACCTTCAAAACAAGTCGCATTATTAAAGTAGATATCGCGTTGTGAAATAACAAATTAAGAACTAAACAAATTCTGCGCTTAATGTACATAATGGATATATTTCATGATTTGCGACCACAATCATAATGACTAACTCTACACAAGGAAATGTCAAGGATATCTTTTCATTTTGGAAGCATACTAAACGTAACAAAAAGATAAACGAGACTACTAACCGGCTCTATATTTAGTTGTAGTATTTGACGAATTACTGTTGAGAATCAGAGTTTAAAGCAAAGGAAAAAAGTATTTGAACCAAGGAAAAAATTGCACCGCAACATTTATTTACCGCCTTTTTATCGAACTTTAAAGGCCACAAAATAATATATAATTAACTACTGTTTTTTTGTTTTGTTTTGTTTTGGTTTGGTTTGTTTTTTTTTTTTTTCATGAAGATGACGAAATCATTAGTTCGCTTCCAAGTGTTAAACAAAGTACATTAAAGGGCATGAAGAGGAATATCTCGGGCATTTTGTCTTCGTTGACGTTTAAATAACACCAGGAGAGCATTCCTAAACTCTGGAATTCTGATTGTGTAAACGATTGGATTAACAAGCGAGTTCGTAAAATATAGAATGGTTAAAGAAAACTCCAAGTTAAATGATTCCTGGAAAGACAGGAATTTCATAATGCTAGTCAATTGAAGAAAAATATATACCGCATGTGGTAGGCACATCAGTAAGGATACGATAGTCATTATGAATAATGTTACGGTCAGTTTCCTTTGTCTGTTGGCTGCACCATGGTGCTGGGGATGCGCTCCACACAAAAATTTAACAACAATGGAAGAGTAAGAAACACATATAACAAATAGACACAAACAACGAAATGATTGCCAGAAGTAAAAATGATACGACCATTCCTTCCCATATTTCTTAAGTATTAAACCGACAGTTGATACCATTGCAGCTAAAACCCAGACACCAGCAATTGTTACCCCGTAGACCCACTTTTTGATGAGGCGATGCATGAAAGGACGAATTGTTGCATGCATCCGATCTAAGGAAATGACTGCAATGTTTGTTAGAGAGGTCAGAGGAAACCATACGAAGACAAAGACAGTTATCACATCCAGTTCCTGGCTTAAGTTCATTTTCACAATGTCGCATGTGTCTGCGAGGTATTGAAATGGATAAAAGTGAGAAAATCCTCCGACAAACATATCAGCTATGGTCAGGTTTATAACTAGGTACATGGCACGAGTGCGAAGATTGCGGTTTTTTATAAAAAGAGTGATTGATAGAAGGTTCACTGTTACTATAGCAACAGACACGGTAAGTAATGCGGCGCACAAGGTGATGCACTTGGATGACGAAACTACCATGACTTGACTGTGTTCTTTTACTTCTTTTCGCTTCACACTTTTACCAGTTCTCTTCTGTTGCTCGTCTACCTTTAGAAAGAATTTGAATTGAATAAAGTTTGATTAATTAGAAATGAAAAGTAGGAGGTGAACAAACAAGGTTGAAGTCTGTTTTTCAAAGATCAGTAATGAAGATACATGAATAATAATTCGACGAATTAGGAAGCTCACCTTTAACTTACAGTTTTTTAAATTGCCTTCACAAAAGCTGAAGTGAAAAACCTTGTTTTCACCTGTGGAAAAAATATCAGTGACGTTTGAAGGGATATGTGGATAAATTGGTTGACTAAAAGCTGAGGGCATTAAATTTCGTTTCAGCTGAATATTTTTAGAACTAATTAACGTCAGCGCTCGTTCACCTGAGTATAATAATAATAATTATTATTATTACTATTATTATTATTATTATTATTATGATGATGATGATGATGATGATGATGATGATGATGATGATGGTGGTGGTCTATTTACAGCATGTCCAAAGAAAATGGCTCTACGTCTGCTGATAAAATATATTATAGTATATCTAATCGATTTTTGGAAAACTAACCTAACGAAATTTGCAGTCATTTGAGTGAAAAGACGTCAAAAGGCAGGTTTCTTAAGCCCGTCTGACTCGAACGTCCAAAATCGCAGTAACGAAGGAAAAGGAAAGGAGAAAAAGAAAGAGCGACGGAGGAGATCAGGAAAGGATGAGAAGAAAAAACAGCAATGGTTGCACTCTTAGTTTTTATAATGAGCTACTTTGGATATAGGTTTTGGCCGAAAAAAAACTGTTCGACGGAAAAGGTCCACTTGACGATAATGTTTTCAAAAATCCGGCTAGATATATACAGCTAAACATATGTTATTACTGTCAGGAGCAAAAAATGTTCGTGGTAAAACGCACGGGGGAGTACTAACTAACTAGTTAACTAACAATCTAACTAGCCTGTGGCTAAAATTGTATTTGAATCTGTTACATTAATACTTTTTTAACATTTTTATTTCGCTCTTTAAAAGTATTGAAGGTCTGTTTGGTATATAGGGAGTAAACTGATCACCAAAATGAAAATGTAACTATCATTTCAGTTAACCCTTCTAAGACAATAAAATGTCCATAGTAGAGACCGGAAAAAAAAATAAATGTTTCATGCATACTCTTCGTGAACAATTTCACTCGGTTAAAAGAGCTGAAATTTCGCATGAGAATATGACTGAAGAGGGCCTTAAGTCGCGGCTTACCTCAGGCAACCCTTGTATTTTAACATTTTCCATTGCAAGTATTTTTAGGTAAATATATATATTATAGTGAGGAGGAGAGAAACATCGCTCTACAACCCGCCCACCATATCCGACGCCGCCTCTCTCCAAACGTGACTCAAACCACTCAAGGATATCTTTAAGATTATTGTTTTAAAAAGCAGCTCTGCAAATGCGTTCTAGGAAACTCTATAAAATTTGTATCTGTTTGGTCATCCTTTGGCTTCTTCAGCCGATGCGAATTTATTAGCGCTTTACATTTTCAAAAATTTTTGTTGCTATTAAATATATACTGAAAACTCAATATTTTCCGATGTAGTCATGTTTCCGTTACTGATTTTAAAGCCCAAAATTTATTATAAGTAGTCCATTTTTGAGAATGATGACCAAATAGGGGAAGACAAGTGAAAAGTGAAAATCCCATTCCCAATTTCAACCAGAGAAGTTAATAGACTGAAAACTTCGAAAAACTAACAGAGATGAATGATGCATTCATCCATAAATTTTTAACTTTTTTCGAGCTATAGAAATCTCTAGATAATTTGTGCTTCTTCGAACAGCTATTTCACAGAAACCAGTCGTTGGGTGCCCTGGGCTACCACATGAAAAGACTGAAGGTTCCGACTAGATGTGCTAAATATAGAACTTCGGTTAAACATTCGATTCTTAAGGATTAGTATAATAAACATTGCAGGTAAAACCCAGACAAGAGCAGCAATTGTTACCCCGTAGACTCACGTTTTAATGAGGCGATGCCTAAGGGCTGTATAGGGCGAATTGTTGCATGCATCTGATCCAATGATATTACTGCAATGTTTGTAAGAGAGGTCAGAGCAAAAAAGACGAAGAGAAAGCGCCAGTTGTTAATGTCAGTTCCAGGGTTAAGTAGCTTCAAGTGCGGAAATTGCACAATGTTGCGTAAGTAGAGTCGGGTTACAAATAGAGAAAAGTGAGAAAATCCTCCGACAAACATATCAGCTATGGTCAGGTTTATAACTAGGTATATAGCACGAGTGCGAAGACTGCAGTTTTTTATAAAAAGAACGATTGATAAAAGGTTCACTGTTACTATAGCAACAGACATGGTAAGGAATACAGCGAACCAGGTGAACAGCGAATGGTCAAGGAACTTTTAGAACTACCTCTATCATAGCTTTTCTACGTTGATTCAAACTTTACGATCACCTACACTCGGTTAAAGAAACTAAAATTTCTTATATGAAAATATGAAAAGGTCGACGTAAGTCGCTTCCAGCTCGGCTAATCCCTGTATTTAGATATTGCAAGCTTTTATGTGTGGGCATATATATAGTGAGAAGCGAGAGAAACATGTCGCCCCGGCCTTGAACACAACGCCCGACGGCTTTCTCCAAAATTCTATTATAATCATTTTAGGATGTCAGTTTGTAGATTGTTTTTAAAGATTTGCAAATGCTTTCTAAGAAGCACTATAAAATTTTTAACTGTTTTGTAATTCTAGATCTTCTTTATAGTCTATGCTAATTTAATACCTCCTTCTTATTACTCTTCCAAAAATCTTTGATGCCATTTAATCTTTTACTGAAAACTCAACATTTTGCGATACCTGACTTTCCGTTAGTATTACGAGGCCAAAAATTTTAGTAGTCCTTTTGTACGAATGATTGTCAAACCTGGGAAGTCCCGGAAAGGTGAAAAACCAACTTCAGACAATCGTAGAAAAATTAATGGACTAAAAGCGTCGAAAATTGAGATGAATGGAACATTTTTCATCTAGGAATTTTTTCTCGAGCTTTGGAAATTTCCAGACAATTATACTGTGCTCCCTCGAATTATATCTTTTTTACACAAAACATTCAACCGTTGGGTGTCCCTATACCACATTACGGAAAAGGTCGAAAGGTCCTGTGAATGTCCTAAATAGTGGTTAAGTGGGACTTAGGTTTAATAATATTCGTTTCTTAAATAAATGCGCAACTCTATGATACCGTAATTAAAACCTTTTTGTCAAGTTGCATTTTGTTTTCTTCTAATGTATGTAACTAACCTTTCACAAAATTCCGTTTGCTGGGTGTCTCAACTGACAAAGCGGAAAAAAAGACTTTGCGAAATATCAGTTAGGCTTGTAAACTGTGTCAACTGACAAAGCGGACAAAAAGACTTTGCGAAATATCAGTTAGGCTTCTACACTGTGGCGTCTGCGTTGGATGTTACTCCGGCAAAGAATTATCTTCCGAATTCCAGCTCGATAAATACGGTCTTACGGTCTTACATGACGAATATATTACACGTTCTAAAAGAAAACGCGATATTCTAAAACGATAAAAACTCGCAAATAATTGTCTGACTATTTTGCCAAAAATTATCCCCGTCTGGAAAACTTGAGCTGAATGAGGCAAATTTTTTCATACTTAAAGGTGTTTTGGAAAAGATTGTCCTTAACTTGCACTCTCCTGTATTGAACACGATGAGATTATTAGATATAGGGCAAAAAACTTTGCCTTTACCATACTTCAAACAGGCTGGCAAATAATGATTTGTTTAAGATAAGTATATCTATCGCTCTATGACTGGTATGTTTAACAATAAATTTATGCTCACTGACTGCATGATACCGCAGTAAAAACCTTTAATATGTTTCGTTTTGTTCTAGCCTGTTCACAGACCCTCTATTTTCTCTTCAAACTCCATCGAGCGCGCGTGATAAAAAAACAAAAACCGCGGGGGATTTACTGACCGCCAGCGGAAGGGGTTAGGGGTGGAGAAGGAGAAAATTCTTTATTTTTCTTTCTTGCGCTCCGCGCTCGTTCTCGCTCGCCGTCGTTCTCGAAAAGAACGAAAAGAAAAATAAAGCAACGTCTGTGTACAGGCTAGTTTTAATTTGTTCAGCCGTTTCGTTTTGTTTATAAATAAATAACTAACCTTTCGCAAAAAGCTATGCTGTATGTCCCCACTGATCAAGCAAAAAAGTATATCTATAGTTTTTGTTTGGAAAATATCAGTTCGGATTGTAAAAGACGTCTGCGTTGGAGGTAACCTCCAGCGAAAAACAATCTTCCTTTGATCTATACGGTCTTATAAATTATCTGCACATCTGTTTTGGGAAATAATATTTCACTATTAAAGCTTCAGTAATTCCCATGAATAATTGTCTTGGCCATCATTTTTTACACTTAATTATATCTATCGTCACTAAATAACTAAAAATTTGCTGCTGAATTAGGCTTTTTGTTTACTTGAACTTCCTTTTTTAATCAGCTCACAACCAATGGACCCTATTTGATGGACACACACAACGATTATTTCGCCTCCGTGCATCATTCAAGGTATCCCCACAGTTTCAAATTATAACTTATTTCATGTCAATAGTTCCTGAATTTTTCCTGAATTTCTTTGATAAAAGTATGCCAAGGAAAACAGAACTGCAGGATAGTACAAAGAAAGAACACCATTTACTACAAATCCTTTGGCTTACGTAGGGACTGGCGGCGAGTGAATGCGTTCCTCTCGATCGCCAGGGCACCGCTATTATTTGCGCGCCAAAATGTATTTCTTTTAGTTTTTTGATTACACCTATTTGCATGAAACCTATCGGAATAATTAGACCTTTCCTGTTTTGTTCTCTTATTTTTAAGGATGTCTGATAAGCCGCTACGGTTATAACATGTTTCAAGTTTTATCTGAATTGTAACAATTTAAACCTTCTTCCTTCATGTCTGTAAAGTAGCTATTTAGCTACTGAAGCACATTTGACCGCGTTAAATAAAGGTTATAACATTGTATTGTATGGCATTGCTTTGCTTTTAATTTTATTGAATTGTATTGTATTGTATTGTCACCCAAACATTTGTGACATTGCCTCCAAAACGAAAAAAAATTCCGATTTATTCCTGAAATATTTGGCAATTTTCTTAAATGCATAGAAAATGATCTTCAAGTGCGACGCACTAGGGAAATTATAAAAGGCCGGGAATCTCCAATCTTTTTATGTCTATGCCTAATGCATTATTTCTTTTTTGCTTAACTCGTTGTACAGGGAGTAACATCTATCAAGGATTCTTACAGGAAGAAAGCAAATATAACAACGGAGGTTCTTAACTCAGTGGAAAATGTTAAGTTGTAACGAGGTGGCAGGTGCCATTTATGCGTTAGTAGTATACTATGTTGAAACTCTGGACTTCCCTTGGACTTCCTGCATACTAATTCGGTATAGGTTTACTAATGAACGAATACTACAATAGGCAAAATAGGCTTGCCTCGACTTGAAGTAACTTGAGCCCGGTTTACGGACCGTCTATCAAAAGGAAAATAGGAATAAGAGGACCGATCATGTAGAAACGCGAGAAACGGCTTTCTATATCTTATTTAGCACTAAAACTCAGATTTATAAACAAAACACAAACAGAAAGTGGAGTTGAAAAGTCTTTATTTCAATTTAGTTTACGTCTTCTTATTTAGCTCTAAAACTCGGATATATATAAACAAAACATACACAAAGTAGAACTGAAAACTCTCTATTTCAAGTTTGTCTGACGTTTTCTGCTATCTATTATGAGGAAATGAAAAACTATTACAGTCTCAGCGTTTCACGCACCGTTAATCAGTTAATTATGCGAGTTCATAAGCCCAAAGTTGAATACAAATTAGTTCATCTCTACAGCTATACCCAAGGGAGCACCTTGACGTATTATTATATAAACAACACGCCTAAAGTCGCTTCCGTGGGATGCGTTGGTCTATGGAAGCATAATGGCGTTCTATCTAGGCTAATGGAACAAAACAAGACAAAACATTCGCTTGCTTTATCCAGGGTCGAACCCAGAGTTACAAAGTTCGATAAAGTTCCAATACCTTTTAATCCAAGATGAAAGTTTAATATTCCAAAATGCTCTTGGTACGGTTAAAAATTAACTGCAATGTGTTTCCAAGGTCTCAGAGTTAACATAGTTCCAATGATTATCCCTGATTCCAAGGTATAAAAAGTTTACTCATGTCCTGATCCGTGTCCCATCCAGAAGTCCAATCGATGCCAAAAGCGAGTCGTCGATCGACGAGGACCATATTTTCGCGATTTCAACGCCAATCGTCAAGGGTACGAGTTGAAATGTACGCGATTTAACATCCCATCGCCAAGGTGTTTTCGATAAGAAAAGAAAAAAACAGAACTCTAACGGTGCTCGGCAAAAACTAGCGAACTCCGAATAGCAAAATCTATCGGAAATCATGGCCCGCAACCAGACGCTACTAAAGCCTTATGAAAAAGCTGGACCTAAACAAAAAAGAATCATGAAGGAAAGAAATAATTTGGCTTAGGTCGCCTTTCGTGACTTGCCAGTATCCCGAAGGAAATTTTCGCTGGTTAACAAGCCATCCTAAACCACGAGTGGAAAAACTCAAGCGCGACAAATTTGGGAAGGAACGTTCTGATTTCAACGTTCTTCAAAGGAAGCAAATCGATTAAAAATCGATACAGATTTTGTACAATCTGATCGGTCGGCTTGGAAGAAGAGATAACCGATAAAGATTTTACCCAATCCTATTGGCTGGTTTTGCAATTTTGGGTACAACCGAACCGGATTTTTACCGTGGCAGTGCCACAGGCATCCCACGGAACAAATTTAACAAGGATGAATTAAAACACGCGACTAATAATTGCTAGCAATAAAACCACAAGAGAGATACCGTTTTAAAAACTTTATTAAAAACGAAAAGAGTAAGATACACGGCGATTTGAAATAAATCTATTAAAATAGTCAAAGAAAGCAAGCTATCTTTTCTTACCACGTTTCCCCATCGACCCCACATCGACCCTACATGGTCAAAATATTAAAATTGTGGTGGAGGGAATAAAAGATTGAGGAGGGAAACGTGGTAAGAAAAGATAGCTAACTCTCTTTGACTATTTTAATAGATTTCTTTCAAATTGCTGTGTATCTTACTCTTTTTGTTTTTAATAAAGTTTTTAAAACGGTATCTCTCTTGTGGTTTTATTGCTAGCAATTATTAGTCGCGTGTTTTAATTCATCCTTGTTAAATTTGTTTATATAATAATACGTCAAGGTGCTCCCTTGGGTATAGCTGTAGAGATGAACTAATTTGTATTCAACTTTGGGCTTATGAACTCGCATAATTAACTGATTAACGGTGCGTGAAACGCTGAGACTGTAATAGTTTTTCATTTCCTCAAGATAGATAGCAGAAAACGTCAGACAAACTTGAAATAGAGAGTTTTCAGTTCTACTTTGTGTATGTTTTGTTTATATATATCCGAGTTTTAGAGCTAAATAAGAAGACGTAAACTAAATTGGAATAAAGACTTTTCAACTCCACTTTCTGTTTGTGTTTTGTTTATAAATCTGAGTTTTAGTGCTAAATAAGATATAGAAAGCCGTTTCTCGCATTTCTACATGATCAGTCCTCTAATTCCTATTTTCCTTTTGATAGACGGTCCGTAAACTGGGCTCAAGTTACTTTAAGTCGAGGCAAGCCTATTTTGCCTATTGTAGTATTCCTTCATTAGTAAACCTATACCGAATTAGTATGCAGGAAATCCAAATCAGTATGCAGGAAGTCCAAGGGAAGTCCAAAATGGGTTTCAACATAGTATACTATATAGTATACTACTTGCGTTTCCGAGGATAACACTTCCAAAGCAAGCTATCGAAGCAGCCACGTTATCAGTCTTGTTTCCGGCCTTGATTTCTAGAACTGCGCTGCAGAATACTATAATGGATATCTCTTTGGAAGTCGGCCATGTTATGCCAATCGTCCTAAACAAGGTAATCCGTATTCTGGAATCCTGGGCTTTGGTTTCGGAATTCAGCTCTAGGAAAGTCCGAAATCTCGCTAATGACTAGAATCCGGAATCCACGTTCCACTAACAACGAATCCCGAATCCAGTACAAGCCAAAGCGTGCGTGCGTGTTGTTAGCAGATTAAAATTAAATAACAAAAAAACTGTTCAGCGTTTTGTGACGAAAAGCATTGAAACAGACATCTTGCCTGCCACCTTCCATGTTTATAATTTATCTTTGACCACAACACGTCACTAGTTAATTTAGTTGAGAATCTGTCTGTAGAGTAGTAGCTGGTTTGCAGGCTAGATCCCCAAGTCTAAGGAAATACAAAATATAATGTCAACAGTAAATTCAACTTAATATCTTTGCACATTGGCGCAAATGAATGCATGTAGACATGGAATATGGCAGATTTGTCTTAGAAACATCATACTAAATTATACAGTTAAAGTTACCTTAAGCCAACACCCTCTGGATTCAGAAAAAGTTGCCATACTGTTACTGGAGCGCTAGCCTCCCACGTAGACGTGCTTAGTGGTTCTTCACGCGTTCCTTCCCCACTAACGTCTGCTGATATGAGTGGAAAAAAACGTAGAACAATCACAGCAGACTTCCAGATCTGGGAAGTGCACTTTAGAACTTGAGAAATTTCGCGCTTGAATTAGCTACAGAAAAGATCAGAAGGGTCTCATGAAAGGTGAAGACCTTACAGTCTTAGAACAAACTACTCATTTAACTCAGAAGCGTTCGTACTAGAGGCTACCCTCACAATCTCATTGAAAAAAAATTACTTCAGAGGTTAAATTTGCCGAACAGAAGTCGGCTTTACTAAAAAACTATAAAGTGTGCAAAAATATTCTTCCCTTTTTTCAGTTACAAGGTAACCCCGCCGTTGCATCACCAAAAGAACATGTTTATGAGCACATGAGATATAATCCAGCCTTTACAGAAAGAAATATACAAGAAGCCAACGCTTATCTCCTAGATTCTCGTCCGCAGCAAAAATGTTTGGTCACGTATCACACTCTACCGAGCCTGTACGTATGTGTTTGGCTTGCCAACACTTTGAATTCAACAGCGCCGACTGGATCTCCGATAATCTGCATGTGATGTCCAACTGATATTTGCGAACAATGGGAAAGGAATTTATCTTTCGGTTCAGTAGACGTTAGTGGGGCAGGAACGCGTGACGAACCCCTAAGAACGTCCGCGTGGGATGCTACTGGAGGGCGGGCTTACAGGAGTGATTTTGTTAGGCACTAGCTACTTGAAATGAGGTTTTCAATTACAAAGGTAGCCACAAGTAGCCTACTGCGTGCAGTTCTGGTAGCTGCCTGGTTTCTACCATGTAACAGTGTCCATTAAAGGCTGGTTTTCGCTAGTGACGGAGTCGGAGTCGGAGTAGTAGTGAGAAGCGTAGAGCTTATGATCTAGTGAAAACAGCGTTCCGATTCCGCTTACGACTCCGTCGCTTACGTTCCGCTTATGATCTAGTAAAAACCAGATTGTCGGAGTCGGAAGCAGGAGTAGAAGAACGAAACCAATCACAAAGCGTTGGAACGTGTATTGTGATTGCTTTATCCTTCCGTTTCTGCTTCCGACTCCAACAATCTGGTTTTCACCGGATCATAGGCGAAATTAACGTAAGCGACGGAAACGTTCTGATTCTTCTGACTCCGATTCCGTCGCTCTTATGACTCTGAGAACTGGGTAGGGCTCCTGATTGATCGTGCCTCAAGGAAAATCTTCTTCAGCCAATCAAAAGCACTACCTAGATCTGGGCAGTGACACAACTAACACCAGTATGAAATTTCTGCCGCGTTTGTTCCTCACTGACATCATTTCGTAGGGAAACCCGTGGTGGCCTCACGAAATGTTATGACTGTTTTCTCAGGCTATATAAACTGAAACTATTGTTAAGTTGTTTTTAGTGTTGTTGGTTTAGTTAACCAACCCTGTTTGTCAGTTCTCCTTTTCTTAAAATTCATTCTGCAGAGAAAACCAGCTGCCAAGTGGGTACCCTGTGACTGCTGCACAGCTTTACCTTCAATTGTATACACCCAGCCGCACTCTTAGATCTTCTAATAGAAATTTATTAGTTAAACCCTGTTTTAAACTCAATTCGTATGGTAAACGAGCTTTTTCTGTTGCTGCTGCGGAACTTTGGAATAACTTACATGAGGATATTAAATCTGCAAACTCAATTGATGATTTTAAACGCAAACTTAAAACATTTCTTTTTATGCGAGCTTATAAATCATGATGTTTTTATTTGTTATCTGATTTTTTATCTATTGTGTACATTTATCTATTTTGTAGTTAGCGTCTAGTTTTAATGTCAATTTCTTGTTATTATTTTTACTTTTTAGTTTTATCTAATTTTTGTAAACAGCGGCTTTGAATCTTGTAGAAAAGGCGCTATATAAATGGATTATTATTATTATTATTATTATTATTATTATTATTATTATTATTATTACCTAGTGGTAACTGAAAAAATAATGGTTTGTTTGGCCACACTGGTCATGACGGGAATTATTTCAACAGGAATCACGGAAGGAAAGGGTCGAGCTGGGCTAATGATTCCTATCCCTGGATATAGCATGTATCAGGCGAGGCTACTACAACACAACACACCAGGTAATACCTATTTGTGTCACTTGGCGTCGCTTCCCGCGTAGCCTGTTCCGGGCGTTCAAATAGTAGAACGCAGTGTTTGGGTTAAATCGTACGCGGAGGAAACGAGGGGAGAGTGGGGCGAGAGCGAGGGAACTCTCCCTCTCTAGTCTCTCCCGTTAATTAATTTTCGACCGCGCTCTATTATCTGAACGCCTGGAACAGGCTACTTCCCGCGAGAAGTGACACGCGTGTTGCGTCTTATTTTAGGAGTTGTTTTCACTATATCGTTCACGCATTTTCCTCTACTTCGTCAACGTAGCTAGCGGTTTTGTGTGGGAGGGGCAGCGGAAAGGAGTGCGAGGAGAGTGGAGCGCTCTTTCGCACACGCTTCGCGCGTGCTGTCGCGGCCTTACTTCGCTTTTCACACTTGCTGAGCAGTAAATAGTAACGTCAGATAACTGTTAAGAAGAAAGAGACTTGAGACTCTAAAAGATGGTTGTAAATTGGAATTAATTGTTCGCATCCCGAAAGTCTACTCCTGTATTTTTCAAGCAGATTTTCCATTTTTAAGAGCCGTTGGCGCGTGGGAACCACTACTAGAAAAGCAAAATATTACAAAGCTTTGTGGTGTTCGAGCAAGTGAGCTTCTTCGCTGCACAAAATTCGTCCAAGTTTGGCTGATTTTCACTAACCACAGTGGCCGGGCGGTCGTACTCGGAGTCGTAAACGGTTTCATGAGCTTAAAGGCCGAAATCGGAGTTCCAAGAATCGGAACGTCTTTGTCTTCCGACTCTGCTTACGACTCCGCCGCTTACAATATAGTAATAACGATGAGGAATAAATCAGTCACATTACTTTGTCCTAAGCACTGTGGCATGTTGTGAAAGACTGACCTGCGGCTTCTCCTTACATGTGTAACAACCTTGTAGTCTTCACTACTGACTTTGTAAGCGACGAAGTCGTAAGCGGAATCGGACTTCTTTTTCACTAAATCATAACCCTTTGCACTTCTAATTACGATTAGTGAAAACTAGACCAGCCTTAGTTTAAAGTTCCCAAAACTATCCGTCAACCGGAACGAATCTAAGAACTTGGTTCCAGTTTTGTTGCAGCAAGAATTTATTACTTCAAACTCCGGCATTCTTCCTCAGAGACCCCAGGGGAAAATTACGTTCTACACAATTTTTTTGTCTATTTTTTATCCTAAAGATATTTAACCTTCTTGACGAAGACAACAACTGGGGTTTGAATATGCCTGAACTAAAGAAAAAGCTGGATGGGGCAAGGCCGTACTGTTTACCAAGAGCTCTTGTGCTGATAAATCCAGGCAATCCAACAGGTACATTGAATGTTCATCTATTTGTAATTACCTGCAATAATATTAACGAAGATGATGATGATGATGATGAAGATGGCAATGATAATAAAATGTCTCTATTTACTCTCGACATTGTTTTACCACACAGTCAGGTTAGTACATTCGAGCTTTCTTTTCACGGGGTGTCTCTTATAAAAGGGCGTTCCTTATACCAAGGTGTTAGCTATATAGGCGTTCTTTTTACCGGGGTGTTTTTTTTCCCTTTTTATTGAATGAAGTCCTCCTTATACCGGGATGTTCATTATCTAGGCAGTCGTTAAACTAGGGTGTCCTTTAGATAGAGATTCTACGTTAAACCGAGGTGTTCGTTATATCAGAGTTTAACTATAAAATGTAAACTTGTTCTGTCCTTCGTTTATCCATTAACTTTAGTTACGTTTTTTTCTTGTTTATATATCGGTCAGGTGTTGACGGATGAAGACATTCAAGAAGTAATCAAGTTTTGTGCTCGTGAGAAGTAAGTTTTATTCGCCGATGAAGTTTACCAAGACAACGTGTACGCGGAGGGAGCCCAGTTTCACTCGTGCAAAAAAGTCTTCAGGCACCTGGGAGACGAGTATAGCGGATTTCAATTGATCTCTCTTCATTCCAGTGCCAAAGGGTACACGGGAGAGTAAGTTGTGCGTGTATGTTTTTCCTCTTGTTTGTTTGTTTTTGCGGCCACCTTCAGGAAATAGACAAGAATGATTAAGTGCCAATTTTGTACCCTTAGGCTCTGTTTGCCGGGCTTATTTGATTGTACATTCATAACCACAAACAAACCATTATTAACCCTTGCACTCCCAATTACAAATTACAAATTTCCTTTTTTAAAATGCTTAGAAGCAATTAGTACCACATGAAAGTATAAACAGCAATGTTTCATTTGAAGGGTCACACCAAAAGCCAAAGGATTTCGTCCACAGACTCTAAAGTTAGTTAAAACTTGAATTCCTTACTCGACTCCATCATTCATTCTGCGGGAAGTTAAAGGGTTAAGGGGTCACTTGTCAAAGTCCCGGAAAGACTTTTCTCTGAATTACTGATGAGAGTCGCAGTCCTCCTTTCCCTAGCAGTCCTTATCAAGTTTTTTGTATTTCCTTCATCGCTATTAAATTTTCACTTTCCTACGAGGTATTTTACATGTTCATTAAAAACATTATTTTGTCTTTGGCTTGACATTTCCTCCTTTTTGGCGCAAGAAAAGGTAGGAAACACTTTGTGGATATTATGGTCTTGAGGTGGATTCTTCAACTGTACTTAACGGTTAACGGTCGGTAATCTCCAACCCAGATCTCTTGTAGACGAAGTCGAAGAGATCAACAAGAGGTTTGGTTACGAGACTAGTCAGTTGGCTATTGCCAAAGGTGACTCTCGGACACAAGTTTTTTTGTAATCATGGATAAAAAAATTGTGACCAGTTGTGCAACTCTCCGGACTTACTTATCCCGCGAAATGGCCCTTATGCGAGATTACGCGTTAAATGAGCTAATTTCACCCCCAAGCCTCGTTTGCAAGAAAAATTCTTCGCATTTGCACTCTTTACGCGTGGGTTTTCTTTTTAACTGTACTGACTTAGGAAAAACTTGATGCAAAACTTGTACAAAATCGCGATGGTGGGGAGTTAGGGAGGGGCGCTCTGAGACAAGACAAACAAAGAGCTCACTTCATTTATAATTGTAATTTCCTATGTTTTGCAGGGCTGTCATTAAGAGGCGGGGGCCGGGAATTTTCCTCGGTTACTATTAACGTGGCCCCCGGCTACTTTCGTGGGAAAATAGAACAAAAATAGGACCAAAAGAAATCCTTAGCTGTTATATTCCCTGCCTACTTGTCGCATTTACCCAACAACTTGAAATCTTAGTGAAATTTCCGGTTTGTCTTCTCCCAATGCGTGTCTTGGGTTGTTTACCGTTTACACGGACATACCATTAGCTTGCGAAAAACATCCGTTTCTCCTCGCTCTTCGCCCGCTGGGGCGTTTCGCGAGGAGGAACGTCTGCGACTGTGTGGCCGGATCCTTCGGCCCGTTGGCCGAAGCCACGAGTGGCGATAAAGATTTGAAAAAGCGGAAGCCGTGCATGAAAAGTCTCTGGCACGCAGGATAGGTTTTCTTTTGCCCAAACAAAACGTCAGATTCGAGTCTTACGCAAGTAAAGTTTGCCAAGTACTGAGGTGGCTAAGGGACTAGGTGGAGTAAACAAAAATTTCTATTTTCTCCTGGAACATTAGGCAATTTTCTTATAAATCTATAGAAAATGATCTTTAATTGCGACGCACTAGGGAAATCTATAGAGGTGATTACCTTCAGTATTCCCATATCTTGCCTAATGCATTATGTTGTGTTTTATCCAAGAGAGGATAAAGGGGACAGAGAAGGCATCCCCCATACACACCCTATTCCATAGGCAATTCGTCTTGAGTTATTTTTAGAATGGGGATAAAGTTACCTCGCGCGCTGTGTGGATGTTTCGTGGAGGTTTCGCATGACTATAAACGCCGTGTAAAACATGTCGGGCGAAAGGCAATGAAAGCGTAAAGAGATCGAGAGCATTAATGAATATTGAAGCGAAATGAGTCGGCGCTCACCTGGGAAAAAGGAATCGCTGGACTCTTTGATAACCCGTGAAATCAGTTTAACTCGAAGTTGCCGTAACTTCAGCGCTAATGAAATGAGAAATTTCGCCGGTCTTTTGAAACCGGTCGTTTGTACAATAAAGCAAGTAGGACGCCAAGTGTTGATTTTGTTGAATAATAAAAGACTAATAAAAGAATAAATAACAAAGCAGAAATTGCTCTCTTCAAACTGTAAATTATAAATGATCCTGAGAGAATCTTCAGAGTGTTAAGGATTTCTCTGCTGTACTGTTAGCTCTATACAAGAGAGGAAGGGCTATTCTTTTTTTAATTTCCGTTTCGCTGACACAGCTTTAGCAGAAATCTCTCTTTCGTCGACAAAACAAATAGCAATATCCCTCTCCGCGTCTTCCGCCATTTTTTTCTGCGTCAATTCGTGAAGGACGCGTGGCTCTGAACGTGGGTCATCCACGCGGAACACTTTCGCACTATGTGATTGGCTGTTGTCTAATCCCCCTTGGGATGTATGGTCTTAAAAATAACACGAGACGAATTACCTATGGAATAGGGTGTGTACGGGGGATGCCTTCTCTGTCCCATTTATCCTCTCTTGGTTTTATCCGCACTACAGGAAGTAGCATACATCAAGGATTCTTACAGGAAGAAAGCAAAGATGACAAGGGAGGTTCTTAACTCAATGGAAAATGTTAAGTGTAACGAGGTGGCAGGTGCAATGTATGCCTTTCCGAGAATAACACTTCCAAAGAAAGCTATCGAGGCAGCCAAGGTATCATGTCCTGTTTCCGGCCCTGATTTCTAGTGCCACACTGCAGAATACTGTCAGTAATGGATATCCTAGGTGTACAGTAATCCGGATTCCAGAACCCGGGAATGTTTTTCTTGTAGACTGATCCGGAATCAGTTATGGGGTTTGAAATTCGGAATTCAGACCCGGTTTTTCAAAGGATGGATAGCGTTATCCACGTGATAAATCTCTATCCAGTGGATAAGTATTAGGGAAACCAATAGGCCCTTTGCAGCTAGCCATTCACGTGGTACAAAACCGCCACGCTGGAGAGCAAAATCCGCACTGGGACAAGACAAACTTTTCTTTGCTTGTTTTGTCCTAGTGCGACTTTTGCTCTCCAGCACGGCGGTTTTGTACCACGTGAATGACTAGCTGCAAAGGGCCTATTGCACTATCCACTGGATAGAGATTTATCCAGGCTGATGGATAGCGTTATCCACCTTTTTAACAGCTGGGGCCTGCTCTATAGAGGAAGCCCGGAATCTCGGTAAAAATTGGAATCTGGAATCCACGTTTCACGGACAAGGAATACTGGATCCAGTACCTGCCATCCGGGATCTACAGCATAAAATCTGGAATCCACAACGACCGATCCAGAAGCCAAGATTCTCGTGGATGCACCCGTTTCCCGCCTTGTCAGTTTTTATAAAAGGCGTTCTTCGGTTAGAAAAAGTGATAAGGACGCTATAGGCTCCCATCTTATTCAGGCTGCTGATAATGTCCCGCGAAAATTAAAATTTCACTTTCTCAGCTTTCCATATTTCATTTCTAAATTCCATAAGTCGTATCGATCTAGTAACAGCTCCCAGTAAAGGCTTCATCGAGGGATTCTTTGAAATACAGATATTCCCCCCACAAGGAAAGTATGTATGTGGTCTGTGTGGTGAGCAAAGTGAAAGGAGTTTGGGTGGACAAAAGTAATGTGTAGATATTGTTTGAGTTTACTGAGTTGTTTGTATTGTCATTGTTATTTAGGCCAAGGAAATGCCACCGGACGAGCTTTACTGTTGGCAGGCGCTGGAGAAAACTGGAATTTACATGATTCCTGGCCACGTTTTTGATATGAAAGGCAGCGGTAACAACTTTTACTACAGGTAAGATTTGAATTACCAAGTGTAAATTAATTACCAAGGTTTCCTTTTTTGCTCCGGTAACCAATCAGAACACATTATACTCTCCTCATGTCACGTTCGCGGAATCACCCATCTAACTAGTTATAATCATTGATTATGGATCCGCGTTCGTCTAATTCTACTAGCATGACATCTGCACGAAAACGAGACTAAAGGAAACGAAAACCAGTCCAAAGAAGTCCAGTTTCCTGCGGCCGAGATGCCCCTGATAAAATTAAACATTCTGCCTTCGTATCACAGGAACACCAAATTAAGATGCTTTCTGACCATCGTAATAAGGGTATACACAGATCGGCTCATAGCCGGGGTGATGGGAGCTTAGTGGAGGGCCTGCAACTGGAATAAAGTTGGTGTTTACAAATAGAAGGGCTTACAACCGGGATTATACAGTATGGACCAGAGCTTAAACTTACGTGGGAAAAGGCGTCCTAAAAGCGACTTGTCTGTAAAAGCGACGTTCTGTCAGCTTGTGGAATTCTGATGAAATTGGACCAAGTTTTATCTCCACATTATGGGTTAAAATAATCCAAAACGTTTTGATTTTTCAGACCCACTATCCATACGAAGGAAATAACTTAAAACGGTTTCATGTTTTAATCTTTCTTGGTAGGATCACGATTCTTCCTTCTGAAGAGACGTTTGCGTCGATGTGTGAGCGACTAAGAACTTTTAGCTACTTTTCACCAAGAATTCATGGCGCAGTTTAAGGACACGAACTGACAAGATGGATTTACTGGATTTAGTTTCCAGTGATGACAATATTCAGTCCAGACTATCTGATATGTCTCCATCCTCATTTATCAGGGAAAAGTTTTCTGATGTAAAATGTATGTTTGAAGAAGCAAAACTCTTGTTTACAAATTCTATTTCTCCAGAAAGGCTAAATAGTTTGATGACTCTTCATTCATCTATGATTTTCAAAGTTTTTCAATTGACTTCACTTCCCAGATTTGGCTATATATTATCTCTCAAAAAAAGACCCGGAAATGTTCATTAATAGTGGCAGAAAGAGTCTTGAATGCATCTGGCAAGCTGTGCACAAATGTCCTTAACCAGACAACGAGGAAAAACAACATTCTTATAATCCTCTCCTAAAATTGGCGTCCAAAAAAAGGGAAACTTAAAAATCTTCTGACTTTTCCCATCTGAAGGACACTGAAGTGTGCTTTTCCCATTTCAGCGTTTTTCCGGCCCATTCCTTGTGACATTCCAGACACATGAGAACGTGAAGAAATCCTGTTTATATAAATAGCAACTTTATTGAAGTCTCCTAAAATGCTGATTTTACTAATAGAGGTATTTTACCTTCAAAACAAGTCGCATTATTAAAGTAGATATTGCGTTGTGAAATAAAAATTAAGAACTAAACAACCTCTGCGCTTAATGTACATAATGGATCGATATATTTCATGTTTTGCGAACACATAGCGAAAAGATAAACGAGACTACTAAACGGCTCTATATTTAGTTGTAGTATTCAAGGGCACCCAACGACAATTTTCGGAAGAATAGCTGTTCGGAAGACGATTTGAGATCTAGAATTTTCGAAACATTTGTTGTAAAATTTCTTGCTTGCCTGCTTCTCCTAGCATTTTCGAACATCCAAAAAATGGTATATTTGCCTATTTTTAACGGATTTTTACCCTAAAAAGGTCACCTAGAATTTTCGGAAGCCTTTTTTTTGGCTGAAATTTTCGAAAAGGTAAGTTTTGATCCCTATAATTTTCGGATCACTAGACTTTCAGCTAGGAAATCCGAACAGATAAAAAATTTTTAGGGGATAAAAATATGCCTATATCTACCGTTTAAATACTAAAATACGTTTAACAATGCTATGTTTAAGTGGTTTTAGACTATATTCTCGTTGGGTGCCCCTGAGTATTTGACGAAATACTGTGGTTCAACTCATCAATGGTTTAGATTTTGTTTTCCTTTGTGTTATGGTATGGTTATGTACGATTGAGAATCAGAGTTTAAAACAAAGGAAAAAAGCATTTGAACCAAGGAAAAAATTGCACCACAACATTTATTTACGGCCTTTTTATCGAACTTTAAAGGCCGCAATAGTAGTATACAATCAACTGCTGTTTTTTTTTTTTTTTTTTTTTAATGAAGATGACGAAGTGCGTTAAACAAAGTACATTAAAGCACATGAAGAGGAATATCTCGAGCATTTTGTTTTCGCTGACGTTTAAATAACAGCAGGAGAGCTTTCCTAAACTCTGGAATTCTGATTGTGTAAACGATGGGATTAACAAGCGAGTTCATAAAACATAGAATGATTAAAGACAAACGCAAACGCTCTGATTCATCGTAAGGAAGCGATTTCAAGATACTAGATGGTTGAAGTATAAGACAATAATAAACCGCCAATGGTAGCCACATCACTAAGGATACGATAGTCATTATGAATAATGTTACGATCAGTTTCCTTTGTCTGTTGGCTGCACCATGGTGCTGGGGATGCGCTCCACACAAAAATTTAACAGCAATGGAAGAGTAAGAAACACAGATAACAAATAGACACAAAAAATAGTATGACAAGGTAAGGGTAATGTTTTGTCCTGTCAAAGTTGACAGGGCAGCTGATACCATTGCAGCAAAAACCCAAACACCAGCAATTGTTACCCCGTAGACCCAATTTTTGATGAGGCGATGCCTGAAGGGACGAATTGTTGCATGCACCCGATCTAATGAAATGACTGTAATGTTTGTTAGAGAGCTCAGAGAAAACCAGAAGACAAGAAGGATACCTATCTCACTCAGTCGCACGCTTACTTCGTAGAGGAGTTGAAATACATAAAAGTAAGAAAATCCTCCGACAAACATATCAACTATGGTCAGGTTTATAACTAGGTACATGGCACGAGTTCGAAGACTGCGGTTTTTTATAAAAAGAATGATTGATATAAGGTTCACTGTTACTATAGCAACAGACATGGTAAGGAATACAGCAAACCAGGTGATGCACTCGGATGACGAAAAGAACATGACTTGTTTTCTTTTACTCCTTTTCGCTTCACACTTTTATCCGTTCCCTTCTGTTGTTCGTCTACCTTTAGAAAGAATTTAAATTGAATAAAGTTTGGTTAATTAGAAAAGAAAAGTAGGAGGTGAACAAACAAGGTTGACTTTTGTTTTTCAAAGATCAGTAATGAAGATACATAAATAATAATTCGACGAATTAGGAAGCTCACCTTTACAAAAGCTGAAGTGAAAACCCTTGTTTTCACCTGTGGAAAAAATATCAGTGACGTTTGAGGGGAGAGTAGGATAAATTGGTTGACTAAAAGCTGAAGGCATTAAATTTCGTTTCAGCTGAATATTTTTAAAACTAATTACCGTCGGCGCTCGTTCACCTGAGTATAATAATAATTATTATTACTGTTATAATGGTGGTGGTTTATTTACAGCATTTCCAAAGAAAATGGCTCTACATCTGCTGATAAAATATATTATAGTATATGTAACTGATTTTTGGAAAACCAACCTAACGCAATTCCCAGTCAGTTGACTGAAAAGGCGTCAAAAGGCAGGTTTCTTAAGCCCGAGAACAGCCTCTAAAATCACAGTAACGAAGGAAAAGGAAAGGAGAAAAAGAAAGCGACGGAGGGCATCAGGAAAGGAGCAGAAGAAAAAAAGCAATGGTTGCACTCTTAGTTTTTATAATGAGCTACTTTGGATATAGTTTTTGGCCGAAAAATCTGTTGAACGGAAAAGGTCCATTTGACGATAACGTTTTCAAAAATCCGGCTAGATATATACAGCTGCTAAACATATGTTGTTACATCAGGAGCAAAAAATGTTCGTGGTAAAATGCAAAGGGTACTACTAACTAACTAGTTAACTAACGATCTAACTGTGGCTAAAATTGTATTTGAATCTATTACATTAATACTTTCTTAACATTTTTTTTTTTCGCTCTTTAAAAATATTGAAGGTCTGTTTGGTGTAGGGAGTAGCTGATCACCAAAATCTGAAAATGTGACTATCATTTCAGTTAACCCTTCTAAGACAATCAAATGTTCATAGTGAGACCGCAAAAAAATTAAATGTTTCATGCAAACTCTTCGTGAACAATTTCTGTCGCTTAAAGGAGCTGAAATTTCTCATCGCGGCTTATTACCTCGGACAATCCTTGTATTTTAACATTTTCCATTGCAAGTATTTTTAGGTAAGTATATATTATAGTGAGGAGGAGAGAAACATCGCTCTACAACCAGCCCACCATATCCGACGCCGCCTCTCTCCAAATTTACTCAAACCATTTAAGGATATTAAGATTGTTGTTTTAAAAAGCAGCTCTGCAAATGCGTTCTAGGAAACGCTATAAAATTTGTATCTGTTTGGTCATCCTTGAGCTTCTTCAGCCGATGCGAATTTCTTAGCGCTTTACTTTTTCGAAAATCGTTGATGCTATTGAATATACAGAAAACTCAACATTTTCCGATGTACATCTTTCCTTTACTGATTTTAAAGCCCAAAATTTATTATAAGCGGTCCATTTTTGCGAATGATGACCAAATATGGGGAGACAAGGAAAAGTGAAAATCCCATTCCCAACTTCAATCAGAGAAGTTAATAGACTTAAAACTTCGAAAAACTGAGATGAATGATACATTCATCTATGAATTTTAAACTTTTTTCGAGCTATAGAAATCTCTAGATAATATGTGTTTCTTCGAACAGCTATTTCACAGAAACCAGTCGTTGGGTGCCCCGGGCTACCAAATGAATAGACTGAAGGTCCACTAGATGTGCTAAATATAGGACTTTGGTTAAACATTCGATTCTTAAGGATTAGTAATATATAGATTTAGCCAGGGCTAAAAGCGAAGCTCCAATTAATAAATTTATAATTTAAATCAAGCCATAAACTTTTAATCCACAAATCAGTTAACTCAAGGGCACATTCATGTGACTTTTGAGGGAAAGGCTAAGTTATTTTAGAGTGAAACATCTTACATCGAATTGATAACCTTATATATACACCCAAAAAATAGCAAACATCTTCGAGCACTTTCAAGATCACAGTAGATTAGGCCTTGCAAACAAATTCTTGGAAAACAAATCACGCCGAATTTTTTTGCGTTCGACAGGTTTACTTTACAAATTCTTGCCAACAAATCTGGGGGTGTTTAAACCAACCTTTTATAATTTTTATACATCACATTTGAGGTGAAACAGTATACACTTAATGTCAGATCCCAAGGGAAACAGTTAGTTTTGTTTTCCCGAGAGTCCTGATGTTTCCCGAGACGAAGTCGAGGGAAACATCAGGACTCGAGGGAAAACAAAACTAACTGGTTTCCCGAGGGACCTGGCATTAAGTGTTTTGTTATATTTCTAGACTTTCACTTCAACAGCAACAAAAGAATAACCGGAGCGAACCAAAACAGTCGACTCGGTACTTATAACAACACAAATTTAATTCTCAAAACCACTGAATGAATGATTTACAAACAAAAGTACTTTCCTCATATTATGTGCATCTTTTTCCTCCACTAGCTGCTGTTTTTCTTCTGGGAACTTCTGCGATAACTTTAAAAATCGTTGCATTTTAGCTTAAGGCTTCCTTTGTGTGTTGTTGTGTTCATTCACGAAAAGGAAAACTGGCTGGACCTGGCGGTGTTTTTCCCGCCTTCTGTCACGCCACTTTCCACCATGCTTTGATCACGTGCTGCAATGTATCCCGAGCGGGATACATTGTTTAATGTATCATGATCGGGATACATTTGATTTTAGTCAAGGCCATGTGACTAAGAATCAACCAGTGGCAGTCCCTGTTTAGTTGAGTGAAAGTCTAGGAATATAACAATACTATTTATCATACAGACCTCGGACAGAATGCGGGTATTTCACAATTTTTCAAGACAAATTGCACTCAGTCAATATTCAGGACGATCAATCGTGGGCTTTAAGCGAAACCGTTCAAAAATTTCCAAAATCACCCATACGGCCAGTTGGTTCTCGTTTCTATAATGCGAGCTGTCAGTGTGGTCGAGTGTTTGAATGAACTTTAATAGAGTTACGCTTCAACATAATAGCGAATTTATTATTATTTTTTTTGTTATTTAATGGTTTCAGTTATAACGATGTGTAATCTTATAAAGCGTTTGATACGCGCGACATTTTTGTGTACTCCTGCAAGCGATGTTCATGAACGATGAAAACAAACGGCACGGACAAGCGATTAAAATTGCAAGAGAGACTACTAACAATCAAAAAAAGAAATATAATTCGGTAAAAAATTTACAGAGACAACAATTTTCATTCACGAAGACAAGTATTAAAGTGCCTCTAAAAATACTGAGTCTTTAAGCGTAAAGGTTAAGCCGGCTTCCTGGCGAGTTTGCCTTTTGGTCGAGGGTCGAGGGTCGAGGGTAACTAGTCGAGGGTCGAGGGTCGAAAAATCCTCCACAATTATTTCTGAATTTTTTTTCAATTTAAAACCTAAAATTCCCAAATAAAGCAACCAAAGGAAAGAAGCGCGACAGGAAGTTCAATAAATACCATAATACCATTAAACTGTTGACTGAGAACTTTGAAGCAGGATCTCAGCTCTAATTTTCTTTAAGTATAAGACATTTAAGATTCGATTTAAGATAGAGTACAATGCATGTGCATTTTTTCTTTAAAGTTTTAGATTTGAGAAGATTCAATTTCGAGAAAACATCCGATACTTCCCTTTGAGAAATTTCTATCTCTTGTACTGCCTAAGAATGTGATAATTGTACAAGACCTTATTATCCAATTTCCGCTCTCTTATCTGTCAAGTGATCACTTACGGTTGGTTAAAAAGTTGGTTAAAAAGTAGAAGCAAATTTCAAACTTTTAGCTCTAAAAAGCGGTCGGAATCATTTAAGAGAGGTAGTTGCATACAAGAGGTTTCAAATATAGTGATTTGACGTGGAAACTTTTCGTATTTTGGAAAACTGGTAGCTGAGCAGAGGCGGTCGCTTACAGTAGGTGGTCGCAACCGGATGTTCGACTGTATCAAAGAAAGAACAACGCCATACAACGCGTCTGTTTTTTTTAGATGTTTTAAAATGTAATATCACCTTCATCATCGTGGGAGTGTAAAAGTTATAAACAACACAAGACAAATAAAACAGGCACCGGAAACTCGAGTAAACACGAGCCTACTTGAAAATTTGATTTGACGACGTTCATAAATAATTGTGGAGGATTTTTCGACCCTCGATTAGTCATAAGCGAGTGAAATATTAGACAACAAAACCATTGGTTGTTTGCTATTAATATTCAATATTATTTACTCGAGTGTTACAACGACAAATGATACACTTGCCCCTAGGTGTTAACGTAAAAATAAAACAGGCACCGGAAACTCGAGTAAACACGAAATTTTGATTTGACAACGTTCAAAAATAATTGTGGAGGATTTTTCGACCCTCGACCATTTACCCTCGACCCTCGACTAGTTACCCTCGACCCTCGACCATTTACCCTCGACCCTCGACTAGTTACCCTCGACCCTCGACCCTCGACCCTCGACCAAAAGGCAAACTCCTTCCTGGCGCGGTGTTTACTGTTTTCGAAGGTGAACTCCTTGAAGCAAGAAAATCGCTCAAAGTCTTCTTTCTACAGCCAAATTTATAACTAAATATTCTTCGGAACGTTTTCTTTCTGTTTGTGGTAAGCAAATATATCTGAAGGCTTTTTAAAGTTCTGTAAGCTTATATCAAACCTGATACTAGGTCAGATCATTGACTCAAATCCTACAAACGTGCATAAACTTGCCGCATAAACTGTCGGCGTGAACTGAGCAAGACTTCATGAAATTAGATATAACAAAAACAAACATCAAATACAATAATCAATCAGGCTTACCATTCGAGAGTCAGTTCCTGAAAGCTATCAAGGAAGGCCACAGTTGCTTGAGACTTTTAAACCCTCTTACACATTAAGCAAGGTGAAAAACGAAAACGATGCCATCCAAAATCGAATTACCGAATTTTGATAAGCGACGCATTTCTTAACCAAAAACCCAGTAAACAAATCAGCCATGAATAACAGAAGACTCTTGATAGCAGCTGTATTTCATTTTGTACATCCAGAGGAAAAAGACAGTTAAAAACACCACAAGTTGACACAAAACTCTGTCAGCTTCAGCTGTCAAAGTAAACAACTTTCAAGATGCTGCATAATTTGTCCGCATGAACTCACCTGTCAAATTTTGACCAATCAGAGTATAAAAATTGGACGTAGAGCGTGACCAACGCGTGACCATGGGAAGATACGGTCTTCCCCGCCTGTACTTTAAAAAAAACTGGCTGAAGTTTCGCTTCCGAGGTCAGTTTGAAATCAAAATCCTAATTTTGCGGCGCCATAGTGACATAAACACAACATATTTGATACGAATCCTTGGAAAAAATAAACTTGAGCCTGCGATAATTTGAAACTGATAATTTGTCAGCGGATAACTTCAAAAATACTCGACCTGGATGTGTCGACACTTGAGCCCGCGGTACGCTCAGGTGATACTGGTCAGCGGATGCCCTGTTTTGATAGCTGTCAATTGATCATTGATGTGCAATTAGTTTTCTCATGGGCTCCCAAACTAGCTAAATGTGTGAGAGTAAACATTGGTTCCCCTGTGGTGCTGACGGACGGTCGGCGGTCGGCGGTCGGTGTACGGTCACGTGATTACCAAATTTTGTGGGATGGGTAGATTTACTTAGCAATGGGGCTCTGCCCACGCGCGCGCGTGGAGCTCCGCTATAATAAGGATTGCAGGTGACGAATTGTTGCATCCATCTGATCCAATGAAATTACTGCAGCAATGTTTGTAAGAGAGGTCAGAGGAAACCAGACGAAGAGAAAGCCAGTTGTTAATGTCAGTTCCAGGGTTAAGTGCGGAAATTGCACAATGTCGCATAAGTAGAGTATTAGAGTATGGTTACGAATAGAGAAAAGTGAGCAAATCCTCCGACAAACATATCAACTATGGTCAGGTTTATAACTAGGTACATGGCACGAGTGCGAAGACTGCGGTTTTTTTTTCTAAAAAGAACGATTGATAGAAGGTTCACTGTCACTATAGCAACAGACATGGTAAGGAATACAGCGAGCCATGTGATGCACTAGGTAAGGATGATGTCATGGCTTGTTATTTTTTTCGCTTCACACTTTTAATTCCCTATTTCTCTCTATTGCTTGTCTACATCTCAAAAGAATTTGAAAAAAAATTCAATCTAGAACGTGGACAAAGAAGGTTGATTTTAGTTCCGCAAAGATCACTAAAATAAATGGAGGTACATTAGGACGCTGATCTACAGTAGCGGTTGTTGGGACAAACGGTTCAATTAGTTTTTATTCTGCATGCGTCTCTGCTTAAACAAAGGAAGCTGTTAATGGTGTTTTCCTGTTTTGCAAGTTAATTGAAGGTTATCATAAAAAGGTAACGCTTGATGTTGAACAGCGAATGGTCAAGGAACTTTTAGGACCACTGCTAAGAAAATATCATATAGTTTTTCTACGTTGATGCAAACTATACGATCAATTTCACTCGGTTAACCTTACTAAAATTTCTCATATGAATATATATGTGAAAAGGACGTAAGTCGCTTCCAGCTCGGCTTATCCCTGTACCTGCATGTATTTAAATATTGCGAGCATTTATGTGTAGGCATATGTAGTGAGGAGCGAGAGCAACATCTCGCTGCTTGAACACAACGGCACCATACACAAAGCCGGCTTTCTCCAAAATTCTATTATAATTATTTTAGGATATGAGTTTTTAGATTGTTTTTAACGCTTTGCAAATGCTTTCTAAGAAGCACTATAGAATGTTTAACTGTTTTGTAATTCTAGAGCTCCTTTAGTCTATGCGAATTTATTACACCTCTTCCAAAAATCTTTGATGCTATTTAATCTTTTACTGAAAACTCAACATTTTTTTGCGATACCTCTTTCCTCTTTACCTGTTTCCGAAGCCAAAAATTTAGTAGTCTATTTTTAGTCTTTTTACGAATGATGATCAAACCTGGGAAGTCACGGAAAGGTGAAAAACCAACTTCAGAAAAACGTAGAAAAAGTAGTGGACTAAAGTTAACGCTTTGAAAATTGGGATGAATGGAACATTTTTCATCTGGAAATTTTTTTCTCGAGCAATAGGAATTTCCAGACAATACTGTGCTTCTTTGAATAGCTTTTTTACAGAACACATTCAACCGTTGGGTGTCCCTACCACATCACGGAAAAGGTTCAAAGGTCCTATGAATGTCCTAAACAGTGGTTAAGTAGGACAAGGTTTAAAAATATTCGGTTCTTAAATAAATGCGCAACTCTGTGATGCCGTAATTAAAACCTTTTTGTCAAGTTGCATTTTGTTTTCTTCTAATGTGTGTAACTAACCTTTCACAAAATGCAGTGTGCTGGATGTCTCAAATGACAAAGCGGAAAAAAGGAGTTTGCGAATATTAGTTAGGCTTGTAAAAGGCGTCTGCGTTGGATGTTACTCCGGCGAATTAAGAATAATCTTCCGAATTCCGGCTCGATAAATACGGTCTTAAATTATCTGCACACCTGTTTTGGGAAATATTGCACTAAAGATAAAATATTGAAATAATTGCCTCTGCTTGTTATTTTTTTTCGCTTAATATATCTACCCCTATTTAAAATGTTGTTGAATTAAACTTTTTGTTTAATTGAACTTCCTCTTTCAGTCAGCCCACATTAAATGGACCCTATTTGATCGACACTCACTTGATTATTTCGCCGCGGTCTATAACATTCGAGCACTAATGGAACACGAGCTGTTTCTTTAAATTGTATTTTATTTACTTGTATCATGAATTAAAGTTCCATTAAATCGTTATTTGATCTGTAATTTTTTTAATAAAAGTATGCCAAGCAAAACAGAAACGCAAGATAGTAACAGAGAGTACACAGAGAGTACAAAGGCCGTTTACTGCAGATCGTTCTGCCTGCGTAGGGACTGGTGCCGAGATTTGCAACGGTTATTTACCGTTTACAAAAAGTTTTCGGAAAATCCGGTTGGCAAGTAAATGGAACATGCTTTTTTGGGGTCATTCCAGCGGAAAATGTCCGGGAGCAACGGAACATCTGAAAAGGTAATGCTTTTTTTTCTCGGACGGAATATTCCAAGCCAAAATTCGCCTTCCATTTCTTCCAAGCCATCTTTGATACCGGTTTCAGGCCTTCGCGGTCGTTTTCCGGTAAATGGAACTGATTTGCACAAATGGTAAACGCGATTACGGGACGATCGAAATTTACCAGTCCTGAATTTGTGTACCATTTGCCTGAACCGTGGACCGACCGGTTTGCCCATGCAAATGGTAAACAACCAATGTGAATGCGTTCCTCCCTCGCGGGCACCGCTATTATTTGCGAGACAAAATGTATTTATTTGAGCTTTTTGATTACAATATGTTGCATGAATCCCATCGGTATAATTAGAACCTTCCTGTAAATATCGTAGCACTTGACGCCGACTTGACACCTTTGTTAAAAACGGCTGCATTATTTTCTCAGCCTCTCAGTTTCAGCATGTCTCTAGTGCTCAGGTTGTCACGTGTTCCAGGTTTAAACTGTTTTTCATGATACATATAAAAGCAATGAATTATACAATACTTATTAGTCACCTTGACGCCTCCTGAATGCGTGCCATGGGATAGCCAAATAAAGCTTGGTTTCTGTTACCCTTTGTACTAGATGTTTTTTTCTCGCGGGTGGCGGGATCCTTTACAACTGCAGGAAAATCATTTCAAAAAATGAATTATATTTTGCATGGTTATTTTGCATTGCCATGTTATGCAAATCAACCCATGTAAAATTTTGCTGGTGGGATCCGGAAACCAGGGCTTTGCAATTTAGGATTCAACTCAAGGAATCCGGAATATCGCTAACGTTTAGAATCTGGAATCCTGGTTTTACCGACAAGGAATCCTTAGTTTCTTCCTGTTGCGGACGGGACAATCACCACATCAGTGACGTAATATACAAGATTGAAAAGACACTGAACAATACCCAGCCCACAAAACAAAAGCGATATAAGAATGGCTTTCGCAACACCAAGAAACACCCAGGACTGGAATCCAGTGACTGGAATCCGGATTCCGCAGTATAAAATTCGGAATCCACAACATGCGATCCATAATCCAAGATTTCCTTGTAATACCTTACATGTGGCGAATGCCAACTCGTTTCCCGCCACGTCAGCCGTGGCTCACAAAGGCTTTCTTCGGTTAGAAAAAAAGCTATAGGAAAGCTGTAGGCTCCCAGCTTATTTAGTCTTGTACCCTGAAGAAGGCAGCATTGCCGAAACGTCGGTTAAAAAGACTCTTTTGGACGGCGTCAATTACAAACTACGCTAGCTGCACAGGAATTTTAATCTTTTTCGTATATTATTCAGGCTGCTGATAATGTCCTGCCGAAAGTAAAAATTTCACTTTCCCAACTATGTTGATATTGCATTGCTAAATTCCATATTTCGTACTGATCTAATACCAGCTCCAAGTCAAGGCTTCATCGAGGGATCCTTTGAAATACATAACATGCGATCGAACAGATATTTTACATCAAACAATCATTGCGTGCCCCTAACTACGAAAAGATCTAAAGGTCCTCTGAACGTCCTCTGACATCAAGCAGAAAAAAAGGAATTTGGAAAATATCAGTTAGGCTTCAGTAAGGGCATCTGCGTTGGAGGTCACTCTGGCGAAGAATAATCTTCCATCGATTTAAAAGGTCTTATACATTATCTGCGCATCTACTTTGGAAAATAATATATTTCCCTATTAAAGCATCAGTTTACCTTGAAGTTGAATAATTTCCCTGGCTATCATTTTTTTACTCTTTAATATATCCGTAACCCCACTAAATAAGTAAAAAATTGTTGCTCAATTAGGCTTTTTGTTAATTTGAACTTTCTTTTCAATCCGCCATTAACAAATCGACATAATACAACAGTTAATTAGCCTTTTATTTTTAATTTTGTTTTCGCTCTTTTTCTTCGTATATATAACTAACCTTTCGCAGAAAATGCTTTCCTGGATATCTCCACTGATGAACTGCAGAAAAGAGAATATTAGGAAAATATCAGTGAAACTTGTAAATGGCGTCTGCGTTAAACGTTACTCTGGCGAAGAATAATCTACGGCTCGAGTATATGGTCTTAAATCATCTGCACACCTGTTTTGGGAAAATAGTCTCAAATAATTGCCTTTTCCCAACATTTTTCAGGTTGATATATCTACACCCAATAGTTTAAAATTGTTGATGAGAGTTATAAACCTTTTTGTTAACGCTGTGGCTATATGGCCGGTAACCGGTCAAGGTTTTCCGAAACACTAAATGACCGGCAGTCCTGTCTTTTCCGTAAATTTCACAAATCGAAAAATCCAGCTAACCTAAACTATGACCTGTCGATTAAGGAAAGTCAAGCGATTCTGAAACGCTTATAGATCTCAAGTTTAGCGTTTGGTTTACGCTGGGCTCAGAAAACGAAACCATGTTTTGTGACACTTAGAGCTTTTTTGAGGTCGACTCCTGGTCACTAAATGACGGGCAGTCCTATATTATTCTCAGTAAATTTCAAAAATCGAAAAACCCCAGCTAAACCAAACTATCACATTATGTCGAGATCCTGAACCAGCCGATTGTGGGATTTCTATATGTGTTCATGTTTTTGTTGGGCGCGGGTCTTTTGATGTTCGCGACTATTTTCATGATTTTTTCGTTCTCTAGGTGGGAAATTTTAATCGATTTTTCCCTCTTGATGCCCCAATTTACGATTAATTTGCGGCAAAACCGGCTAGTTTGATCAGGATCTCGACATATGCATGATAGTTTGGTTTAGCTGGATTTTTTCGATTTGTTAAGTTTACTGAAAATATAGGACTACCAGTCATTTCGTGTTTGGCCTTGACCGGCAGTCGACCCCAAAAAAGTTCTAAGTGTCGCAAAACATGGTTTCGTTTTCTAAGCCCAGCGTAAACCAAACGCTATACACCAGAGACCCATAAAGCATTTCAGGATCGCTTAATGACTATTCTTAATCGACATATGATAGTTTAGATTAGCTGGACTTTTGCGATTTGTCAAATTATGGGACTGCAGGTTTAGTGTTTTGAAAACCTTGACCAATTACCGGCCATATAGCCACAGCGTTTTGTTAATATGAACTTCCAATCGTCTTTCAACCAGCCCACAACAGATGGACTGGCTCTATTTGATCGACGCATAGTGTGATTATTCCCCTGCGGTCTACCATCATTCGAGCACTAATACAACACGAGCTGCATCTTAAAATTATATTTTATTTACTTGCACAATTAAAGTTCCGCCAGAAACTCATAAGGGGTTGAAACGTGTAACTGGCGTTCAATGCTCGTGAATATTCACTTTTACCATATTTGGAAACCTTATGTATCGGTCAAATCGAAGCTTCAACATGCCCCCCCGGGCAACCCCCCGGGCATTTGACTTTTTTGAAAATTATTGTTCAAATTCCCCCCTACCCGGGCCAAAATGCCGTTCAAATGCCCCACACTAGGGTCCATTCAGGTGATCAAATGCCCCCACCCTGGAGACATTTCATTGGCACAAAAAATGACAGAAGAACGGCGGAAACGCCTTCAGTTGTCGAACAAAATTTTTATAAACATAACAAAAACTGAGAAACACTGTTAGCGTGTTTACTACGAACAAAAGTCTCGTGCAAAGCGGCGGAAATCGCTGCTACAAGGTCGCTGAATGCTCAGCTTTTCTTCGTCAAGCAACATACAAAGCGTTCTATAAAAAAAGATTCCACCTATTGAGATTACTACATCATGACCATTTCACTGACATCATCGCTCACCTTATTAATTAACATACTTGCAGAAGGTCAAAGTAGTTGACCTGAGCTTTTTATTTTATTTTATTTTATGTTGTTGTATTGAATCGCCGGTATAGGTATTGTATTTCAATGTAAACACAACAATAAAATACATTCATACATTCAAAGCCTGAATCAAATTAAAAATTTTAAAATTTAAATACTTCAAATACGGCACAAAGCTTGCTTCAGCCCTTTCCTCGTAACAAATTGGCCACAAAGGCACAATCTTTTCCACGTCCCCCATGATAGCTCACCACGCTAAAGATTTTACATAAAATCGAGAGTACAGTTCAAATTTCCCACCCCTAAGGCATGGGGATTAAATTCCCCACCCCCTGGAAGACTCTGATCATCAAATTCTCTCCTCCCCGGGACGGCAAAGGTGTCAAATGCCCGGGGGGGGGGGGGGGCATGTTGAAGCTTCGATTTGACTAATACATTAGTGACAGATCACCATGCAGATGTTTTAAGACAAGAGTTCTGCATTTCAAGGTTAAAAATACACCGTTAAAAGACAAAAAATGGAAAGAGAAAGTTCAAAAGAATGCTCAGCTTTCTTTTTGTGGAGGAAGGGAAGCTTTTCATCAAGAAATCGTCCTTCGAGGAATTCAACCTTGTGTTCTTCTCGACGGAGCGTATGGTCTGTTTTGAAATGCAACCAAGGCAGTCAAGTTTTTGCTGAATTTTCAGGTACATTTTGCACTCTATGGCCAAGAAAATTGCGTTTTTGAAAGGGAATTTATGTATTTTTAAATGTTCCATAGACGTTTTATAAATTTTTCTCTTCGGCGCTAAAGAAAAATTACAAAATGTGCCCCAATTTGAGATGGATTTTGTGTTGAATTTTGCCATGTACTCAGCCGATTTCACTTGCGTGAACGGATCCACGATCCAGACACAGGGTCCAGAGGAGATGTGTTTGTCGTTAGAACATCAAAACCCGTCGAAAACCTCTGAAAAAATGGGTTATTTTGATCGCGTTACGTTTTCGTTACACATTCTATAGACCGCCAACCAAGAGACTGAGGGCTCGCAAGATCGGCTTACAGTATAAAATACGGAAAGGGAGGAAACAAATTTGGGGCCGACCTTCGAATCCCTGAAACTCAAATGAGATTGAATGAAATCGCCTGATTTTACTAACCTGATCTAGAATTCTTATGTATTTGCCAAATACTGTAGGAAAACGGCATAAGAAAGCGTTCAAATTCATTTTCGGCGACCGAAATTTACGGCTTCTAGAGAGCGCTTTCGTTCGGTGTGCACCGCAACAGATGGTGACGGAAATGACGTAGTAAAGTAAATGTGTTCAAGATCGGAGCAATAAAAGGGAAGCCTACACGACTTTTGCCTCATGCCAAAATGCTGCTCGTTACAATAAAGTTTTTTTCCTCTGCTGGGTAGATTATGCTCTGGAAGGTTCTACAGCAAATGTGATTTTAGCGGGGATTTTAGCCGCATGTTTCACACTGAGAGGTCATGACACATATCGATTTACTGTGGTTATTGTTTCTGGTAGGCAGGATTTGCCCTCTGATGCAAGCACATTTTCTTTGACCTCTTTTGAAGCGTAAAGCTTTTTATTACGGCTGAACAAGGGTTCCAGTTTTCTCCAAAGTGCCTTCTGGATCTGAATAACTGAGCGATTTTCTTTAGTCCGTGAATGTAATGTTTTTCTTCAATGCTGTATCACGCTGGGCCCAGCTTGTTAGTTTTGTTTGGAGAATGTTAAATTATTACGGATATTGATTTACGGATCGTGTGTACTCTTGCAATAAAAAGTGACACTGAGTAGAGCGGGCGTACAAGGCAACTGTAATATCATCACGACTGTGCCATTCTTCGGTGGTCCAACTATACTACCTCTTGCGTCTGTGGCTGTGCGTTTTGCGACTACTGGGAAGCCTTCGCACAAGCAAAACCTGCTTAAGACATCGAAGACTGTTGAAACGTACAACAAATGTCCAGTCTTGAAAGATCTTCACTTCAATTAAAACTCTGTTGTTTTCGCATAGATCTCTGAGATCTTTAAAACTCTCTCCGCAGCTGATGTTTTGGTTCTCGAATTAGCAGCGGTCTGTTGCTTTTGCGTTTCCGGTCTCATTCCGATTTCCGTCACCGAGTGCTGCGGTTCACATAGAACGAAGTCACGACCGTTTGAAGACTATAATCCGTAAGACAAACAAAAACTACTATCATGCGCGTGCTAGACGATCCGCTTCTTCTAACAATTTGCAGACATACATTATCAATATTGTGGCTTTAAGAAGAGGATGAAAGCTATAGACTACATACGTATAATTGTACACTGAAAATATGCCTTACCCCTATAATTTTGGTTGTTTATCCTTAAAATTGGTTTTCCACTGGAGATGGATTTTTGTCTTCGTTGCGGGCTGACATGTCGCTGCGACCTGAATGCCTGGACGCAGTTGCTCGAAGCATGGTTAGCGTTAACCAGCGTTTAATACGTTGACAACGTATTGGTTTTGATACTGCTTAAACAATGGTTAAAGCTGACCATTCTTTGAGCAACTCAACCCTGATCGCTAAGTGCATATGGTCAACGGCGTTATCGGTTAAACATCACACAAAAATACGGATTTTTTTTTTCCTTTTCTGGCCAGGTCATAGATAGAAAAGTGCTTTTATAAAAAGGGCGAAAAAAGGAGAATATGCTACATTTCGTTTTTCGAGCGTTTGTTTTTATAGTTGCCACCCCGGAGATCACCGGGTTACAGTGCAAAGGTTGTTGACGCGTCAGGGTGGGGGGCAAGAAGAAATAGTCTGTGAGGGATAATCGCTAAAATCACTCATGAAATAATAATAAAAAAAACGAATGAGTGAATGAATTTCCTGTACTAGCAAAGCATCGTCTCGAGAATTGGAGTTCTAATTTCAGAACAATAAAATAAACAAACAATCAATACAAAGTAAAGATTGCGTGACAGTAGGTTGCCAGAGGTCCCGAGGGGGGGCACTTGGGTATTTTGGGGGTGGGTATGTACCGCCCGGGACTCCAAATTGGCACCCCGTTCTAAAAAAAATTCCCCTAAAATTGATAACCCGTTTTAGAAATGGGTCTAGAATTTGCCCTAAAACTGATACCCCGTTCTAGAAATGGGCCAATTTTTTATACTGCGTTCTAGAAAGTTTGTAAATTAAAATGGCCCTGTTTTTTTTTTTAAAAAGATATTTCTTTATTTGTTCGACTTATACATCAAATAAACGCTTCTTCATAATCAGCAACAATTTTAAGCAGAAGATAAAGCCGTGATCCACAATTTTTTATACCCCGTTCTAGAATTCTGAAATGGATACCCCGTTCTAAATCATGATCAGGAGCTTCAAAATCACGACCCCGTTGGGCGGCACATACCCGTATAGGTAATGTATGGGAGTACCCCCCCCCCCCCGGGCCAGAGGTCAGGAATCCCGGAAAAACATCCATCTCCAGTGGAAAGCCAATTTCATGATTTAAAGGATAAACAACAAAATTAAAGACCAATAGGGGTAAGGCATATTTTCAGTGTACAATAGATACGTAGGAAGTCTATGGCTTTGGTCCTCTTTTTAAATGCCCCCCCACCCCGGATCGTAGATCAGCACGCGTATGATAGTAGTTGTTGTTTGTCTTACGGATTATAGTCTTCAAACGGTCGTAATTCGACTTTGTACAAATTTCAGAGATTGTTTTGGTGGGGGTCTTAGTTTTCGTAATTACGAAAACTAAGAGGGGTCTTAGTTTTCGAAATTACGAAAACTAAGACCCATAAAGTAATCGTTAAATTTGACCTAAAACTCGGTGGAAAGGATCGAACATGATGTAATTTGACAGATCAGACCTATTTCGGTTACAATTTGACTTTATATTTCGACGGATTCGATTTTAGGGGGTCTTAGTTTTCGTAATCTCGAAAACTAAGACGGGTCTTAGGTCTTAGGTAGATAGATAGATAGATAGATAGATAGATAGATAGATTGATAGATAGATAATCTTTGTTTATCCACGGTACAAAATTCGTCAGCTATAAAAATGCCTAATACTAATATAATAAAAACATTTAAATAAAAAAGCTGCTTTCCACGAATGCCGTGCCTTACAGTTCTTTGAGTAATCGTTTAAATTGCCCAACGGACTCTGCTTCCCTTAAGTTACAAGGAAGACTGTTCCAGAGAATGGCGCCACTATAGCTGAAGCTGTTTTTGTAATAGTTTGTGCGCGGTAATGGAACATTGAGTTTATTTTCAGAGTCCCTTAGGTTATATGCGACTTCTCGCCTTTCAAATTTAGAACTAAGATAGTTTGGAGCCAACCCGTGCAGAGACCTGTAAACCATCGTGGCTCTTTGAAATTGTTGCTGGCAAGCTAGGTTTTTCCACCCTAGAAGTTTGAAAAGGTGACCAGCATCTACGTCATAGCTTGAGTAGGTCAAAAAACGGGCTGCTCTGTTTTGTAGCTTTTGAACCTTATTCCGTAAGGTTATCCCACAGTTTCCCCAAACAATGTTGCAATAATCAAAGTGTGGCTGTATTAAAACTTGATATATTAGTTGTAAGGTCGCCTGAGGGACAAGGTGCCTTATTCGTTTTATGGCCCCAATACCAGAACCGACTTTCTTTGTTACTTTCTCGATATGGCCACTCCAATCAAGTCTGTCATCGATGGTCACTCCAAGTGATTTTGCAGTAGTGACCTGGCTAACTTCAAAATCATTAATTGCAAATCTCGGGGACTCTGTGAGAGTACTTAGCCTCTGCCTAGATCCGATAAGCATAAATTCGGTTTTAGTCATATTTAGAGTAAGTTTGTTTGCTCTCAGCCAATTGTGAACATTTTCTAAATCTTGATTTAGATGCAACTGAATATTGTCTGTATTATCACCTGCGTACGTAAGGTGGGTGTCATCAGCGTACATCCTCGGCTCACAATTTGAAAGACAGTTTGGAAGATCGTTGATGTATAACAGAAATAATAATGGACCTAAAATCGTCCCCTGGGGAACACCACAACTTAATAAACAGCTTTGAGAGAGCGATCCGTTGATGGAGCACATTTGAGTACGATTCTCTAAATACGACTTAAACCATTGGTGCGCGTTACCATATATGCCGTAATTGCTTAATTTTGATAAAAGGATCTCATGGTCAACTGTGTCGAAGGCCTTTTTGAGATCTAAGAAAACAACGGCGTTGATTTTACCGCGGTCAATATTGTACGCCCAAGTGTCCGTGGCCTCAAGGAGAGCCGTGACAGTTGAGTGAATAGCGCGAAAGCCTGATTGATATTTACAGATTATATTGTGCTCTTCTAGGTAGGCATATAATTGATCATAGACGATTCTTTCAAAGACCTTGGCCATAACTGAGATCACCGAAATTGGACGATAATTGTTTAAGTCGTCCCGATCGCCTTGTTTAAAAAGTGGGGTGACCTGTGCGCATTTCCAGTCATCCGGAAATATGCCTTGACTTATTGACTGGTTAAAAATATCACGGATAGGAATGCAAATGAGATCTGCACATTCCCGAATGAGCCTAGCAGATATCTTGTCAAGGCCAGCTGCCTTTGACTTATTTAGACGATTCAAAAGTGAGAGAACTTTATTTGTACTGGTCGGATGGAGCTGAAACCGTTTATCTGTGCCAGTGAGGTACTTTTGATAACCATCACTATTTGAGGAATCAATATTGCTAGCAAGTTATGGAACGATAGTAGCAAAGTGATTATTAAATTGGTTCGACAGGACAGTTGGATTTGTTATTGATACTCCATTTACTTTCAGAGATGTCACCGATTTTTTCCTAGATTTTCGCGAAGTAAGTTCATTGATAGTCTGCTAGGTCTTTTTAGAATCGCCCGTATGCTTGTTAAAACTATTTTGACAATAGGCTTGCTTGGCTAATCTAATTTCGCTATTTACTATATTACGTTGTTTTTTAAAAAGTGACCAGTCATTTGAATCATTCGATTTACTTGCTTTAATCTTTAGAATATCCCGATCATGCATTCGGTCTTAGTTTTCGAGGGTCTTCGTTCCGTAACATCCCTCAGTTCGCTGCCTTTGTCCCATCGCTTCATGCTCAGTCTCAGTCGGGTAATTCACTAACTTTTATTTCATGATACCCAGATCCCAGCGGCTGTAAAATTGTAAAAATGGACGTAAAGTAAAAAAGGGAAACGGTCGAAGGACGGGCTTCTGAGTTCGACTTCATCCAATTTTATTTTTTCACCGTGACATACGAGACTTACGGAAATATGACACTTTTCGCGCGAAACAAGCCGGTCTATTTAGAAATCTACTCGGGAAAGGGTTGACTCAAGAAATTAATGGCGATGGAGGCTCCATTTGATGGGCTCCAGCATTAGGCTAATTAATCGTGCTAAGCGACAGGTATAGAAATTTTTTATGGTGAGACTTTAAATAAGTAATTCATTCATTCACACGAAACTCCTCTGGACCCTGTGACTATACTGATTCATAATGACGATTTTCACTCATATTCCATACAATGCCGGGGGGGCACTTGGGTATTTTTTTGGTGGGTATGTGCCTCTCGGGACTCCAAATTGGCTCCCCGTTCTAAAAAAAAAAATTCCCCTAAAATTGATACCCTATTCTAGAAATGGGCCAATTTTTTATACCCCGTTCTAGAATTCGCCCTGAAACTGATACCCCGTTGTAGAAATGGGCCAATAATTTATACTCCTTTCTAGAAAGTCTGTAAATTGAAATTGCCCTACACGCTAAAACACAAGGTGCAACAAGAGTACAACAGTTTACTTGTGAACGCATTGATCCGTATTTTTAAACGCAATCTGTCCTTGAATAATTTCAAATGGCTGCTTACAAAACTGGAGCTTTCGTGGGTTCGAAATATTATACCCCGTTCTAGAAAACGCCTCTGAAATGGATACCCCGTTCTAAATCAGGTGCTTCAAAATCACGACCCCATAGGGCGGCACATACCCAGATAGGTAATTTATGGGAGTACCCCCCCCCCGGGCATACAATAGTTGAGATAAAAACAGGAAACGCAAGGTTCCATGCAGTTTCAGTTCTATTTACACAGCTTTGATAACATTCTCAGTTTCAAGAATTCTAAACCATAAGAAAAGATTTAATTAGAAGTTGAAATTTTTTGCTATTTCTCTTTTACCTTTTACATAAAGTTCATTTTATTTGCCGGAAAGTAATCCTTAGAAATGAACAGGTTTGATCAATTCACGCTCGCGCGTTCTAGCCTTTTTTAAACCTTTATCCCTCGAGATTTAGCGAATCCCTGTGGGGGCAACAATGCGATCTCGCGTGAACTTTCAAAGCCGGCATGAAAGTCACGCGTTCGTACACAGGTAGCCCAAGCTCGAAACATGAGCATCAGCGAGAATCGCCCCCCGCCACCGGGGGGTGGGGGTACTTTAGGAATTTCTGGGTAGGGATGTGCCGCTGGGACCCTGGAACCCTTAACCTATACCAGAGCTAGTTCAGCTGAATTTTGCTACCCTATACTAGAGTAAACTCCCCAAAATCCCCCTATCCTAGAGTAGCTGTTTCCCTAGTCTAGATAAAATCTTCAACCAACTGATCAGTTTCCTGAAAAATGATATCCTATTCTAGACCCAAACGTTCTGATTTATATACCCTATCAGGAGCCGATGACCCTATCCTAGAGTAAACTGCTTGAAAACCATACCCTTCACAGCGGCACATACCTATATAGCCAATATATGGCAGTACACCCCCCCCCCGGGGGGCATCGGCATTGTTCCGTAACATTCAAAATATGAGGATTTATGGCCTGAAAGCTGAGAACTTTGTTTTACAACTCACTTAATATCAAGCTAATACTTGACTACGGGGGTTATTGTCTGGAAGACATGAAGGACATGAAGCAAACAAGCCGCACGTCCAAGACGTAATTAATTTACAGAAACGATGCGCCAGAGTAATGCTTAAGACAAAAAAAAAAAAGTACCGCTATCTCAGTCCAGAGCTTTTCCATTTTTGGAAATGATAATAGGTATCCATTTGAAGATGATAAAAAGGAACCCAAAGTAGACTTACCCCGCTTCGGCTGATGTTTAGAAAATTGAGAAGGGCTGGAAAGCATCACCGTACAGCTGAATCCAGTCAGCGATCCTCAATAAAAATCATTTAAGCTTACATAATCCCAAACGACGTGAATGCCTGAGTTTTTGATTCAACACTTATCTGCCATTGTCAGGAAATCATACGATATAATGCTTTTCAAACGAATCCCCCATTTTTATTTCCCCAATTCAGTAATCCACGACCAAGAACCTTTTCCAGATCTTCTCTGCACAACGAAACGCTTTCTCTGACTTCTTTGGCCGCTTCCCGCTATATTTTCTAGTAGTTGGAGGGAATTTAGTCCTTCTTTGATCGCTTTAAACCCGCTTTCCTCTGAATTCCATCGGCGTATTAAAGGCTCGGGCTAAGGTTGAAACGACAACAACATGATCTTTCCCCTTTGAAAAACCAAACCTGGATGGGTTGACTTCGAGCGACGTCAGTACTATCTGTAGTATCGACCACGTCATTAATAGCTATAAATAATACATAAAGAAGCTTAAAATTTTGACTTGCCATGAATTCTTTCTGTCGGTAAAACCATTTGGTCACTGATACTGCGTACGAGGTTCACAGGCTAGTCCAAAGACTGATGGTGCTTTTCCTACGAACCACAGGTAGCCCAAGCTCGAAATATGAGCATCGGCGAGCATCGGCATTGTTCCGTAACATTCAAAAGGTTAACCTTTATAGAGAGAGAAAACCGTTTACGTAAAAACCCATAAAACGGCCATAAATCGGCCCGTGGACCACTAAGGGGAGACGTTGTGAGTATAGTAAGCTGTTTTTTTATTGAAATCCTTTCATTTTCGTAGATTACAGAAACGATAGGTTTTTTTTCCATATAAATCCTCATATTTTGAATGTTACGGAACAATGCCGATGCCCCCCGGCGGGGGGGGAGGGGGGGGGGGGGTGTACTGCCATATATTGGCTATATAGGTATGTGCCGCAGTGAAGGCCAAGTCGCTTTCCTATATTCGATACGGTTGTTTAAAAACAGTTGCCGGTCTATCTTTATGCCAAGTAGTTTAGTATCGGCTACAGAATCAAGCTGAACCTCAACTGTTCGCACATGAAGATTTCTGCCGTTCAAGCAGTTAGCCCCAAACTTATGCTGTAGACAATCGCTTGCATTGGTCCAAATTTGGCGTCCACAATTCACTCAAGTATAAAACCTGATGCTCTCCTCCCAGTAAATCATAGTTTTAGTTTTTTTTTCTTTTCCCAGTGGATTCAGCGCAAGTTGAGTTAGCACTATCTGGCCTTGATAGGCACAAAGCCACTACAGATATTCCTAACTATCTAATCAACATTGCCAGCAATCTGCTTTCCACTCCCCTCACAAACTTTGCCATAACCAAAACTTGGGAAAAGATTAATACTAAGATAAAAACACTTAGCTACCATAAGTTCAAAACAGAATACAAGCGAATTCTACAATCTTGGACAAAAATGTTAAGAAAAATGCACGTTGTATGTTTAATTTTAGAATACTTCCACCTAAAGCCCGGTTCACTCAAGATACTCCCCCCTTCCCCCCAAAAAAACAATGTTGAAGAGTGGCCCGAACATTTTTGCTGCCTACTAAACAACATTGACCAGGGAGGGGTGGGGGGAGGGGTCACCATGGTGCCAAATTCGCAGGGTAGGTCTCCTGTGTGTAGGAAAGAGCAAACTTCTTAACACTTTTTGTCCAAGATTGTAGTTAACTTTCAAAGGTAACAATGTAATATGACTGTTTCACATAAAATCACTGCTCACATAATCGTCCATAGTTGACATGGCACAAGCGCACATTTATTATGTATTTCCACTCATAATATAGCGATGGCCAGCTCCGTCTCGAAAGCTAAGCTCCTCTAACCACCGTACACTTCCAAGCCATTAATTTTCTTTTTTTCCTTCTTCTTCTCCTTTATTAGCGTATTCCTACCTTACTATATATAATGTAAATATTTTATAAAAGCGTGAATAAAATTGAATTGAATTGACCAGAATCATCAGCAAACGCAAACGCAAACGCAACTTACATATGAGCTTGTGGGATCGAAAACTCGAACTTAACTCTGTGGCTATGTGGAAGACGAACTCAGAACACTAGCCTAATCACCAATGAACCGACTGCTGCTTCAGCCACGAACACTGAGATACACTTTAGAAAATAGAAGTAATTGATTATGTCACTGAAAAGGAAGCAGCGTGTACTTACCACGGAAACTGCGAGGTACTGCAGTTGTCTTTGACGCAACCAGCAGTCAAATGAAAGGTATGCTGCTTGTTATTTAGCTCTAATCAACGGTCAATTTTCTGTACGAGTCATAGAACCGTTAAATCTCGACATTTTGACACTTTTCCAATCGTGAGGTAATGAACCGTTCACCCGCTAGATCATTCTTTCTGTTGACATTTGCATGAAAAAAAGATCTTTGATCCTAGCGCACTTGCAAAATGGATTAAAAATAAGCAGGCAGTCTTCATCGGCGTACGGGAAAAATTTTGTTGGGGGGGGGGGGGGGGGGGCTGAACATAATTTGCCCGAATGAAACTTGTTGGTCACATATGCACAAGATGATTCTTTCGTGACGTCAAGTTTTCTTTACCATGCCGTGAGAGTACGGGCGTTCAAAATAGTGCAAATATTTCGGTAAATCGAGATGAACATTTCTAAAATACAAAACCATGAAGTGAGAGATAAAAACGAACCAATTTGAACTCTAAAAGAAGTATGAAGAACGATTACTTCGACACCCAAATGTGTCAATAATCCTTTGCATGTCACTCTGCATTGTCTTGTTTGCATAGTGTCTTTCAATGTTAATAACGGCGATACTGCGAAGTTGGTCTTGTCCCATTGTGGATCTTAAAAATGTCTTGATGAGGCGAAGGGCGCTGAAAGACCTTTCAGCAGAGCACGAGGTTGCAGGAATTGTGGCCAGGATGGAGATAACTTTATATAGACCAGGTAAAATGTAATGGAGACCATTTTGATGCATGGTCTTTACCATCACGGCTGCGTTTTTTCTCTGGCATGGGCCCCCGGCAGTCGTAGTTTTCAAAGATTGACTTCTCACTTGATAGCATTTCACTATCCACGCCATAGAAATTTCATACAGTTTGGATGTTGTTGATGCTTGGAGAACGGCTGAATACGATTTCACCCAATGCGCACAAAACCTCCAGGTCATTGCCCTCAAACATTGATTGAAGTTCACTGACGACTTTGTCAATACATTTGTAATAAACTGTGATACGAAAGTGGTCTTTTGCCGTCTGTTGTGAGCTGTCGTTCGCTGCAGCAGGTTTCTCACCTTACTGTGTCTTTGCCCGAACGGTACATCAGTTTTGCCCGAATAATACTATTTTTTCCCGACAGGGGGGCTGCAGCCGCCCCAGCCCCCCCGCCCCGTACGCTGATGGCAGTCTTTGCCAAATCACTGATATCGTATCAGAAGAATATAGTTTTTGTTTGATATCAGTCAAAAGTAAATCAACTGCGGTAAAGATACAGTCCAGTTCAGAATATCAGGCTAAATTTTCAAAGCTACTCCCGGTCACCCAGTGAAGGCCCTTAAATAATGGAGACCGTAAGAAAAGGATGGACGGTTTTGAGTATTTTTAGAGTCGGGGGTATTCATTTTTAGTGCCTATTAAAAGCCATCTGTGAATGATTTTAATAAAGCCATCGTTGATGATTTTTTCAAGAAACTGTTATGAATAATTAAAATAGTTTGGAAATGAATTCAATGACGATGAATGGCGAGATTTAGAATTTTAGGCCAGACGTCATATTCCGATGTTCAGTTTACAAAAAGACACGTCATTCATGTTCACTGAACTGGTAATGAACCCGAATGACGCAGATCCGGCTTTATACACTCGTATAGCCTGCGAACGCAGACGTATTTCCGGTCGTCGCTAACACGCGTCCTAAAACAATGCAGAAACAAATAAGTATCAACGTCGATAAAGTATGAAGTAAAAGACCTTTAGCGACTAAATCCCGTTTCGTGTAGAATTAACCGCCTCCTCATTTCTCGATCTGATCTCCAAGCAAGCGAGCTGTGATGCCGCTGTAAGCGCGTTCTTGTCTTTCTTCAAATCATTGCTTGACGTTAAGGTCTCTAAATAAATAACCGCCGTAGTCAAGTATTAGCTGGAGATTAAGTGAGTTGTAAAACAAAGTTCTCAGCTTTCAGTGACAGAAATTTATGTTCTGTTCAAAAGGCCAAGTCGCTTTCCTGTATTCGATACGGTTGCTTAAAAACAGTTGTCTATCTTTATGCCAAATAGTTAATTAGTATTGGCTACAGAATCCAGTTGAACCTCAACTGTTCTCACATTAAGATTTCTGCTGTTCAAGCAGTTAGCCCCAAACTTATGCTGTAGACAATCGCTTGCATTGGTCCAAATTTGGCGTCCACAATTCACTCAAGTATAAAACCTGATGCTCTCCTCCCAGTAAATCATAGTTCTAGTTTTTTTTCTTTCCCAAGTGGATTCAGCGCAAGTTGATGAGTTAGCACTATCTGGCCTTGATAGGCACAAGGCCACTATAGATATTCCTAACTATCTAATCAAGATTGCCAGCAATCTCGGCTGCTTTCCACTCCCCTCACAAACTTTGCCATAACTAAAACTTGGGAAAAGATTCCTACTACGATAAAAACACTTAGCCACCATAAGTTCAAAAAAGAATACAAGCTAATTCTAGTTAACTCTCAACGGTAACAATGTAATATGACTGTTTCACATAAAATCACTGCTCACGTAATCATCCATAGTTGACATGACACAAGCGCACACTTATTATGTATTTCCACTCATAATATAGTAGTGGCCAGCTCCGTGTCGAAAGCTAAGCTCCTCAAGCCACCGTACACTTCTATCCAAGCCATTAATTTTCTTTTTTTCCTTCTTCTTCTCCTTTATTAGTGTATTTCCTACCTTACTATATATAATGTAAATATTTTATAAAAGCGTGAATAAAATTGAATTGAATTGACCAGAATCATCAGCAAACGCAAACGCAAATGTAAGGAGAGATTTTCCATGAATTCTTTATTTGCCTCGAATATCTCATATAGCTTTCAAATATTCGCTTTGACGTTGTTCTTAGTAATTCATACTGAATTTGCATAAAGAAGTTTTAGCTCCGCAAAAAGGCTCGTGCCATTTTTATTATCCTTTGTTTCATTTGCTTTGTGTTCGCTGGGTAATAATCATAGAAAAGCCAACAGTGTTCGTTAACAAACAAAAGTAATTTCTCGTTCTCTTTTCAATTATACACCGATTTTACTTCAATGTTGACTCTCGAAAGAATACTCAATTTCTTAAAAATGGTTTATTTTTCGCCAGTTAAGCACTGCGTGCAAAAGCGATGACCTAAGTAGCAACTAACGAGGAATGCTTCAGTTCCGAAATTTGAGAAATTGCAGTCTTCCTTTACAACTGACTTGTATCACCATGAGAGTTGCCTGATAAAACTGGCACTTGAAAAGCTGAACAGAAGACAACAGTTGCTCGACCGTGAAGCTAACTCACGGGTAATTTGCTAACAGAGGAATTTGTGACATCGCGCTCCAGTCCAAAGACCCACTTATCTCAAGAAATACAAAATGGATTGTATCTGCGCCAAAAGAATTATGACTGACTAACAGGACAATTCTCAGCAGTTAATGTAGAAGTTTAGTCTCAATTCCTTCCTTCGGATTCGCATCTGTAGATCACTTTTTTGCGAGAAAACAATGGCTGGGCCCGGCGTTACAAAACATAGCAGGGAATCATCACACTAGCTGACGGACAAAACAACCACAAGGACTACAAGTATTTATTCAGATAAACGCATTTCGGGAAAAAAAAAAACCTTGAAAAACTAGAAATTTGATTAATATTGAGTCATTTAGTCGAAATAAGAAACTTAATGCTCAAAAAAATTGGCTAAAGAAAACGAATCACTTATCTTGCTTATTTGGGGTTGAGTCTTATTCCCCCAAAGAGATAGAGAAAGAGTGCCCGGCAAGGTTTCCAATCAAAGATTTGTGAACTCGTGCCTGGTAAACTAAGTGTTTGTAAGTGTTTATTGCCCACGCAGGGATTTCGCGCATAAGGCGAAATCCCGAGGAGGCACTCTAGTAACTCGCGCGTGTATTTAAAAAAGTACTTACAGTTGAAATATACCGTCAGTATGCCAGAAAAAATCTCGATTTGTTTGAACAGGGGCCGCGAGGAATCGGTAGGTAATAATGACGTTTCATTGTTTGCACCCAAAAGTACAAAATGGTTAGAGCGACGTCAAGACAGAAAATCCCGAGGGGACCGCTTAGGTAGATTTTGTGACATTTATTGTGAGGTCATACTTCGATTCTCTTTTGCGTTACGTGCTAACAGTGACATTCTGTGGAGCAGTTGTTTTGAAAGTTATGGACCAAAAGACACTCGTTAAGCTTTTAGATATTGTTTGAGCCCTCGTCCAGCACTAAGTAAAACTGTTCGGCCTTCCTGATGCAACAGAGCAGCTTAGCCCTTGGAAACTAGCCAATCAAAAACGCCAACATGTGTCCTAGCGACTGTGTGGGATTCGAACACGATATTGTGCACAAATTTGCAGAGCGCCTCTATACGGAAGGTTTAGAGTGTCTGCGACGCATGCAGGACTACTCGATCTTGTCATACGGAAAGTTCATGAAAACAAGCCTCGCGTCATGTGATTCTAAATTTGCTCCGTGATGATTGCTTGTTGTGGTTCGTGGATCAAAATATTTCCAAAAATGGAAAAGCTCTGGAATGAGATACTGGGACTGTTTGATTACTCTTTTATAAAATCATGGCATCACGTTAAGGTCTATATTCGATACGGTCGTTTAAAAACAATAATTGTCTATCTTTATGCCAAGTAGTTTAGTATCGGCAACAGAACCAAGTGGAACCTCAACTGTTCTACATTAAGATTTCTCCGGTTCAAGCAGTTAGCCCCAAACTTATGCTGTAGACAATCGCTTGCACGCAGGGGCGAGAATCATCAGCAAACGCAAACGCAACTTACATATGAGCTTGTGGGACCGAAAACCCGAAGTTGCCCTATGGCTATGTGGAAGACAAGCTCAGAGCACTAGCTTAATCACCAATTAAACGACTACTGCTTCAGCCACGAAGACTGAGATACACTTTAGAAAATAGAAGTAATTGATTATGTAGCTGAAAAGGAAGCAGCGTGTACTTACCACGGAAACTGCGAGGTACTGTTCTCTTTGACGCAAACAGCAGTCAAATGAAAGTTATGCTGCTTGTTAGCCCTAATCAATGGTCAATTTTCTGTACGAGTCATAGAACTGTGAAATCTCGACATTTTGACACTTTTCCAATCGTGAGGTAATGAACCGTTCACCCGCTAGATCATTCTTTCTGTTGACATTTGCATGACAAAACGATCTTTGATCCTAGCGCACTTGCGAAATGGATTAAAAATAAGAAGGCAGTCTTTGCCAAATCATTGATATCGTATCAGAAGAATATAGTTTTTGTTTGATATTAGTCAAAAGTAAATCAACTGTGGTAAAGATACAGTCCAGTTCAGAACTAGCCTGCGCGCAGACGAAATTAAACTCTGGTTAACTCAGAGTTTAGTTATCGTCTGCACGCAGGCTAGTTCAGAACATCAGGTTAAATTTTCAAAGCTACTCCCGGCGTTGTTTAGCATTGGTCACGCAGTGAATGCCCTTACAGAATGGAGACCGCAAGAAAAGGATGGGCGATTTTGAGTATTTTTAGAGTCGGGGGTATTCATTTTTAGTGCCTATTAAAAGCCCGGCATCTGTGAATGATTTTAATAAAGCCATCGTTGATGATTTTTTCAAGAAACTGTTATGAATAATTAAAATAGTTTGGAAGTGAATTAACTGACGATGAATGGCGAGATTTAAAATTTTAGACCAGAAGTCACATTTTCATGTTCAGATTAGAAAAAGAAACGTCATTCATGCTCACTGAACTAGGAATGGATCCGAATGACGCAGGTGTTTTGTAGGAATAAACTTCCTTAAGCTTATTATTAAAATAGTTCGGAAATGAATTCAATGACGATGAATGGCGAGATTTAGAATTTTAGGCCAGACGTCATATTCCGATGTTCAGTTTACAAAAAGACACGTCATTCATGTTCACTGAACTGGTAATGAACCCGAATGACGCAGATCCGGCTTTATACACTCGTATAGCCTGCGAACGCAGACGTATTTCCGGTCGTCGCTAACACGCGTCCTAAAACAATGCAGAAACAAATAAGTATCAACGTCGATAAAGTATGAAGTAAAAGACCTTTAGCGACTAAATCCCGTTTCGTGTAGAATTAATCGCCTCCTCATTTCTCGATCTGATCTCCAAGCAAGCGAGCTGTGATGCCGCTGTAAGCGCGTTCTTGTCTTTCTTTAAATCATTGCTTGACGTTAAGGTCTCTAAATAAATAACCGCCGTAGTCAAGTATTAGCTGGAGATTAAGTGAGTTGTAAAACAAAGTTCTCAGCTTTCAGTGACAGAAATTTATGATCTGTTCAAAAGGCCAAGTCGCTTTCCTGTATTCGATACGGTTGTTTAAAAACAGTTGTCTATCTTTATGCCAAGTAGTTTAGTATTGGCTACAGAATCCAGTTGAACCTCAACTGTTCTCACATTAAGATTTCTGCAGTTCAAGTAGTTAGCCCCAAACTTATGCTGTAGACAATCGCTTGCATTGGTCCAAATTTGGCGTCCACAATTCAGTCAAGTATAAAACCTGATGCTCTCCTCCCAGTAAATCATAGTTCTAGTTTTTTTTCTTTCCCACGTGGATTCAGCGCAAGTTGATGAGTTAGCACTATCTGGCCTTGATAGGCACAAAGCCACTATAGATATTCCTAACTATCTAATCAAGATTGCCAGCAATCTGCTTTCCACTCCCCTCACAAACTTTGCCATAACTAAAACTTGGTAAAAGATTCCTACTACGATAAAAACACTTAGCTACCATAAGTTCAAAAAAGAATACAAGCTAATTCTAGTTAACTCTCAACGGTAACAATGTAATATGACTGTTTCACATAAAATCACTGCTCACATAATCATCCATAGTTGACATAACACAAGCGCACACTTATTATGTATTTCCACTCATAATATAGTAGTGGCCAGCTCCGTGTCGAAAGCTAAGCTCCTCAAGCCACCGTACACTTCTATCCAAGCCATTAATTTTCTTTTTTTCCTTCTTCTTCTCCTTTATTAGTGTATTCCTACCTTACTATATATAATGTAAATATTTTATAAAAGCGTGAATAAAACTGAATTGAATTGACCAGAATCATCAGCAAAAGCAAACGCAAATGTAAGGAGGGATTTTTCATGAATTCTTTATTTGCCTCGAATATCTCATATAGCTTTCAAGTATTCGCTTTGACGTTGTTCTTAGTAATTCATACTGAATTTGTATAAAGAAGTTTTAGCTCCGCAAAAAGGCTTGTGCCATTTTTATTATCCTTTGTTTCATTTGCTTTGTGTTCGCTGGGTAATAATCATAGAAAAGCCAACAGTGTTCGTTAACAAACAAAAGTAATTTCTCGTTCTCTTTTCAATTATACACCGATTTTACTTCAATGTTGACTCTCGAAAGAATACTCAATTTCTTAATAATGGTTTATTTGACTTCAGTCTATTTTTCGTGATTTTACCACCGGAAGACATTTATTCATAGTAACGCCTTTTGTGCAGGTGCATCTCGTTTTAATTGCGATTTAGTTGTATTTATTCGCGAAAGTATATTTCATTAATTTGTTAGTTAAAGAGAGGTAATAAGCGAATTTTGAATATGAAAGGTTTTGTGGTCTTGCAATTTTAAAATTAGATCGGTTTTTGTTTAAGGTGAAACCCTCCAATTAGTCTGCGCTTTTCCTGTTTAAACAGCCGATAGCTGAACTTGCAATTTAATTCATATTCGAACACTTTTTACATAAACGCTGTTTTGCTGACCTGGCTAGATTTTTGTCTCAGTACTTTTACTTTCTAAAATAGCAACAGTAACAAAAGATTTCAGGTTAAAAATAGAATTTGTAATTAGTTTTCATTTAACTTTAAGTGATTTCTGTTTATATTTCTATTGTATTCTTTTGTCGTCAATGGTTGTAAAAATCATAAGTAAGTTGCTTTGAACTGATTTTTCGATTACATCGCCGATTACATTTGTGAGCTAAGTTATGCTACGTGTACAGGAATAAATGCTGTTGGAACCAAAGTTCAGTTTGCCTTTGCTGTACCAGTTAGTGGTTTGATCCCGGGGCTCAAGAGAAGTGACGGCTCTTTCCCGCAAGCGAGGTTGCAATTGAGTCTAGTTTCCCCCAGTTAACCGATAGCTAAAGCGCCGAGTTCCCGTTGAGTGTTCAAATCGTTTGAAAGTGGAAAAACCTTCTGTCACACAAACGCAACTTACATATGAGCTTGTGGGACCGAAAACTCCAAGTTAACCCAGTGACTATGTGGAAGACGAGCTCAGAACACTAGCCTAATCACCAATGAACCGACTGCTGCTTCAAGTTATTGATTATGTAACTGAAAAGGAAGCATCGTGTACTTACCACGGAAACTGCAAGGTACCGTTCTCTTTGACGCAACCAGCAGTTACATGAAAGTTATGCTGCTTGTTACCTCTAATCAATGGTCACTTTTCTGTACGCGTCATAGGACCGTGAAATCTCGACATTTTGACACTTTTCCAATCGTGAGGCAATGAACCGTTCACACTAGATCATTCTTTCTGTTGACATTTGCTTAAAAACGATCTTTGATCCTAGCGCACTTGTTAAATTTAAAGTTAAGAAGGTAGTCTTTGCCAAATCATTGATATCGTATCAGAAGAATATAGTTTTTGTTTGATATTAGTCAAAATTAAATCAACTGCGGTAAAGATACAGTCCAGTTCAGAACATCAGGCTAAATTTTCAAGGCTACTCCCGGCGTTGTTTAGCATTGGTCACGCAGTGAAGGCCCTTAGATACTGGAGACGGCAAGAAAAGGATGGGTGATTTTGAGTATTTTTAGAGTCGGAGGTATTCATTTTTAGTGCCTATTAAAAGCCATTTGTGAATGATTTTAATAAAGCCATCGTTGATGATTTTTTCAAAAAAACTGTTATGAATAATTAAAATAGTTTGGAAATGAATTAACTGACGATGAATGGCGAGATTTAGAATTTTAGACCAGACGTCACATTTTCATGTTCAGATTAGAAAAAGACACGTCGTTCATGCTCACTGAACTGGGAATGGACCCGAATGACGCAGGTGTTTTGTAGGAATAAACTTCCTTCGTGGAAACGATCATATCGCTAGGCTGAAAAGTCCCAAGTACATGTTTACAGAACGACTTGCCATTTCATTGGCTTATTAAGTTTTGGCTTTAAACTAGGGGTTTTTCCTACTTATAATTTCGAATAGATTGGCATCTCTGCGGTAACAGACACCTGATTTTGACTTTTGGTTGCCAGTTGCATAAATCTCTTCTCCCCCCACTTAAGAACAGGGCACTACGCTGTATGTCGCATCTTGGTTATAAGCCCTCCCCTAAGCTTCCACTATTACATTTTGAAGCTTAGTTAAATACCAGTAAATGCAAAAAGTATTTTGTTTTTGAGGTTTTCTCATGTGTTCTGAACTTTATGGTGATTGGTCACTACACAATTGCCCTGGGAGCAGAGTCTCTTTCGGGCCAATATTTTCTAGAAAGATCCAAGGAGCCTTTGCTCTCAAGGTACTACACAATCAACATTCTTGAAAATTTTCAGGCGTTCATGATTTCCTCAGTTTGACAGCAAAATTATTGACAACTCCGTCTTTGAGGTATTGATGATGGTATTTAGTTAGGAGATGATAACTGAAATCTTTAGGACGATAAAACTCTCATAGATAAAGGTCCCCTTTCGCAAAACACCGAATGGCCACCATAAACACCAAATGACCCTCAAGTTTTATGATTAAGGTTAAGAAACTGAGTGAATCAAGTTTCAGTTAGGGTTGTTATACAGAAAGAACTGAACTGGAATTTGATTCACTCAGTTTTCTAGTCCATGAAAGTGTAAGAGACTTTCTCAGATATCTATCACCCCTTCCAGTAAGCTGTCACTTCTCCTGGAAAAAGTTTGTACTGTTTTTTACCCTGTTTCGGACAGCAAAATGATTGATATTGATTTCTTTTTTACATAAACCTTCGGTTGTCTTTACTCAAGTTGTACACAAAAGCTCATGGGCAAAATTAAAACCCACCATTCGACACCTCAAAAGGAAATAAACACAGGAATAAACACAACTAGGTAGAGTGAAACGAATATAATTATATATTTTATTTTCCTGTCCACTTCAATAATACAACACGCGAATTTCTTCGTTTGAAAGGCGTTTTGAAATAAGATAGCATTGGCAGGACATGGAACAAGATACCTTCTTAGACTGACTTTCGATCTCCGTCATCTTGCTTTCTCAGTGTTTCTTTTCGCCAAACGTGAACTCACATATTAAACTCAGACGATAATCTGCCGATTAATTGTCTCAGTTCTGCACACCGAACAGTGTGTTCAGCTGGTTTTTGTTAATGTCTTCTTTTGACTCTAAATTGTCAATGAATCCTAGTTGAGTGAAGTCTGCATTTTCAAAACAGCCCAAAGAAGTCATAGTCTGGAGAGAGCTCAGGAAGTAAAATTTTGTCCCCAGTGGAGCGGTGAGGGACAAAAATCTGCTATGAGCATGAGCAGTGATATTTGTAACTTCTGCACGTGCGTGACCGGATGTCCGAAATATTGGGACACCCGGTAAAGGTTTCAAGACCACGTAACCAAGAAACGTCGGGCTCCGGGGACGAGAATGTGTCCTTTTAAGAGACCATTGGACCTCCATGACTCTTTCTTGGTGGGTTAATTTAAGAAAATAAATGCTTTTCGAGTGTAGATTTTTGTCGAGGGCATATTGTCGAGGGTCGACGGTAATTTGTAGACTATTCAGAGCCTCTATTTTTTCGTAAGATCATCGAGATCGAGCGCTTTGTGTTACGGTCTGCCATCTTGCATGAGTGTCAAAACTACTTAGGGAGAGAGGCGGTTTGGGAGCAAGCGAGAAAAATAGAGGGACTGTAATAACATCACTGCAGCTCGCGTTCAGGAGGAGTGACAGGAATTTCACGCCTTTTACCATTCATTAATTAAGAAACTCCGCTGGTGATGAAAAACAAGCCAGACACATTTAGCATCGATTACGCGTGTTTACAAATATCTCCTTGCGAAACAGTGATTTTATAATGTTTCTGGGCCATTCCTCGAAATAAAATCGGCAAACATGCGCAAGAAAACATTTTCCTAATCAAAATACCAAAAATCCTTCGTGTGTTTGCGCAAGATGTGCTTTAAAGCGATGAAAGCGTACGTTTTATGGAAACGTCGACTTGTCAATGTCGGCAATTTAGATTAAACCCGTTGTCAACGCAAATTAACATCTATTGTCTAATGACCAATCAAATATCTGCGTTGCTGGTACAAAGCGCTCCGTGAACGCGAGCTGCAGTGATGTTATTACAGTCCCTCTATTTTTCTCGCCCCTTCCCCCCTCTCCCCGAGCTATAATCCCCGACGCCCACCCCCTCGGTACATTTGAAAATCAAGACACCCGTGACGGTAAGACGCGGTATATCTAAACGATCTCACGAAAAAATAGGGGACTGTGAACAGTCTAGGTAGATTGTCGAGGGTAGTTTTTTTAATAGCTTTTTTGAGCTTTGGTCGCACGATTTCCCGATTTTTCGGACGAGTAAAAAACTTTCCCTGCGAATTCTATAACAATTTTCATGTCGGAGCCCCATGTTGCTCATACAAAGTTTTTGAATATAACGCAAAATTTGACCTAGTCAAGCGGGAGATTAGCCTCCCACGCAGGCGTTTTTAGGGGAGCTCGTCTTTCATCCCTACCCACGAGGGATGAAAGACGAGCTCCCCTAAAAACGCCTGCGTGGGAGGCTAGGGGGAGATGTACTCGTCTGTCACTTGACAATACCTGTTTTTAATAACAGTGCAAAGCGCTTCTGACTGAATACTCAGGCTACTCAGGCCGGTAACCAGGATTTGATATGGGGGGGGGGGGGGGTGCTAACGAGGCCAAAGTGGACCAAACTACCGAAATGTATTTTTATTGTATGATCCGTTTAGTTAGGAAAGTAGCAATACATGAGAAATTGTAACGGCAAAGTACACGGTAGGACTGAATATTACATTTATCGAATACAACTGTCTGAATTAAGTTATAAAGGAGTAATTTTACAATGTAAAATGATACATCAAAATACTGCGGAACTAATCCCTCAGAATAGTCCCGAGCTCCAGCCTCCGTGGGTGTTTGGTGGCAAACAGATTTGCCACCTCATCCAAAACAATTTTTACTTGAGAAACATAAAATGCATTTTCCCTCTTTTTTTTGTGTCTCGAAAACTTCTATTTTGATGGTTTGGGATGCCTGTGGATTGCTGCTTTAGATTAACCCTCCCAGTCCCTCTCCGAATTGTTACTCTGTGTTCCCTCACTGGCTTTTTATTGATCGAGTTTGTTTCAAATAGAGGAATGGCGACTTAATCTCAGAGCATAATAATGGGATCAAGACTAGTGGACATTGCGAAAATAAGTATGATTCACCTTCTGTATATCTCGCTGTAAAACTGTAGTTAACTGAGATAGAACTGAAGTCGTGGTTTCAGCTGGGCTGTCATCGCAGACTGCACTGTCATGCCATTGTCAGCGGCTGATGGCTCTTGACGGGGTACTTTACTGACCCATGTATCGAGAGACTTGCAAGATTTAGCTGTAGCCTTCCTCTTTCTATTTTCCTGTTCTCTCCTACCCGTAACGTATTACACAAAAAACTAATTTTGCATCTTCGGGCGTCCATGCGCTCGTACAAATAGAGAATTACCCGACGCGTTAGCGGACGTGTCTGACAAAAATCGTGAGATCGCTCCCTTGTCATTGGCTCGCTCATCGTAAATTCCCCTGCAAAGCGTGCGCACGTTAATTTCATTATTCATTTACATCTGTGCGCTCATTGAAATGTTCTGAATGGCTCGGGCTACTAGGGTGCAGCTGGTTTTATTTTCCCAGTGAATACACTACTGCTTTCTCCATTCTTTGATTTTGTTTAAATATCACTGTTAAGTTTGAAACTTCAGTTAAACCGACTGCACTCCTTAACTTGGACGTTGAGTATCAAAATGCGGACCTTTGGGGCTTGTGGGGGGGGGGGGGGGGGGGGGGGGGGGGGGGGGGGTGGTGCGAACGCACCCCGTGCACCTCCCCCCCCCCCCCCCCCCCCCCCCCCCCCACCCCACCCCTGGTTACGGGCCTGAATTACTGTACTGAATGCCGAAGCGAGACCTAAGTGAAGCCTAAGCCCAGCTTGGTGCGGGACGAGTCTTCTGTGAGATACGAGTGGTTGCAAATTCAATGGTTTTATATTTCTATACGTTTCCAAGCATGCTACGTCACTCAGAAAAAAGGCAAACTTCAGTGGTAGTAAATTTCGTCCCGGAATCGCGTCGCGTTTTCCACTTGTACAAATCAGTTTCATTTACCGAAAAACGGCCGCGAAAACCTTAAACTATTATCAAAGGTGCCTTTGAAGAAAAGAAACACGACCGGAAAAACAGGAAAACCTTTTCGGACATTCTCTTGCTCCTGGAAATTTTCCACTGAAATTTCTTGAACAGTCGTCAGGTGTTCCATTTACCGGTTCTTTCCAACTGTATTGTTGTAAACAGCAAACAACGTAACCTTGCTCTCCCTCATGGCGGTTTCGTATCATGCCAATGACAAGCAGCAATGGGTCAATAGTTCAACATTACGTCATTGTCGTCTACTCAACTTACGTCATTGCTGTTCCTTGCAGATGTGGGCTCAGAGGTGTACATATAGAGCTCGTAGGATTCAATGATCAACTCAGGTCTCGAGTTAATGTATCGGTCAAATCGAAGCTTCAACATGCCCCCCCGGGCAAACCCCGGGCATTTGACACCTTTGCCGTCCCGGGGAGGAGGGAATTTGATTATCAGAGTCTTCCAGGGGGTGGGGAATTTGATCCCCATGCTTTAGGGGTGGGGAATTTGAACTGCACCCACGATTTCATGTGAAATCTCTTGCGTGGCGGGCTATCATGGGGGACGCGGTGTTGGGGGGATTTTCGTGGAAAAGATTGTGCCTTTGTGGCCAATTGGTTACGAGGAAAGGGCTTAAACAAGCTTGGTTTTGAATACATGAATGTATAAAAGTTGTGTTTACAATGACCTATTACCAGCGATTCAATGCAACAATAAAAAGCTCAACAGAGGTCAATATTACTTTGACCTACCGCATGTATATAAGGTGAGCGATGATTCATGTCAGTGAAATGGTCATGATGTAGTAGGTGGCATTTTTTTTATAGAACGTTTTCTATGTTGCATGACACACGAAGAAAAGCTGAGCATTCAGTGACCTTGTAGCAGCGATTTCCGCCGCTTTGCACGACAAGTTTGTTTGTAGTAAATACGCTAACAGTGTTTCTCAGTTTTTGTTATATTGAATGCGAATTATTTGCTGTATTTATAAAGATTTTGTTCGACAACTGATGGCGTTTCTGCCGTGCTTCTGTCATTATGTGCCTATGAAATGTCCCCGGGGTGGGGGCATTTGATCACCTGAATGGACCCTTGTGTGGGGCATTTGAACGGCATTTTGGCCCGGGTAGGGGGGAATTTGAACAATAATTTTCAAAAAAGTCAAATGCCCGGGGGGTTGCCCGGGGGGGGCATGTTGAAGCTTCGATTTGACCGATACATAAAACTTACCTGAGTGCAAGAAGTTGCCCTTCCATAATAGGACAGGTACGAATAATGTATGTCATGTAGTGAAATGGGACAGAGGTCCCTAATAAAAGGGCTGCCTCAAACCCTAGTCCACAATTTCCAGTTTGAATTCCTGGAAAGACCTCAGTTAATACCTTTCGTTAGAGCAAAAGTATCTTTGTGCTTCTACGATGATTTATTAACATCTCCCAAGTCCTAGACAAGCCTGGCTGCTTGTGTTTCTCTTTTCGTTATATTGGCTTTGTGTTGTTTCTTGCTGTTGTTGTATTGTTTTGTTCTATGGTGGTCAGGGTATTAGGCAGTTAAGCAAAAAATTGCAATAGTTCAGATGTAACTTTATCGTACTTAGGCGTCTCTCACACTACGCGCAAAGAACGGCGGGATGGTGAAAGGTGGCTTTGCCCTCCTTTCTTACTCCTCCCATAAAGCTTCGCGCTTCTCTTATTTCCAGTCATTCGCCTTGTGTCGCGCGAGTCTCGAAGCGCCTGCAGAGGAAGCTGTTAGTGCTTTATTGTAAGGTACTCAGTCTGTATTCATTACACTTGCAGTCCTCCCAAGCCTGGCGATGAATCATATGGAAAGTTTTCAAAGGTAAGCTTCTTAACTGTAACTTAACTCAGAGAAACTCAGGCGTCTTGCGTGATCATAATCAGCGCTACTTTATCGCTCGTGTAATTTTTTAAAGGGGCTTTGTCACGGCTGACTAGTTTATATGGTTGATAATGGCAATAACGAGTCATTATTCGCTATGGAACTTGAGAACTTAGTGCTTAGTTGTGAATGACAAAATTAATAGCGTTGTATTATTCTTTTTTTCAGCTTGTCTCCATAACTCAGGCTTTAACTCGTTCCAGGTTTTAACTAAAATGTAACAATTTGAACCGTAGCTTTTCACGATACAGATAAAAGCAGTGAATAATACAATACTTAGTCAGTTGACGCCTCTAATGCCCGCCAGGGGATAGCCGATTTAACAAATAAAGCTTGTTCCTCTTACCCTGGGTACCAGAGGTTTTTCTCGCGGGTGGCCTGATCCTTCGGCCCGCGGGCCGACGCCACGAGTGGCGATAAAGATTTGAAAAAGCAGAAGCCGTGCACAAAAAGTCTCTGGCACGCGGGATAGGTTTCCATTGATTCTTTTGCCCAAACAAAACGTGAGATTCGAGTCTTACGCAAGTAAAGGTTGGCAAATGCTGGAGTCGCTACGGGACTAGGTTGAGTGAACAAAAATTTCCATTTTCTCCCGAAATATTTGGCAATCTTCTTATAAATGTATAGAAAATGATCTTTAATTGCGCCGCACTAGGGAAATTCTATAGAGGTGATTACCTCCAGTATTCCCATATCTTGCCTGATGCATTATTTTGTGTTTTATCCGTATTGCAGGAAGTAACATCCATCAAGGATTCTTACAAGAAGAAAGCAAAGATGACAACAGAGGTTCTTAACTCAATGGAAAATGTTAAGTGTAACGAGGTGGCAGGTGCAATGTATGCGTTTCCAAAGATAACACTTCCAAAGAAAGCTATCGAGGCAGCCAAGGTATCATGTCTTGTTTCCGGCCTTGATTTCTAGTGCTGCACTGCAGAATACTGTCAGTAATGGATATCCTAGGTGTACGGTAATCCGGATTCCGGAACCAGGGAATTTTTTTCTTGTAGACTGATCCGCTGAATCAGTTCAGGGGTTTGAAATTCGGAATTCTGACCCGGTTGTTCATAAGATGCATAGCTCTATCCACCGGATAAATTCACTATCCAGTGGATAAGTATGAGCGAAACCAATTGCACTATCCACTGGATAGAGATTTATCCGGTGGATGAAGTTATCCAGCTTTTGAACAGCTGGGGCCTGCTCTATATATGAAGCCCGGAATCTTGCTAACGATTGGAATCTGGAATTCACGTTTCATGGACAAAGAATACTGAATCCAGTACCCGCCATCCGGGATCTACAGCATAAAATCCGGAATCCACAACGTGCGATCCAGAAGACAAGATTCTCGTTGATGCACCTTATATTAGAGGAATGCCAACCCGTTTCCCGCCGTGTCAGTTTTCATAAAAGGCGTTCTTCGGTTAGAAACAGTGAAAAGGACGCTATAGGCTCCCATCTTATTCAGGCTGCTGATAATGTCCCGCGAAAATTAAAATTTCACTTTCTCAACTTTCCATATTGCTTTGCTAAATTCCATATGTCGTATCGATCTAGTAACAGCTCCCAGTAAAGGCTTCATCGAGGGATTCTTTGAAATACAGATATTCCCCTTCCAAGGAAAGTATGTATGTGGTCTGTTTGGTGAGCGAAGTGTCAGAATTTTGGGTGGACAAAAGTAATGTGTAGATATTTTTTGAGTTTACTGAGTTGTTTGTATTGTCATTGTTATTTAGGCCAAGGAAATGCCACCAGACGAGTTATACTGTTGGCAGGCGCTGAAGAAAACTGGAATTTACATGATTCCTGGCCACGTTTATGATATGAAAGGCAGCGGTAACGACTTTTACTACAGGTAAGATTTGAATTAACAAGGGCCATCAACTTCAGGTCGGAATTTTGATGATTTTAAAAACCTCTCTGTGATATCATTTACGCCCTTGTGTCACAAGGTTTTCACAGGTTTGTCTAATATATTTAGATTGATTAGATTGACTGCACCTTTAAATTTGAGAAGACCCCTCTTTCCCCCCAACCCCCAAAAATTCTGTCTTTGTACCACAGGAGTACCAAATTAGGATGCGTTCTGACGAACGCAATAAGGGTATACACAGATCGGCCTATAGCCGGGGTGATGTGGGCTTAGTGGAGGGCCTGCAACTGGGATAAAGTTGTTGTTTACAAATAGAAGGGCTTACAACCGGGATTATACGGTATGAACCAGAGCTTAAACTTACGTGGGAAAAGGCGTCCTAAAAGCGACTTGTCCGTAAAACGACGTTCTGTCAGCGTGTGAAAGTCTGATGAAATTGGACCAAGTTTTATCTCCACATTATGGGTTAAAATAATCCAAACCGTTCTGGTTTTTCAGACCCACTATCCATACGAAGGAAATAACTTAAAACGGTTTCATGTTTTAATCTTTCTTGGTAGGATCACTATTCTTCCTTCTGAAGAGACGTTCGCTCCAATGTTTGAGCGACTAAGAACCTTTCACCAAGAATTCATGGCGCAGTTTAAGGACGCGAACTGACAAGATGGATTTACTGGATTTAGTTTCCAGTGATGGCAATATGCAATCCAGACTATTTGATATCCTCATTTATCAGGGGAAAGTTTTCTGATGTAAACTATATGTTTGAAGAAGCAGAACTCTTGTCTACAAATTTCTATTTCTCGAGAAAGGCTAAATAGTTTTGATGACTCTTCATTCATCTATGATTTTCAAAGTTTTTCAATTGACTTCCCTCGCCAGATTTAGCTATTTATCTCTCAAAAAAAAAAACAATAGTGGCAGAATGCGTCTTACACAAATGTCCTTAACCACACAACGAGGAAAAACAACATTCTTATAATCCTCTCCTAAAATTGGCGTGAAAAAAAGAAGACACTTTTAACAATCTTCTGACTTTTCCCATCTTTTAGGACACTGAATAGCTTGCGAACAGCAGACGCATTTCCGGTCGTCGCTTCTCTCCCTTCGGAGGAAGAGAAGCGACGACCGGAAATGCGTTTGCTGTTCGCAGGCTAGACATAGCCTGCGTAGCTGGCGGTATTGTGTGGGTGCGAGATTAACGTTTTGGCGGCGGAGCCTTGTTCCAAAAAAAGGGAGTAGGGACGAGGCGGTTGAAATACCGCCTGCCAGAAAACCCCGGTATTTTGAATAGTCCGCACACCAGTGTGCGGGGAAACGGATTGGTCGAGGGCCATACATATGTCAATCATGTTAGATGATCCTTCGCATATATTTCCCAATTAAGGGAGCAGATGGCAAACTGGAAAAGACGTAAGTGATTGTGGTTTCCCATTTAAAAAGAGCATAATTGATGACCAAATTGCCGAAATGGCGTCTTTAAACTTCACAGCGCTGGAATTGTCTTTATTTAGCCGTAAGAAACAAAGGTCAAAGAAAATTAAAACACTTTACAACTGCATCTGAGATCAAATCCTATCAGGAACACCTTCAGAAGAATAAACCACAGGAAATGGTTACTCAGTATGCATGTACAAACCAGCTTCATGACCTTTTATTGTTAAGCCTAGTGTGGCAAAAAAAGATTTACTCAGTCAAAGTTTAGAATGATACATGCACTGTGTAGCGCTAGTAACCTTCGCGCGAGAGCCGAGAAAATTAAAAAAAACCTCTTTTTAAGCAAACTCGCAAGGTCACGTTTCACATTATCACGAGCTTAGGAGTCGTGTTTAGCCTGTCAACCCTTATTTCTAAATCGGAAGTTTCAAAAAGCAGGTTTCTCTTTGATTGGCTAATTTAATTGGGATCAGCTAAGGTGAAAAAAGTGGGCGGCATTCGAAAAATCACGGTTCTCTGGCAGGCGGTATTTCTCGCGGCCTCGACGCTTTACAACGGCTCCGCCGCCAAATTTCACTCGACTGCTACACAATACCGCCAGCTACGCAAAGAAGACACTTTTAACAATCTTCTGACTTTTCCCATCTTTTAGGACACTGAATAGATTGCGAACAGCAGACGCATTTCCGGTCGTCGCTTCTCTCCCTTCGGAGGAAGAGAAGCGACGACCGGAAATGCGTTTGCTGTTCGCAGGCTAGACACTGAAGTGTGCTTTTCCCACTTCAGCGTTTTTCCGGCCCATTCCTTGTGATATTCTAGACACAGATAAGAACGTAAAGAAATCTTGTTTATATAAATAGCAACTTTATTCAAGTCTCTTAAAAATGCTGATTTTACTGACAGAGTTATTTTACCTTCAAAACCAGTCGCATTATTAAAGTAGAATATCGCTACATAATGGATATATTTCATGTTTTGCGATCACAATCATAATGACTAACTCTAAACAAGGAAATGTAAAGGATATCTTTTCATTTTGGAAGCATACCAAACGTAATGAAAACTAGATAAACGAGACGACTAACCGGCTCTATATTTAGTTGTAGTATTTGACGAAATATTGTGGTTCAACTCATCAATGGTTTAGATTTTGTTTTCCTTTGTGTTGCGGTATGGTTATGTACGATTGAGAATCAGAGTTTAAAACAAAGGAAAAAAGCATTTGAACCAAGGAAAAAATTGCACCACAACATTTATTTACAGCCTTTTAATCGAACTTTAAAGGCCGCAAAAATAGTATACAATCAACTACTGTTTTTTATTTATTTATTTATTTATTTATTTATTTATCTATTTATTTATTTATTTATTTATTCATTTTTTTATGAAGATAACGAAATCATTAGTTGGTTTCCAAGTGTTAAACAAAGTACATTAAAGCGCATGAAGAGGAATATCTCGGGCATTTTGTCTTCGTTGACATTTAAATAGCAGCAGGAGAGCTTTCCTGAACTCTGGAATTCTGATTGTGTAAACGATGGCATTAACAAGCGAGTTCATCAAATATAGAATGATTAAAGAAAAGTCCAAACTTACAAATTCCTGGAAAGAAAGGAATCTTATGATACGAGTTTCGTAAAAAAGAAAATAAAAACCGCATATGGTAGCCACATCAGTAAGGATACGATAGTCATTATGAATAATGCTACGGTCAGTTTCCTTTGTCTGTTGGCTGCACCATGGTGCTGGGGATGCGCTCCACACAAAAATTTAACAACAATGGAAGAGTAAGAAACACAGATAACAAATAGACACAAACAAATGTATGATGGCCATAAGTAAATTTTATACGACCATTCCCTCTCATATTGCTGAAGTATAAAATTGGCAGTTGATACCATTGCAGCTAAAACCCAGACACCAGCAATTGTTACCCAGTATACCCACTTTTTGATGAGGCGATGCCTGAAGGGAAGAACTGTTGCATGCATCCGATTTAATGAAATGACTGTAATGTTTGTTAGAGAGGCCAGAGGAAACCAGACGAAGGGAAAGTATATTATCACATTCAGTTCCTGGCTTAAGTTCATTTTCACAATGTCGCATTTGTATAGTGAGAGGTTTCGAAATATATAAAAGTGAGAAAATCCTCCGACAAACATATCAACTATGGTTAGGTTTATAACTAGGTACATGGCACGAGTACGAAGACTGCGGTTTTTTATAAAAAGAATGATTGATATAAGGTTCACTGTTACTATAGCAACACACACAGTAAGGAATACAGTAAACCAGGTGATGCACTCGGATGAAGATAGCATGACTTGTTTTCTTTTACTCCTTTTCGCTTCACACTTTTCCCCGTTCTCTTCTGTTGTTCGTCTACCTTAAGAAAGAATTTGAATTGAATAAAGTTTGGTTATTTAGAAAAGAAAAGTAGGAGGTGAACAAACAAGGTTGACGTCTGTTTTTTAAAGATCAGTAATGAAGATACATGAATAATAATTCGACGAATTAGGAAGCTCACCTTTAACTTACAGTTTTTCAAATTGCCTTCACAAAAGCTGAAGTGAAAAACCTTGTTTTCACCTGTGGAAAAAATATCACTGACGTTTAAGGGGAGATTAGGATAAATTGGTTGACTAAAAGCTGAGGGCATTAAATTTCGTTTGAGCTGAATATTTTTAAAACTAATTAACGTCAGCGCTCGTTCACCTGAGTATAATAATAATAATAATAATAATAATTATTATTATTATTATTATTATTATTATTATTATTATTATTATGGTGGTGGTTTATTTACCGCATTTCCAAAGAAAATGGTTCTACATCTGCTGATAAACTGCAGAATTATAGGTTTAAATAGGGCAAGGAAAAACAAATTCTGTTCGAGGTCTGTATGATAAACAACAGGCACACCGGCATAGCACTGTTTTCCTCAGATCGCATGTATAAAAACACTGATAAAAGGTATATTTAAAATATTGGTTTACACAGCACCAGATTTGTCACCAAGATTTACTCGTAAAGTAAACCTGTAGAACACAAATCTTTTTCGAAACACAAAAAGACGACCGGCCTGATTTTTTTTTTTATTTTGGCCTTCCTTTTTGACAGAGGAATGCAACGTATAAATTGGCTGCAACCGGGCCCCTGCAACCGAGGACTCTTGTGTGTTGCATAAAATTATGTTTCGAGGATATCCAACTATCTCAATAGTCTCTCCAACGGAGTGGTTGGAGTGACTATGAATTAACCTTATAAAATAAAGGCAGTGTAGGTGGGTGACTGGGTTTAACTTCTTTTGTTTGGGAACACTTTGTTTTCTTGGCCTAATCTACCGTGATCGAAGAAGATTGCTATTTTTCGGTGTACATATAAGACTATTAACTCGATGTAAAATTTGTTTCACTCTTGGACCGTCAAATTATTCTTCTCTAAGGAATCACTTTCCCTCAAAAGTCTCATGAATCTACCTTAAAGTTAACTGATTAATGTTTATTGCTTAATTTATTTAAATTGTTAATTTATTAAAGTGAGCTTCGCTTTTAGCCCTGGCTAAATCTATATATTATCTGTTCGGTGACATCCTTGGGCTTCTTCAGCCGATGCATGCGAATTTATCAGTTAGCGCTTTATACTTTTTCGAAAATCTTTGATGCTATTAAATATACAGAAAAGTCAACATTTTCCGATGTACATCTTTCCGTTACTGATTTTCAAGCCCAAAATTTATTGTAAGTAGTCCATTTTTGCGAATGATAACCAAATATGGGAAGACAAGTGAAAAGTGAAAATCCCGTTCCCAACTTCAATCATAGAAGTTAATAGACTGAAAACTTCGAAAAACTGAGATGAATGATACATTCATCCATGAATTTTTAACTTTTTTCGAGGTATAGAAATCTCTAGATAATATGTGCTTCTTCGAACAGCTATTTCACAGAAACCAGTCGTTGGGTGCCCCGAGCTACCACATGAAAAGACTGAACATCCACTAGATGTGCTAAATATAGGACTTTGGTTAAACATTTGATTCTTAAGGATTAGTATAATAAACATTGCAGGTAAAACCCAGACAAGAGCAGCAATTGTTACCCCGTAGGGTAACTTTTTAATGAGGCGATGCCCAAGGGCTGTATATATAGGGACCAATTGTTGCAGGCATCTGATCCAATGAAATTACTGCAATGTCTGCGGAAAAATGAGAAAATCCTCCGACAAACATATCAACTATGGTCAGGTTTATAACTAGATAAGCGGCACGAGTGCGAAGACTGCGGTTTTTTATAAAAAGAACGATTGATATAAGGTTGACTGTTACTATAGCAACAGACATGGTAAGGAATACAACGAGCCAGGTGGTGCACTCAGATGATATCATGGCTTGTTACTTTTTTCGCTTCACACTTTTAATTCCCTTTTTCTCTCTGTTGCTCGTCTACCTATCAGAAGAATTTGAAAAAAAAATTCAGTTAAGAACGTGGACAAGGAAGGTTGATGTTAGTTCCGCAAAGATCACTAATGGAGATACCTTAGGACTCTGATCGACAGTATCGGTTGTTGGAACAAAAGGTTTAGTTTTTATTCCGCACGCGTCTTTGCTGAAACAAAGGAAGTTTAATGGTGTTTTCCTGTTTTGTAAGCTATAAAAGTTATCATAAAAAGGGAACTCTTGACTTTAAACATGCAGCGAATGTTCAATGAACTTTCAGAGCTACTGATAACAATAAATCATAGTTTTTCTACGTTGATGCAAACTATACCTAAACAATTATATGAAAGAACTAACTAAAGATCATCGCAGTTATAGACGCATCTGCAAAAGGCTTTCTTTTCCCAACTGCAAAAGTTGCGTCTACAACTGCGATGATCTTCTTTCATATAATTCTTCACCCCGCAGTTCTCATATATGATCTTCATATATTTTGATAACTTAAATAATTGCCTTTGCTTATCATTTTTTCCGCTTAATATACGTACCGCCTTAAAAAAGGTTCTGAATTAAACTTTCAGTTGTTAAATTGAACTTCCTCTTTCAATCAGCCCACATTAAATGGACCGTACTTGATCGGCACTCACAATGATTATATCGCCGCGCGGTCTATCATTCGAGCACTAAACGAACACGAACTGTTTCTTTAAATTGTATTTTTGACTTGTATATAATTAAAGCCCCGTTAAAACATTATTTGATCTGTAATCCTCTGATAAAAGTATGCAAAAATGCTCACCTTAACTAAAAGTTTTTAAGTTGGTTGGTTGGTTGCTTTGTCCTATGGAAGAAAATATCAAAGGCGTGTGAGGGGACATTACAATCAGTTGACTAAAAACCGAGGGCGATAATATAAATGTTTGATTTATATAGTTTTCAGCTGGGTAATTAACTAACTGACGCCAACGAAGCTTGTTCACCTGAGTATAAGAATGACTGACCATTTCAGCTAACCCTACAATCAATTGTCCATAGTGAGAACGGAAAAAGTCGATTGCATTTGTTTTGTCAGTTATCTTCTGCCAATTTCAAAGTCAACCGAACTTCTTGTCATGTTAGCTCCCTAAATATTTTTTGTGTGACGTAGCTTGTGTCAAATGGATTTGCCACCATTTTCATTAAAACTCAATCTTCAATGTTTTTTGTCTTGTGACTCCAATAGGGGTCGCGACAAGTTCTTCCGCCAAATCAATAAAACCTTACGACTTAACGAAGGAAATTAGGTCTGACGTCTATAGTGAGCTCGACAGCAGCTTATATGGCAATATACAGAGGAACCTAGATATAACAATGGGCTAAGGGACTTGCAAAATGTGCTCATTTTAACGAGCTTTAGATAAATAAAAGTTCTTTCCAAATACTTCAGTTAGTAAGAGTGCTCTAATAGCTCTGAAAATGCGCGCGTTCTAAGCTCAATTTTTTCCGATACCTCTTTCCGTTATTGTTTCAGAAAGCCGAAAATTCCAGTAGTCCTTCAAGTTTACGAATGATGACTAAACCTGGGAAAAGAAAGGTAAAAACCCAAATTCAGTTAATCGTAGAAACATAAACCTGCAGACTGAATTCCAAAAACTGAGACAAACAATGGAACATTCATCTAAGAATTTTAAATCTATCTCGAGCTGTAGCAATCTACAGACAATACTGAGTTTCTTTGAACAGATATTCTACAGAAAAAAGTCTTTGTGTGCCTCTACCACATGAAAAGATCTGAAGGTCCTCTGAATGTTTGCACCAGTGGTCTAAGCAGGACTTAGGTCAAATATCCGGTTCTTAAAGAAATACTCAATCGTATGATACCAAAGTTAAAACGTTTTTTGTTTTTCTTCTTTTAAATAACTAACTTTTCACAAAATGCTTTGCTGGATATCTACTCTGATAAAGCGACGGAAAAAATATGCGTCTATATTTGAAAAATTAATCATCAGTTAGGCTTGTAAAAGGTATCTGCGTTGGACAGTGTTACTCCGGCGAAGAATAATCTTCCGGTCTTAAATTATCTGCACATGACTGTTCTAAATATGGAAATATTGCACTAAAGAGTGAGCTAACCTTAAAAAATTTCCTTTGCTTATCATCTTCCGCTTAATATATCTACCGCCATATATTTTTTAATTAGAACTTTGTTCGTCAATTAGCACAAAAAACAAATCGGCCCTTTACTATTTGATCGACACATACAATAATTATTTCACCGGTCCACACAGAAATTTTAGAACAATGGAGGAGTATGAAACAAACTAGATAACCAACTGACACAAACAAATGAATGATTGCCATACGTAATAACCATATAACCATTCTCCAACCCACTTTTGCGATACCCCTTTCCGTTACTGTTTCCAAAGGCGAAAATTTTAGAAGTCCGGCCTTTTTTTACGAAGTGGTGACTAAACCTTCAGAAAATTGTAGAACAGTTCATAGACTGAAACTTCGAATAACTTATATGAATTTCATCTAGAACTTTTAACCCAGTTTCTCGAGCTATCTATAGAAATTTCCAGAAAAAAATGATAGTGCTTGATCTTCTAACAGAAAACAGTCGTTGAGTTCCCCTACTACACTTGAAAAGATCTGAAGGTCAACTGAATGTCCTAAACCGCGGTCTAAGTAGGACAGTTATATTTGCTTCTTTAAGATTAGTATATCTATCGCTCTATGACTGGTATGTTTAACATCAAATTTATGCTCACTGACTGCATGATACCACAGTAAAAACCTTTAATATGTTTCGTTTTGTTCTAGCCTGTTCACAGACCCTCTATTTTCTCTTCAAAGTCCGTCGAACGAGCGTGATAAAAAACTAAAACCGCGGGGGATTTATATTACTGACTGCCAGCGGAAGGGATTTGGGGTTGAGGAAGGAGAAAATTCTTTATTTTTCTTTCTTGCGCTCCGCGCTCGTTCTCGCTCGCCAATGTTTTCGAAAAGAACGAAAAGAATAATAAAACAGCGTCTGTGTACAGGCTAGTTTTGTTCAGCCGTTTCGTTTTGTTTAAATAACTTACCTTTCGCATATACTTTGCTGGATGTCCCCACTGATGAAGCGAAAAAGTATATTAATAGTTTTTGCTTGGAAAATATCAGTTGGGCTTGTAAAAGACGTCTGTGTTGGAGGTAACTCCAGCGAAAAAATAATCTTTCCTCGATTTATACGTTCTTATAAATTATCTGCACATCTGTTTTGGGAAATAATATTTCACTATTAAAAGCTTCAGTAATTACCATGAATAATTGTCTTGGCCATCATTTTTTTACCCCTAAATGTATCTACCCCCACTAAATAACTAAAAATTTGCTGCAGAATTATGCTTTTTGTTAACTTGAACTTCCTTGTTTTAATCAGCCCATAACCAATCGACCCTGTATTTAGCCTGCGTAGCAGGCGCTAGGAAATAAATGGGCGAGTATTTGATGGACACCTACAACGATTATTTAGCGGCGTCCGTGCATCATTCAAGCAAAGTAGGACACGAGCTGTAGTTTCTCTAGGTGTCCTTACAGTTTCAAATTATAACTTATTTCAAGTCCATAGTTCCTGAATTTTTCTTGAATTTTTCTTATAAAATTATGCCAAGTAAAACAGAAGTGCAAGATAGTACAAAAGAGAACACAATTTACTATTAACAGATCCTTTGGCCTGCGTAGGGACTGGCGGCGAGTGAATGAGTTCCTCTCGCCAGGGCACCGCTATTATTTGCGCGCCAAAATGTATTAATTTCTTTTAGTTTTTTGATTACACTATATGCACGAATTCCATTGGAATAATTAGACCTTTCCTGTTTTGTGCTCTTATTTTTAAGCATGTCTCATAATCCGCTACGGTTATAACATGTTTCAGGTTTTATCTGAATTGTAACAATTTAAACCTTCTTCCTTCATGTCTGTAAAGTAGCCATTTAGCTTAGCACATTTGACCGCGTTAAACAAAGATTATAGCATTTTTATTGTATTGTATTGCATTGGATTGCATTGCATTGCTTTGCATTTTATTGAATTGTATTGTATTGTATTGTATTGTCACCCAAACATTTGCGACATTGCTTCCAAAACAAAAAAATTGCGATTTATTCCCGAAATATTTGGCAGTCTTATGATTATTATTGTTTTCGACCACTCAGTAATGTTCACCTGTTCCAAAGTAATCAACGCTTTCAAGCGACAGAATTCGTGGACCGACACTTTTCGGAAAAGCTCTAAATTTAATCTTTCTTAAGCTTTCTTCGCAAAACATGCGTGACTTCGATCACGGAACAATTCTTAGTCCCAGTTTCCACAGTCTCCGCTAGGAACGCCGGGCACAATTGGACCCCCTTTTGTGTCCTAAGGGACGGACCATTCGAAAAGTTATGGGGGGGTGGGGAATTTTCGAGCCGCAGGAATTTTTTTTGTCATCAAATTCCTTGTTAGAATTTTTTTAGGCCATAGCATGAATATTTTTTTAAGGTTAATTGGCGTGCATAAATTTTTTTTCATTTAATTTTCCCTTGCGCGAATATTTTTTTGGACCAGACACTTAGGCCAAAACGACATCTCATAAGCATGTTTTTATTTACTAATTAAAATAGTGCTTAACACCAATCAGTAGTTTCTTAGTCATTTTTATACCGCTGGTCATAAGGTTTGTGGGTAGTCGCAAACGACCCAACTTCGTCAAGGGGGTAGGGTTAGGGGTATCTTTGCTCGCGGTACCTCAAAACACCAACAGATTGTTTTGTATTTATGTGTAAGTTGCTTTCTGCTTCAAAGAATTCCCTCTTTGATTTAATAATTAATTATTCTTTTCGAGGAGAATAAAAATGGCAAAGTACACATTTTTCTTGAGCTCTGTGTCTCGTCGACTGAGTTTTCTCGTTTCCTTTCTCATGGCGCTTAACTCCAAAATTTTAATGGCGTACGTTTTCCTTACGCGAGAATTCCAGCAGCTTTGACGAGAAGTCGTCTCTTCATTTAAGTGTATACTTCAGTTATTGCACGATTGTTGCATATTTACAGTGTCAGATAAGTTATCATATTTTCAGAAGCTGTTTACAGAATGATAAACTCTTTCTTAATTCGATACTTAGAACACTAGGCACCCTCGAAGATTAACTATTACGCCAGGCCGTTTTTAAAACAGCCCGACCAGCCTCTTTTAAGCGACCAACCTCAAGTGGCTACAGCCCTGTGTACCAGAGGTTTTTGATAGCGCGCGAAGCGATCAACTGCAGAGGGGATGATTCGGGTCGGCCGAACGCCGAAGCAGCAAGAGGCAAAGTAGAGACGCAGGTCACTGTATAAAGATATGATAGAAACCGGAAACCGCGCATGAAAAGACTCTGGCATTCAGAGTAGGTGACCGCTAAATAGACATTACCTGAAGAAATAAATATACCCCTGGCTCCAAATGACTGAGATTACACAAGACGAACATTCTCCGTATGAATGACACAACTTGTTCAGAAAAATTTAGTCTTGACTATGATTCACACTCTGATTCGAACTCCGATCTGTGTCTTAAAAAGAAAACACGTGAAGCGAGAGAATCTAACTACGTTGACAGCAGAGGTTAAAAGGTATGATCACCCATCAGGGTAAAGAAAATGAGACGATGAACGATAATACCATTCGTCTATAAAAGCTACTATACTGATAGTCTTAAAAATTCGTTAATAATTCACTCCAATTGTGCCGTGAATATTCAGTCCTTGCTGTCATAAAACTTGGTGAAAAATTCTTTGACTACTGATCACCAGAATTATCAAAGTACGAAAAGGGATATCTAAACAACTTTGAATTTGACTGAAATGCGCTTGATTTTTTCGAGATGAGAAACTTATTCTGGTTTGGGTAAGATTATTTCAATAACCCGGATGTTCGTGGATTTAACTCTTATTATTATAGTCAGTCGGCGTTTCTAACATCAGTTCGCCCGTCCAAACGTGTTTAAACAGGTTAAACAGGTCCAATTTGTCCACGCAATTTAACCAGTTTAAAAATGACCGGAAGCTCTATCGTGTCGGAGCCTCCATCTGGTTCCACTAAAGTATCCCAGCGCGTTAGACTTCCACGATTGAAGATTCTTTTCATACTGTACTCCTCGCGACTGGAATTGCCTCCTTCACACTAGATTCTGGTGACTCTAAGCTCTAACATAAACTTCAACGACTAACCGATGAATCAGTTTAACTAGCTACACAGGACACCAAACGCCGTCAATGACTGTAGTTTAATAGCTGGAAATCCTATTCGGCTTTAATGAGCTGAAACCTTTTAATGGTGGCGCGAAAGATGAATGAATAAAAAAAGCCTGAAAATCTAATACGCTGTGACCGCCAAATGTTTTGAAAGAGATGAAGGCTCCGGGATTCCTGAGAGGGCGAAGACCACTTGACGCGTAGCGATCTGCCATTACACTTCCTAATGACCTTTCTGTTTGTATTTTATAAACCTCGCTAAGTTCAATCTCGCGGCATCTATCACAGGATAATGATCCCCAAGAGTTCTTCTCTCAGTTTTTACCTGAAAAACAACAAATGCGATGCTTAGAAAAGAGTACTTCTCTTTGAAAACAAAGCTTAGTTAGTCTAACTTTTTCAACGACGCACGAATTCGGTGTTTGAAGATTTATAAAAATTAAAACCAAAACAAAATTACGAAACTGCATTCAAAAATCAGTTGAATACCATTTTATTTGATACGATTTGATAGGTAAAGGTGATTAAATCGGGAAAAAATTTCGAAAAATTTTGTACACTAGTTCCTCGGTACTTCCTAAACTGTAAGAAAACGACACTCAAATCAGGGAAGCGCGAAATTGGCTATTTTCCCAAAAAACTTAAGAAGGTGATGTTTCCGGTGCTAGCCACTTAATCGATACGATCAAACTAAGGAAAACTGACTTGTATGTGACTGAGGCATACGCCTCCCGCGTACATTAAACTGTTCCTTACCCTACCTTTTAGAACTGGTACCAGCTGTTGAAGGTTGATCTTGAGACCAATCGAGTCTACAGCAGCGTTAACCAGCGGTCCGTCGGCGAAAGTATCAAAAATGGCGTCCAAGGTTTCACATATCACCCAGAGACTGTATTGACCGACCACAATATCACGGAAGACAGTACCTAAAGACTAATAAAAAAAGAAGCTTGGGTGATTCTTGGGATCCCATGAAAAACAACACTAAAGCACTAAAAAAAAAACGGCAAAGCCCAAAGATGAGAGACAGAAAATTGTGAAATCCGCACTGAACCTTTTTGGCTAAGAGTCAACAATTCACGACAAATGGCTCTAACTTTTGACTCAGTGGACGACCTAACTGCGCTGTTTTCACCATGGAAGCAAGAAAACTATTCAGTTTCTCTAAATGTACAAGTAAAAAGCACTCACAAATTATACCTTACATAAATAAACTTGATCTAGGGCTAATTTAATCATCTTCCAAGATCCTCCATTAGTGTTGTCTAAATAAAGATAATTAAAAGGGGAAGCAAACCTTCAGGATCTCCAGCCCGTCGTCTTTTCTGGCGGCCATTTTGCCGATGAATCCCAGAATGCTTATCAGCTTGACTTTCACTGCTTCACATGAGGTTTCGACGGTAACACGGCACAATATGGTCACATGTTCAGGTGTTATACACTACAAAAGAAACACCACCCAAATTCAGCTTTCACCTATGATCAGCTGCTCAATGTGTCTTGCAAACGAGCGAGTTAAACCCATCTTCAACAAATCAGGTTGTTCCAGGTTGTGACAAGTTGTCGCAGAAAGTAGAAAATAGTTCTACTTTTTGTAACAAAATCTGTGCGGGTTGCGCGTCAACCGGCCCAAGGCAAAGTCATTGTGCGGCAGGTGATGTATCTACCGTGCATTGCGCGACTCCTGCGTAATTTTAGCCAATAAGAAGTCAGTACTCACGCAACATGCAACAACTTGATTTCTACAGACTACTATCAACGTCTTACTTTAGAAAGCTGGTTTACTAACTTAGAACAAACGCCACTGAATCGTAGCC
>OZ037776.1:7263835-7281335 GCA_964035525.1 Porites cylindrica
TTATTTTTAAGAATGTCTTATAAGCCGCTTCGGTTATAACATGTTTCAGGTCAACTCGTTGTACAGGAAGTAACATCCATCAAGGATTCTTACAGGAAGAAAGCAATGATGACAACGGCGGGTTTTTAACTCAATGGAAAATATTAAGTGTAACGAGGTGGCAGGTGCAATGTGTGCGTTTCCAAGGATAACACTTCCAAAGAAAGCTATCGAGGCAGCCAAGGTATCATGTCTTGTTTCCGGTCCTGATTTCTAGTGCCACACTGCAGGATACTGGCATTAAGGGATAATGGATAGTGCAATAGGCCCTTTGCAGCTAGTCATTCACGTGGTACAAAACCGCCGTGCTGGAGAGCAAAAGTCGCACTGGGACACAAACAAAGAAAATTACAATTTAAAATTATGTTTGTCTTTTGTTTGTCTTGTCCCAGTGCGGCTTTTGCCGTCCAGCGTGGCGGTTTTGTACCACGTGAATGGCTAGCTGCAAAGGACCTACTGGTTTTTACTCCTTTTCGCTTCACACTTTTACCTGTTCTCTTCTGTTGTTCGTCTACCTTTAGAAAGAATTTGAATTGAATAAAGTTTGGTTAATTAGAAAAGAAAAGTAGGAGGCGAACAAACAAGGTTGACGTCTGTTTTTCAAAGATCAGTAATAAAGATACATGAATAATAATTCGACGAATTAGGAAGCTCACCTTTAACTTACAGATTTTCAAGTTGCCTTCACAAAAGCTGAAGTGAAAGCCCTTGTTTTCACCTGTGGAAAAAATATCAGTGACGTTTGAGGGGAGATTAGGATAAATTGGTTGACTAAAAGCTAACGGCATTAAATTTCGTTTGAGCTGAATATTTTTAAAACTAATTAACGTCAGCGCTCGTTCACCTGAGTATAATAATAATTATCATAATTATTATGATAATGGTGGTGATTTATTTACAGCATTTCCCAAGAAAATGGCTCTACATCTGCTGATAAAATATATTATAGTGTATCTAACTGATTTTTGGAAAACCAACCTAACGAAATTTGCATTCATTTGACTGAAAAGGCGTCAAAAGGCAGGTTTCTTAAGCCCGAGAACGGCTCCAAAATCACAGTAACGAAGGAAAAGGAAAGGAGAAAAAGAAAGAGCGACGGAGGAGATCAGGAAAGGAGGAGAAGAAAAAAAGCAATGGTTGCACTTTTAATTTTTATAATGAGCTACTTTGGATAATGGATAGTGCAATAGGCCCTTTGCAGCTAGTCATTCACGTGGTACAAAACCGCCGTGCTGGAGAGCAAAAGTCGCACTGGGACACAAACAAAGAAAATTACAATTTAAAATTATGTTTGTCTTTTGTTTGTCTTGTCCCAGTGCGGCTTTTGCTGTCCAGCGTGGCGGTTTTGTACCACGTGAATGGCTAGCTGCAAAGGACCTACTGGTTTCCCTAATACTTATCCACTGGATAGAGATTTATCCCGTGGATAACGCTATCCATCTTTTGAACAACCAGGTCTGAATTCCAAATTTCAAACCCCAGAACTGATTCCGGATCAGTCTACAAGAAAAAAATTCCCGGGTTCCGGAATCCGGATTACCGTACACCTAGGATGGATAGAGATTTATCCCGTGAATAGCGCTATCCACCTTTTTAACAGCTGGGGCCTGCTCTACATAGGAAACCTGGAATCTCGCTAACGATTGGAATCTGACATCCACCTTTCACGGACAAGGAATACTGTATCCAGTACCTGCTATCCGGGATCTACAGCATAAAATCCGGAATCCACAACCTGCGATCAAGAAGCCAAGATTCTCGTGGATGCACCTTATATTGGAAGAATGCCAACCCGTCTCCCGCCGTGTCAGTTTTCATAAAAGGCGTTCTTCGGTTAGAAAAAGTGAAAAGGACGCTATAGGCTCCCATCTTATTCAGGCTGCTGATAATGTCCCGGGAAAATTAAAATTTCACTTTCTCAACTTTCCATATTCCATTGCTAAATTCCATATGTCGTATCGATCTAGTAACATCTCCCAGTGAAGGCTTTAACGAGGGATTCTTTGAAATACAGATATTCCCCTCACAAGGAAAATATGTATGTGGTCTGTTTGTTAAGCGAAGTGAAAGGATTTTGGGGTGGAAAAAAGTAATGTGTAAATATTTTTTGACTTTACTAAGTTGTTTGTATTGTCATTGTTATTAAGGCCAAGGAAATGCCACCAGACGAGTTTTACTGTTGGCAGGCGCTTGAGAAAACTGGAATTTACATGATTCCTGGCCACGTTTTTGATATGAAAGGCAGTGGTAACAACTTTTACTACAGGTAAGATTTGAATTAACAAGGGCCATCAACTTCAGGTCGGAATTTTGATGATTTCAAAAACCTCTCTGTGATATCATTTGCGCTCTTGTGTCCAAAGGTTTTTCAGGCTTGTTTACTATATTTAGATTGATTAGATTGACTGCACCTTTAAATTTGAAAAGACCCCTCTTTCCCCCACCCAACCCTGAAAAATTCTGCCTTTGTACCACAGGAACACCAAATTAGGATGCGTTCTGACGAACGCAATAAGGGTATACACAGATTGGCCCATAGCCGGGATGATGGGGGCTTAGTGGAGGGCCTGCAACTGGGATAAAGTTGGTGTTTACAAATAGAAGGGCTTACAACCGGGGTTATACGGTATCGACCAGAGCTTAAACTTACGTGGGAAAAGGCCTCCTAAAAGCGACTTGTCTGTAAAAGCGACGTTCTGTCATCGTGTGAAAGTCTGATGAAATTGGACCAAGTCTTATCTCCACGTTATGGGTTAAAATAATCCAAAACGTTTTGATTTTTCAGACTCACTATCCATACGAAGGAAATATCTGACAGCGGTTTCATGTTTTAATCTTTCTTGGTAGGATCACTATTCTTCCTTCTGAAGAGACGTTCGCTCCAATGTTTGAGCGACTAAGAACCTTTCACCAAGAATTCATGGCGCAGTTTAATGACACGAACTGACAAGATGGATTTACTGGATTTAGTTTCCAGTGATGACAATATTCAGTCCAGACTATTTGATATGTCTCCATCCTCATTTATCAGGGGAAAGTTTTCTGATGTAAAATATATGTTTGAAGAAGCAAACTCTTGTTTACAAATTTCTATTTCTCGAGAAAGGCTGAATACTTTTGATGACTCTTCATTCATCTATGCTTTTCAAAGTTTTTTAATTGACTTCCCTTCCCAGATTTGGCTATATATTATCTCTAAAAAAAAGACCCGGAAATGTTCAACAATAGTGAAAGAAAGAGTCTTGAATGTGTCTGGCAAGCTGTACACAAATGTCCTTAACCACACAGCGAGGATAAACAACATTCTTATAATCCTATCCTAAAATTGGCGTGAAAAAAAGACACTTTTAACAATCTTCTGATGACTTTTCCTATCTTTAGGACACTGAAGTGTGCTTTTCCCATTTAAGCGTTTTTCCGGCCCATTCCTTCTGATATTCCAGACACAGATAAGAACGTAAAAAAATCCTGTTTTATAAATAGCAACTTTATTGAAGTCTCTTAAAATAATGATTTTACTAACAGAGGTATTTTACCTTCCAAAAGTCGCATTATTAAAGTAGATATCGCGTCGTGAAATAACAAATTAAGAACTAAACAACTTATGCGTTTAATGTACCTTATGGATATATTTCATGTTTTGCGACCGCAATCATAATGACTAACTCTAAACAAGGAAATGTAAAGGATATCTTTTCATATTTTTGGAAGCATACTAAACGTAACGAAAAGATAAACGAGACTACTAACCGGCTCTATATTTAGTTGTAGTATTTGACGAAATACTGTGGTTCAACTCCTATCAATGGTTTAGATTTTGTTTTCCTTTGTGTTGCGGTATGGTTATGTACGATTGAGAATCAGAGTTTAAAACAAAGGAAAAAAGCATTTGAACCAAGGAAAAAATTGCACCACAACATTTATTTACGGCCTTTTTATCGAACTTTAAAGGCCGCAATAATAGTATACAATCAACTACTCACGGTTTTTTTTTTTTATGAAGATGACGAAATCATAAGTTGGCTTCCAAGTGTTAAACAAAGTACATTAAAGCGCATGAAGAGGAATATCTCGAGCATTTTGTCTTCGTTGACGTTTAAATAACACCAGGAGAGCTTTCCTAAACTCTGGCATTCTGATTGTGTAAACGATGGGGTTAACAAGCGAGTTCACAAAACATAGAACGGTTAAAGAAAAATCCAAACGTACAAATTCCTGGAAAGAAAGGAATTTCAAGATACTAAATTGAAATCGAAGAAAAGTATAAACCGCATATGGTAGCCACATCAGTAAGGATACGATAGTCATTATGAATAATGTTACGATCAGTTTCCTTTGTCTGTTGGCTGCACCATGGTGCTGGGGATGCGCTCCACACAAAAATTTAACAACAATGGAAGCGTAAGAAACACAGGTAACAAATAGACACAAAAAATAGTATGATAAGGAAAAGTAATATAGTTTCGTTTCTCCATATAGTATCCCAATTATAAACGGGGCAGTTGATACCATTGCAGCTAAAACCCAGACACCAGCAATTGTTACCCCGTAGACCCACTTTTTGATGAGGCGATGCCTGAAGGGACGAATTGTTGCATGCATCCGATCTAATGAAATGACTGCAATGTTTGTTAGAGAGGTCAGAGGAAACCAGAGGAAGAGAAAGTCAGTTATCACTTCCAGTTCCAGGCTTAAGTTTATTTTCAAAATGTCGCAAATTGGGTATGCGAAGGATCGAAATAGATAAAAGTGGAAAATCCTCCGACAAACATATCAGCTACGGTCAGGTTTATAACTAGGTACATGGCACGAGTGCGAAGACTGCGGTTTTTTATAAAAAGAATGATTGATATAAGGTTCACTGTTACTATAGCAACACAGACGGTAAGGAATACAGCGAACCGGGTGATGCATTCGGATGAAGAAAATAGCATGACTTGTTTTCTTTTACTCCTTTTCGCTTCACACTTTTACCTGTTCTCTTCTGTTGTTCGTCTACCTTTAGAAAGAATTTGAATTGAATAAAGTTTGGTTAATTAGAAAAGAAAAGTAGGAGGCGAACAAACAAGGTTGACGTCTGTTTTTCAAAGATCAGTAATAAAGATACATGAATAATAATTCGACGAATTAGGAAGCTCACCTTTAACTTACAGATTTTCAAGTTGCCTTCACAAAAGCTGAAGTGAAAGCCCTTGTTTTCACCTGTGGAAAAAATATCAGTGACGTTTGAGGGGAGATTAGGATAAATTGGTTGACTAAAAGCTAACGGCATTAAATTTCGTTTGAGCTGAATATTTTTAAAACTAATTAACGTCAGCGCTCGTTCACCTGAGTATAATAATAATTATCATAATTATTATGATAATGGTGGTGATTTATTTACAGCATTTCCCAAGAAAATGGCTCTACATCTGCTGATAAAATATATTATAGTGTATCTAACTGATTTTTGGAAAACCAACCTAACGAAATTTGCATTCATTTGACTGAAAAGGCGTCAAAAGGCAGGTTTCTTAAGCCCGAGAACGGCTCCAAAATCACAGTAACGAAGGAAAAGGAAAGGAGAAAAAGAAAGAGCGACGGAGGAGATCAGGAAAGGAGGAGAAGAAAAAAAGCAATGGTTGCACTTTTAATTTTTATAATGAGCTACTTTGGATATAGGTTTTGGCCGAAAGAAACTGTTGGACGGAAACTGAGGTCCATTTGACGACAACGTTTTCAAAAATCCGGCTAGATATATACAGCTAAACATATGTTATTACAACAGGAGCAAAAAATGTTCGTGGTAAAATGCAAAGGGTACTAATAACTAACTAGTTAACTAACAATCTAACTGTGACTAAAGTTGTATTTGAATCTATTACATTAATACTTTTTTAACATCTTTTCTTTCGCTCTTTAAAAATATTGAAGGTCTGTTTGGTATATAGGGAGTAACTGATCACCAAAATGAAAATGTGACTATTATTTCAGTTTACCCTTCTATGACAATCAACTGTTCATAGTGAGACGGGAAAAAAATTAAATGTTTCATGCAAACTCTTCGTGAACAATTTCACTCTGTTAAAGGAGCTGAAATTTTCTTATGAAAATATGACTGAAGAGGACCTTAAGTCGCAGCTTATTACCTCGGACAATCCTTGTATTTTAACATTTTCCATTGCAAGTATTTTTAGAACCCGCCCACTATATCCGACGCCGCCTCTCTCCAAAATTTACTCAAACCGTGTAAGGATATCTTTAAGACTCTATAAAATTTGTATCTGTTTGGTCATCCTTGAGCTTCTTCAGCCGATGCGAATTTATCAGCTCTTTAATTTTTCGAAAATCTTTGATGCTATTAAATATGCAAAAAACTCAACATTTTTCGATGTACATCTTTCCGTTACTGATTTTAAAGCCCAAAATTTATTATAAGTAGCCCATTTTTGCGAATGATGACCAAATATATGGGAAGACAAGTGAAAAGTGAAAATCCCATTCCCAACTTCAATCAGAGAAGTTAATAGACTGAAAACTTCGAAAAACTGACAGAGATGAATGAGACATTCATCTGTGAATTTTTCAGCTTTTTTCGAGCTATAGAAATTTCTGTAGATAATATGTGCTTCTTCGAACAGCTGTTTCACAAAAACCAGTCGTTGGGTGCCCCGGGCTATCACATGAAAAGACTGAAGGTCCACTAGATGTGCTAAATATAGGATTTTGGTTAAACATTCGATTCTTAAGGATTAGTATAATAAACATTGCAGGTAAAACCCAGACAAGAGCAGCGATTGTTACCCCGTAGACTCACTTTTTAATGAGGTGATACCTAAGAGATGTATAGGAACGAATTGTTGCATGCATCTGATCCAATGAAATTACCGCAATGTTTGTATAAGAGAGGTCAGAGGAAACCAGACGAAGAGGAAGCCAGTTGTTAATGTCAGTTCCAGGGTTACGTGCGGAAATTGCCCAATGTCGCATAAGTAGAGTAAGGTTACAAATAGAGAAAAGTGAGAGAATCCTCGGACAAACATATCAGCTATGGTCAGGTTTATAACTAGGTACATGGCACGAGTGCGAAGACTGCGGTTTTTTTTTTTAAAGAACGATTAATAGAAGGTTCACTGTTACTATAGCAACAGACATGGTAAGGAATACAGCGAGCCAGGTGATGCACTCGAATGATATCATGGCTTGTTATTTTTTTCGCTTCACACTTTTAATTCCCTTTTTCTCTCTGTTGCTCGTCTGCCTTTCAGAAGAATTTGAAAAATATTTCAGTAAATAACGTGGACAAAGACGGTTTATGTTGGTTCCGCAAAGGTCACTAATGGAGATACATTAGGACCCTGATCGACAGTATCGGTTGTTGGAACAAGTGGTTTAGTTTTTATTCCGCATGCGTCTCTGCTGAAACAAAGGAAGTTTAATGGTGTTTTCCTGTTTTGTAAGGTATAAAAGTTATCATGAAAAGGGAACTCTTGATTTTAAACAGCGAATGGTCAAGGAACTTTCAGAGCTACTGCTAACAATAAATCATAGTTTTTCTACGTTGATGCAAACTATACATAAACAATTATATGAAAGAACTAAGATCATCGCAGTTATAGACGCAACTGCAAAAGTTGCGTCTACAACTGCGATGATCTTTTTTCATATAATTCTTCACGCCGCATGGTTTTCATATATTTTGATAACTTTATAATTTCACTAGGTTAACGGAACTGAAATTTCTCATATGAAAATATGACGAGAGCCTAAGTCGCTTTCAGATCGGCTAATCCCTATATTAAAACATTGCGAGCGTTTATGTGTAGGCATATATAATGAGGAGCGAGAGAAACATGGTGCTGCTTGAAACAACCCACCATACACAAAGCCAGCCTTCTCAAAAATCCTATTATAATAATTTTAGGATATCTTTTTAGATTTTTTTAAAGCTTTCCAAATGCTTTCTAAGAAGCAATATAAGATTTTTAACTGTTTTGTAATTCTAAGAGCTCATTAGTCTATGCGAATTTAATACCTCCTTCTTATTACTGTTCCAAAAATATTTAATGCTTTTGTGTTAGTTTACTGAAAACTCAATATTTTCCGATACCTCTTTCCGTTACTGTTTCCAAGGCCAAAAATTTTAGTAGTCCTTTTTAGGAATGATGATCAAACCTGGGAAGCGAAAGGTAAAAAACGAACTTCAAAATATCGTAGAAAAATTAATGGACTTAAAGCTTCAAAAAACTGAGACGAATGGAAATTTTTTATCTTAAGATAAAATACTTAAACAATTGCCTTTGCTTATCATTTCTCCCCTTAATATACGTACCGCCTTAGAAAAAAGGTTCTGAATTACACTTTCAGTTGTTAAATTGAACTTCCTCTTTCAATCAGCCCACATTAAATGGACCCTACTTGATCGGCACTCGCAATGATTATATCGCCGCGCGGTCTATCATTCGAGCACTAAACGAACACGAACCGTTTCTTTAAATTGTATTTTATTACCGGTAAGTTGTATATAATTAAAGCTCCGTTAAAACATTATTTGATCTGTAATTGTCTGATAAAAATGTGCAAAAATGCTCACCTTAACTAAAAGTTTTTCAGTTCATGTCAGTTGGTGTCAGAAAAGTTGAAGCGTAAAGCCTTGCTTTGTCCTATGGAAGAAAATATCAAAGGCGTGTGAGGGGACATTACAATCAGTTCACTAAAAACTGAGGGCGATAATATAAATGTCTGTTATACAGTTTTCAGCTGAATAATTAACTAACTGAAGCCGGCGCTTGTTCAACCCTTTAAAGACAATCAATTATCCATAGTGAGAACGGGAAAAGTCGATTGCATTGTCAGTTATCTTCTACCAATTTCAAATTCAACCGAACTTCTTGTCATGTTAGCTCCATAAATATTTTTTTATGTGACGTAGCTTGTGTCAAATGAACTTGTTACCATTCTTCAAGATTTTTTGTCTTGTAACTCCAATACGCGTTGCAACAAGGTCTTGCGCCACATTAATAAAACCTTACGACTTAACGAAGGAAATTAGGTCTGACGTCTATAGTGAGCTCGACACCAGTTTATATGGCAACATACAGTGGAACCATGGGCTAAGGGACTTGCAAGATGTGCTCGTTTTAACGAGCTTTAGATATATAAAGTTTTTTCCAAATACTTCAGTTAGTAAGAGTGCTTTTATAGCTCTGAAAATGCGCGCGTTCTAAGCTCAACTTTCTCCGATACCTCTTTCCGACGTTATTGTTTCAGACAGCCGAAAATTCCATCCCCCCAGTAGTCCTTCAAGTTTACGAATGATGACTAAACCTGGGAAAAGAAAGGTAAAAACCCAAATTCAGTTAATCGTAGAAACATTACCAGACTGAATTCCAAAAACTGAGACAATGGAACATTCATCTAAGAATTTTAAACCTATCTCGAGCTATAGGAATCTACAGACAATACTGAGTTTCTTTGAACAGATATTCTACAGAATAAAAGTCTTTGTGTGCCTCTACCACATGAAAAGATCTGAAGGTCCTCTGAATGTTTGCACCAGTGGTCTAAGCAGGACTTAGGTCAAATATCCGTTTCTTAAAGAAATACTCAATTGTATGATACCAAAGTTAAAACGTCTTTTATTTTTCTTCTTTTAAATAACTAACTTTTCGCAAAATGCTTTACTGGATGTCTCCTCTGATAAAGCGATGGGAAAAATATGCACCTATATTTGAAAAATTAATCATCAGTTAGGCTTGTAAAAGGCATCTGCGTTGGACAGTGTTACTCCGGCGAAGAATAATCTTCCGGTCTTAAATTATCTGCACATGACTGTTTTAAATATGGAAATATTGCACTAAAGAGTGAGCTAACCTTGAAAAATTTCCTTTGCTTATCATCTTCCGCTTAGTATATCTACCCCCATATATTTTTTAATTAGAACTTTGTTCGTCAATCAGCACAAAAAACAAATCGGCCCTATACTATTTGATCGACACATACAATAATTATTTCACCGCTCCACACAGAAATTTTAGAACAATGGAGGAGTATGAAACAAACTAGATAACCAACTGACACAAACAAATGAATGATTGCCATACGTAATAACTATATAACCATTCTCCAACCCACTTTTGCGATACCCCTTTCCGTTACTGTTTCCAAAGGCGAAAATTTTAGAAGTCCGGACTTTTTTACGAAGTGGTGACTAAACCTTCAGAAAATTGTAGAACAGTTAATAGACTGAAACTTCGAATAACTTATATGAATTTCATCTAGAACTTTTAACCCAGTTTCTCGAGCTATCTATAGAAATTTCCAGAAAAAAATGATTGTGCTTGATCTTCTAACAGAAAACAGTCGTTGAGTTCCCCTACTACACTTGAAAAGATCTGAAGGTCAACTGAATGTCCTAAACGGAGGTCTAAGTAGGACTTATATTTGCTTCTTTAAGATTAGTATATCTATCGCTCTATAACTTGTATGTTTAACATCAAATTTATGCTCACTGACTGCATGATACCGCAGTAAAAACCTTTAACATGTTTCGTTTTGTTCTAGCCTGTTCACAGACCCTCTATTTTCTCTTCAAAGTCCGTCGAGCGCGCGTGATAAAAAACAAAAACCGCGGGGGATTTACTGACCGCCAGCGGAAGGGGTTTGGAGTTGGGGAAGGAGAAAATTCTTTATTTTTCTTTCTTGCGCTCCGCGCTCGTTCTCCCTCGCCAATGTTTACGAAAAGAACGAAAAGAATAATAAAACAGCGTCTGTGTACAGGCTAGTTTTGTTCAGCCGTCTGTGTTTGGAGGTAACTCCAGCGAAAAATAATCTTTCCTCGATTTATACGTTCTTATAAATGCACATCTGTTTTGGGAAATAATATTTCACTATTAAAGCTTCAGTAATTACAATGAATAATTGTCTTGGCCATCATTTTTTACCCCTAAATGTATCTACCCCCTGCTGAATTATGCTTTTTGCTGCTGAATTATGCTTTTTGTTAACTTGAACTTCCTTGTTTTAATCAGCCCACAACAAATTGACCCTATTTGATGGACACCTACAACGATTATTTCGCGTCCGTGCATCATTCAAGCAAAGTAGGACACGAGCTGTTGTCTCTCTAGGTGTCCTTATACAGTTTCAAATTATAACTTATTTCATGTAGATAGTTCCTGAATTTTTCCTGAATTTTTTTGATAAAATTATGCCAAGTAAAACAGAATTCGAAGTGCAAGATAGTACAAAAGAGAACACAATTTAACAACAGATCCTTTGGCCTTCGTAGGGACTGGCGGCGAGTGAATGAGTTCCTCTTCCCAGGGCAGCGCTATTATTTGCGCGCCAAAATGTATTAATTAGTTTTTTGATTACACTATATGCATGAATCCCATTGGAATAATTAGACCTTTCCTGTTTTGTGCTCTTATTTTTAAGGATATGTCTCATAAGCCGCTACGGTTATAACATGTTTCCGGCCGCCTTTATCTGAATTGTAAGAATTTAAACCTTCATGTCTGTAAAGTAGCTATTTAGCTAAGCACATTTGACCGCGTTAAATAAAGGTTATAACATTATTATATTGTATTGCTTTGTATTGTATTGCATTGCATTGCATTGCTTTGCTTTGCATTTTATTGAATTGTATTGTATTGTATTGTCACCCAAACATTGTGACATTGCGTCCAAAACAAAAAAATTCCGATTTATTCCCGAAATATTTGGCAGTCTTCTTAAATGCATAGAAAATGACCTTCAAGTGCGACTTACTAGGGAAATTATAAAAGTGAATCTCCAATCTTTTCATATCGATGCCTAATGCATTATTATTATATTTTTTTGCTTAGCTCGTTGTACAGGAATTAACATCCATCAAGGATTCTTACAGGAAGAAAGCAAAGATGACAACCAGAAGTTAAGAACGGAAGTTCTTAACTCAATTGAAAATGTCAAGTGTATCGAGGTGGCAGGTGCAATGTACGCGTTTCCGAGGATAACACTTCCAAAGAAAGCCATCGAGGCAGCCAAGGTATCATTTCCTGTTTCCGGCCTTGCTTTTTAGTGCCACACTTCAGAATACTGTCAGTAATGAATATCACAAGTGTACGGTAATCCGGATTCCGGAACCCGGGAATACTTTTCTTGTAGACTGATCCGGAATCAGTTCAGGGGTTTGAAATTAGGCATTCAGACCCGGTTGTTCATAGGATGGATAGGGTTATCCACGGGATAAATCTCTATCCAGTGGTTAAGTATTAGGGAAACCAATAGGCCCTTTGCAGCTAGCTATTCACGTGGTACAAAACCGCCACGCTGGGGAGCAAAAGCTGCACTGGGACAAGACAAACAAAAGACATACATAATTTTAAACGGTAATTTTCTTTGTTTGTCTTGTCCAAGTGCGACGTTTGCCCTCCAGAACGGCGGTTTTGTACCACGTGAATGAATAGCTGCAAAGGGCGTATTGCACTATCCACTGGATAGGGATTTATCCGGTGGATAACTTTATCCACCTTTTTGAGAGATGGGGCCTGCTCTATATAGGAAGCCAGGAATCTCGCTAACGTTTGAAATCTGGAATCCACGTTTCATGTACAAGGAATACCGAATCCAGTACCTGCCATCCGGGATCTACAGCATAAAATGCGGAATCCACAATGTCTGATATCCAGAAGCAAAGATTCTCGTGGATGCACCTTGTATTAGACGAATGTTAACCCGTTTCCCGCCGTGTCAGTTTTCATAAAAGGCGTTCTTCGGTTAGAAAAAGTGAAAAGGACGCAATAGGCTCCCATCTTATTCAGGCCGTTGATAATGTCCCGCGAAAATTAAAATTTCACTTTCTAAACTTTCCATATTGCATTGCTTAATTCCATATGTGGTATCGATCTAATAACAGCTCCAAGTAAAGGCCTCATCGAGGGATTCTTTGAAATGCAGATATTCCCCTCACAAGGAAAGTATGTATAGGGTCTGTTTGGTGAGCAAAGTGAAAGGATTTTGGATTGGGCAAAAGTAATGTGTGGATATTTTTTTAGTTTACTGTAGTGAGTTGTTTGTATTGTCATTGTTATTTAGGGCAAGGAAATGCCACCAGACGAGGTTTACTGTTGGCAGGCGCTGGAGAAAACTGGAATTCACATGATTCCTGGCCACGTTTTTGATATGAAAGGCAGCGGTAACAACTTTTACTACAGGTAAGATTTGAATTAACAAGGGTCTTCAGGTCTGAATGTTGATGATTTTAAAAACCTCTCTTTGATACCAGGTTTTCACAGGCTTGTCTAATATATTTAGATTGATTAGATTGACTGCACCTTTAAATTTGGAAAGACCGATCTCCCCAACCTCATCCCCCCCCCCCCCCCCCCCATGGGACAAAATTTTGGCGTTTCTGGGAAACTGCATGCCCTCTTATTCCCCCCCCCCCCCCCCCCCCCCCCAAGCTATCATTTTGCGTCAAGTGAGAAGTAAGTGTTAATGTTGGCTTAGGGGAGGGGTAGGTGGTCAGTTTCCCAGAAACGTCTAATGATCCAAATTAAATTAAACAGGCGAAGAATGGAACCGAAAAGGTCGTCGACAAGAATCCCATAGTACATTGTAAATTAATTACCAATGTTAGTTTCCTTTTTTGCTCCGGTAACCAATCAGAACACATTACTCTCCTCATCTTGTAGGTTCGCGGAATCACCCAGCTAAGTAGTTATAATCATTGATTATGGATCCGCTTTCGTTTTATTCTACTAGCATGAAATCTGCACAAAAACGAGACTAAAGGAAACGAAAACGAGTCCAAAGGAGTCCAGTTTCCTGCGGCCGAGATGCCCCTGATAAAATTAAAGATTCTGCTTTTGTACCACAGGAACACCAAATTGGGATGTGTTTCACGGACGAACGCGATAAGGGTATACACAGATCGGCCCATAGCCGGGGTGATGGCGGCTTAGTGGAAAGCCTGCAACTGGAATAAAGTTGGTGTTTACAAATAGAAGGGCTTACAACCGGGATTATATGGTATGGACCAGAGCATAAACTTACTTGAGAAAAGGCGTCCTAAAAGCGACTTGTCTGTAAAAGCGACTTTCTGTGAGCGTGTGAAAGTTTGATGAAATTGGACCAAGTTTTATCGCCACATTATGGGTTACTAATAATCCAAAACGTTTTGTTTTTCAGGCCCACTATCCACACGAAGGAAATGACTTAAAACGGTTTCATGTTTTAATCTTTCTTGGTATGATCACTATTCTTCCTTTTGAAGAGACGTTCGCGCCAATATTTGAGCGTCTAAGAACCTTTCACCAAGACGCAGTTTAAGGACACGAACTGACAAGATGGATTTACTGGATTTAGTTTCCAGTGATGACAATATTCAATGCAGACTATTTGATATTTCTCCATCCTCATTTATCAGAGGAAAGTTTTCTGATGTAAAATATATGTTTGAAGAGGCAAAACTCTTGTTTGCAAATTTCTATTTCTCGAGAAAGGCTAATAAGTTTTGATGACTCTTCATTCATCTATGATTTTCAAAGTTTTTCAATTAGCTTCCCTCCCCAGATTTGGCTATATATTATCTCTCAAAAAAAGACCCGGAAATGTTTAACAATAGAGTATGATATGACAGCCAAAGAGTCTTGAATGTATCTGGCAAACTCTACACAAATGTCGTTAACTAGACAAAGAGGAAAAACAACATTCTTATAATCCTCTCGTAAAAATGGCGTGAAAAAAATAAATTTTCTGACGTTTCCCATCCTTAGAACACTGAAGTGTAGTTTTCCCATTTCAGCGTTTTTCCGGCCCCTTCATTGTCATATTCCAGACACAGATACGAACGTAACGAAATCCTTTTTATATAAATAGCAACTTTATTGAAGTCTCTTAAAATGTTGATTTTACTAACAGAGGTATTTTACCTTCAAACAAGTCCCATTATTAAAGTAGATAAAAAGTTGTGAAATAACAAATTAAGAACTAAACAACTTCTGCGCTTAATGTACATAATGGATATATTTCATGCGACCACAATCATAATAACTCTAAACAAGGAAATGTAAATGATATCTTTTCATTTTGGAAACATACTAAACGTAACGAAAAGATAAACGAGACTACTAACCGGCACTACATTTAGTTGTGGTATTTGACGAAATACTGTGGTTCAACTAATCAATGGTTTAGATTTTGTTTTCGTTTGTGTTGCGGTATGGTTATGTACGATTAAGAATCAGAGTTTCAAACAAAGGAAAAAAGCATTTGAATCAAGGAAAAAATTGCACCACAACATTTATTTACGGCCTTTTTATCCAACTTTAAAGGCCGCAATAATAGTATAAAATGAACCACTGTTTTTTTATTTATATATTTATTTATTTTTCATTTTTTTTTGGAAAATGACGAAATCATTAGTTGGCTTCCAAGTGTTAAACAAAGAACATTAAAGCGCATGAAGAGGAATTATATCTCGGGCATTTTGTCTTTGTTGACATTTAAATAACCCTAGGAGAGCTTTCCTGAATTCTGGCATTCTGATTGTGTAAACGATGGGATTAAGAAGCGAGTTCATAAAACATAGAATGGCTAAAAAAACGCCCAACGTGCCAATACGTGTAAAGAAACGAATTTCGTGATACTAGTTTGAAATAAAAGAAAAATAAAAACCGCATCTGGTAGCCACAACAGTAAGGATACGATAGTCATTATGAATAATGTTACGGTCAGTTTCCTTTGTCTGTTGGCTGCACCATGGTGCTGGGGATGCGCTCCACACAAAAATTTAATAACAATGGAAGAGTAAGAAACACAGATAACAAATAGACACAAACAACAGTACGATGTCAATACGTAAAAACGATCTCGACTATATCGTAGTGTAATTACCATTGCAGTTACCATTGCAGCTAAAACCCAGACACCAGCAATTGTTACCCCGTATGCCCACTTTTTGATGAGGCGATGCCTGAAGGGACGAATTGTTGCATGCATCCGATCTAATGAAATGACTGCAATGTTTGTTAGAGAAGTCAGAGGAAACCAGAGGTAGAGAACGGTAATTATCACTTTCAGTTCCTGGCTTAAGTTCATTTTCACGATGTCGCATGAGTGTGAGTGGAGTCGAAATAGAGAAAAGTGAGAAAATCCTCCGACAAACATATCAACTATGGTCAGGTTTATAACTAGGTACATGGCACGAGTGCGAAGACTGCGGTTTTTTATAAAAACAATGATTGATAGAAGGTTCACTGTTACTATAGCAACAAACACGGTAAGGAGTACAGCAAACCAGGTGATGCACTCGGATGAAGATAATTGCATGACTTGTTTTCTTTTACTCGTTTTCGCTGCACACTTTTCCCCGTTCTCTTCTGTTGCTCGTCTACCTTTAGAAAGAATTTGAATTGAATAAAGTTTGATTTCTTAGAGAAGAAAAGTAGGAGGTGAACAAACAAGGTTGACGTCTGTTTTTCAAAGATCATTAATGAAGATACATGAATAATAATTCGACGAATTAGGAAGCCCACCTTTAACTTACAGTTTTTCAAATTGCCTTCACAAAAGCTGAAGTGAAAACCCTTGTTTTCACCTGTGGAAAAAAATATCAGTGACGTTTGAGGGGAGATTAGGATAAATTGGTTGACTAAAAGCCGACGGCATTAAATTTCGTTTCAGCTGAATATTTTTAAAACTAATAAACATCAGCACTCGTTCACCTGAGTATAATAATGATAATTATTATTGTTATTATAATGGTGGTGGTTTATTTACAGCATTTCCAAAGAAAATGGCTCTACATCTGCTGATAAAATATATTGTAGTATATCTAACCGATTTATGAAAAACCAACCTAACGAAATTTGCAGTCGTTTGACTGAAAAGGCGTCAAAAGGCAGGTTTCTTAAGCCCGAGAACGGCTCCAAAATCACAGTAACGAAGGAAAAGGAAGGGAGAAAAAGAAAGAGCGACGGAGGAGATCAGCAAAGAGAAAAAGCAATGGTTGCACTCTTAGTTTTTTTCATGAGCATACTTTGGATATAGTTTTTGGCCGAAAAAAAGTGTTGGACGGAAAAGGTCCATTTGACGATAACGTTTTCAAAAATCCGGCTAGATATATACAGCTAAACATATGTTATTACATCAGGAGCAAAAAATGTTCGTGGTAAAATACAAAGGGCCCTACTAACTAACTAGTTAACTAACAATCTAACTGTGGCTAAAATTGTATTTGAATCTATTACATTAATACTTTTTTAACATTTTTATTTCGCTCTTTACAAATATTGAAGGTCTGTTTGGTATATAGGGAGTATCAGTTATCCCTTCTAAGACAATCTAATGTCCATAGTGAGACCGGAAAAAAATTAAATGTTTCATTCAAACTCTTCGTGAACAATTTCACCCGGTTAAAGGAGCTGAAATTTCTCGTGAAAATATGACTGAAGAGGGCCTTTAGTCGCGGCTTAGCTCAGACAATCCTTGTATT
>OZ037776.1:7286335-7346335 GCA_964035525.1 Porites cylindrica
GTTTATACAGAAACACAAACCTCGCAGTTAACCATTTGTCAAAAACTCGCAATTAATTAATTGCGAAGTTTTACTTTGTATATATACAGAGTCGTTTATTTGCGAATTTTTGTCTGTGTCTGTAGAGATACTTAAATGCAAAATTTGCATTTATCAAATCACCGAATAAAACCTTACGACTTAACGAAGGAAATTAATTAGGTCTGACGTCTATAGTGAGCTCGACAGCAGCTTATATGGCAATATACAGTGGAACCTAGATATAACAATGGGCTAAGGGACTTGCAAAATGCGCTCGTTTTAACGAGCTTTAGATATATAAAACTTCTTTCCAAATACTTCAGTTAGTAAGAGTGCCCTGACTTATAGCTCTGAAAATGCGCGCGTTCTAAGCTCAACTTTTTCCGATACCTCTTTCCGTTATTGTTTCAGAAAGCCGAAAATTCCAGTAGTCCTTCAAGCTTACGAATGATGACTAAACCTGGGAAAATAAAGGTAAAAACCCAAATTCAGTTAATCGTAGAAACATTAACCTGCAGACTGAATTCCAAAAACTGAGACAAACATTCATCTAAGAATTTTAAATCTATCTCGAGCTGTAGGAATCTACAGACAATACTGAGTTTCTTTGAACAGATATTCTACAGAAAAAAGTCTTTGTGTGCCTCTACCACATGAAAAGATCTGAAGGTCCTCTGAATGTTTGCACCGGTGGTCTAAGCAGGACTTAGGTCAAATATCCGGTTCTTAAAAAAATACTCAATTGTATGATACCAAAGTTAAAACTTTTTTTGTTTTTCTTCTTTTAAATAACTATCTTTTCACAAAATGCTTTGCTGGATGTCTCCTCTGATAAAGCGATGGAAAAAATATGCGTCTATATTTTAAAAATTATTGTAAAAGGCATCTGCGTTGGACAGTGTTACGGCTCCGGCGAAGAATAATCTTCCGGTCTTAAATTACCTGCACGTGACTGTTTTAAATATGGAAATATTGCACTAAAGAGTGAGCACACCTTGAAAAATTTCCTTTGCTTATCATCTTCCGCTTAGTATATCTACCCCCATATATTTTTTAATTAGAACTTTGTTCGTCAATCAACCCAAAAACAAATCGGCTCTATACTATTTGATCGACACATACAATAATTATTTCATCGCTCCACACAGAAATTTTAGAACAATGGAGAAGTATGAAACAAACTAGATAACCAACTGACACAAACAAGTGAATGATTGCCATACGTAATAACTATATAACCATTCTCCAACCCAGTTTTGCGATACCCCTTTCCGTTACTGTTTCCAAAGGCGAAAATTTTAGAAGTCCGGACTTTTTTACGAAGTGGTGACTAAACCTTCAGAAAATTGTAGAACAGTTAATAAACTGAAACTTCGAATAACTTATATGAATTTCAGGACTTTTAACCCAGTTTCTCGAGCTATCTATAGAAATATCCAGAAAAAAATGATTGTGCTTGATCTTCTAACAGAAAACAGTCGTTGAGTTCCCCTACTACACTTGAAAAGATCTGAAGGTCAACTGAATGTCCTAAACCGAGGTCTAAGTAGGACTTATATTTGCTTCTTTAAGATTAGTATATCTATCGCTCTATAACTGGTATGTTTAACATCAAATTTATGCTCACTGACTTCATGATACCGCAGTAAAAACCTTTAATATGTTTCGTTTTGTTCTACCCTGTTCACAGACCCTCTATTTTCTCTTCAAAGTCCGTCGAGCGCGCGTGATAAAAAAAAAAACCGCGGGGGATTTACTGACCGCCAGCGGAAGGGGTTTGGGGTTGGGGAAGGAGAAAATTCTTTATTTTTCTTTCTTGCGCTTCGCGCTCGTTCTCGCTAGCCAATGTTTACGAAAAGAACGAAAAGAATAATAAAACAGCGTCTGTGTACAGGCTAGTTTTGTTAAACCGTTTCGTTTTGTTTAAATAACTTACCTTTCGCAAATGCTTGCTGGATGTCCCCACTGATGAAGCGAAAAAGTATATTAATAGTTTTTGCTTGGAAAATATCAGTTGGGCTTGTAAAAGACGTCTGTGTTGGAGGTAACTCCAGCGAAAAAATAATCTTTCCTCGATTTATACGTTCTTATAAACTGCACATCTGTTTTGGGAAATAATATTTCACTATTAAAAGCTTCAGTAAATACCATGAATAATTGTCTTGGCCATCATTTTTTTACCCCTAAATGTATCTACCCCCACTAAATAACTAAAAATTTGCTGCAGAATTATGCATTTGTTAACTTGAACTTCCTTGTTTTAATCAGCCCACAACCAATCGACCCTATTTGATGGACACCTACAACGATTATTACGCGGCGTCAGGAGCCGTCCGTGCATCATTCAAGCGAAGTAGGACACGAGCTGTAGTTTCTCTAGGTGTCCTTACAGTTTCAAATTATAACTTATTTCATGTCGATAGTTCCTGGATTTTTCTTGAATTTTTTTGATAAACTTATGCCAAGTAAACCAGAAGTGCAAGATAGTACAAAAGAGAACACAATTTACTATTAACAGATCCTTTGGCCTGCGTAGGGACTGGCGGCGAGTGAATGAGTTCCTCTCGCCAGGACACCGCTATTATTTGTGCGCCAAAACTTAATTTCTTTTAGTTTTTTGATTACACTATGTGCACGAATCCCATTGGAATAATTAGACCTTTCCTGTTTTGTGCTCTCATTTTTAAGCATGTCTCATAAGCCGCTGCGGTTATAACATGTTTCAGGCTTTATCTGAATTGTAACAATTTAAACCTTCTTCCCCCATGTCTGTAAAGTAGCTATTTAGCTAAGCACATTTGACCGCGTTAAATAATGGTTAGAGCATTTTATTGTTTTGTTTTGTATTGTATTGTATTGCATTGTATTGTTTTGTATTGTATTGTATTGTATTGTATTGTATTGTATTGTATTGTATTGTATTGTATTGCACTGCACTGCACTGCACTGCACTGCATTGCATTGCACTGCATTTTATTGAATTTTATTATATAGACACGAGTGTTTTACTGGAAAATATTCCACTCGTAAAATTCATAAAAACTGCATCCGGGACCCGAGTGGCTTATTTTCCACAATCTCACACGTGAGTTTATCGATGACGTAATGTCGGTAATTTCCCTCTATTATTTTATCGATGTCTTTTTTCTATATAATAAAAAGAACATTTACACGGCGGCTTGAAGATATGAATTTTATTTCCTCGTGGCAAAAATAATTTTGCCACTCGAAAATAAAATTCATATCTTCGCGCCACCCTGTAATATCCCCTATGTATTGTATTGTATTGTCACCTAAACATTTGTGACATTGCCTCCAAAACAAAAAAATTCCAATTTATTCCCGAAATATTTCGCAATCTTATGATTCTTATTTTTTTCGACCACTCAGTAATGTTCACCTGTTCCAAAGTAAATGTATTTACATTCGCCGGAGCTAAACGTAGTGGCAGTGACAGAGAATGTAAATACTTTCCTATTGGTATGAACGCACGTGATCCGCTATGGCTTTAATTGACTCTATTGTTATTAGGTATATAAGGTTTTGACAGTTGTAATGTATTCATCTCAGCTCTCGAACTATCAACTTTTATTTTTATATCTTACTTTATTCATCTATCGATTGATTTTTTACCTTTAACCCCCAGAGGTTGTGCGACCGCATCGGTTGGGGAATTTTTTCCCATTGGGTTTTTTGGGTTTTCGTATCAGGCGCCGCACGTGAATAGTTTAGCCTGAGTGACTTTATTTAGGAATATTTGTATACCATTCTTTAGTTATGATGTTGAACTTTGTACGTTGTTTGGACGGCATTAAACACTCAGGTTCCATAGTTCGAGTTGCACACCCATTCCCGTCTCTTAGTCGTGAATATAAATAGGAATCAACGCTTTCAAGCGATAGAATTCGTGGACCGACACTTTTCGGAAAAGCTCTAAATTTAATCTTTCCTAATCTTTCTTCGCAAAACATGCGTAGCTTCGATCACGCAACGATTCTTAGTCCCAGTTTCCACGGTCTCCTAACCTGAGATCAGGCTCTATTTTCGTTTCGCTATGAGAACCGCTCAAATTGGGCCTGATCTCAGGTTAACGGTCTCCGCTAGGACCGCCTGGCACAATGACCCCCTTTTGTGTCCTAAGGGACGGACCATTAGAAAAGTTATGGGAGCGGGGTGGGGAATTTTCGAGCCGCAGGAATTTTTTTTTGTTATCAAATTCTTTGTACGAATTTTTTTAGGCCATAGCATGAATATTTTTTAGGGTTAATTGGCGTGCGTAATTTTTTTTCATTTAATTTTCCCGTGCGCGAATATTTTTTTAAGACCGGGAAGTCGTCTCTTCTTTTAAGTGTATACTTCATTTATTGCACGATTGTTGTATATTTACAGTGTCAGATAAGTTATCATATTTTCAGAAGCTGTTTACAGAATGATAAACTCTTTCTTAATTCGATACTCAGAACACTAGGCACCCTAGAAGATTAACTATTACGCCAGGCCGTTTTTAAACAGCCCGACCAGCCGCTTTTAAGCGGCCAACCTCAAGTGGCTACAGCCCTGTGTACCAGAGGTTTTTGATCGCGCGCGAAGCGATCAACTGCAGAGGGGATGATTCGTGGTCGGCCGAAGGCCGAAGCGACGAGAGTCGAAGGAGCAAAAAAGAGACGCAGGTCACTGTATAAAGATATGGCAGAAACCGGAAACCGCGCATGAAAAGACTCTGGCATTCAGGGCAGGTGACCGCTAAATAGACATTACCTGAAGATATAAATATACCCCTGGTTCCAAATATCTGAGATTACACGAGAAGAACATTCTCCGTATGAATGACACAACTTGTTCAGAAAAATTTAGTCTTGACTATGATTCACACTTTGATTCGAACTCCGATCTGTGTCTTAAAAAGAAAACACGTGAAGCGGGAGAATGTTACTACGTTGACAGCAGAGGTTAAAAGGTATGATCACCCCTCAGGGTAAAAAAACTGAGACGATGAACGATAATACCATTCGTCTATAAAAGCTGCTATAGATGTCTTAAAATTCGATAATAATTCACTCCAACAGTACCGTGAATATTCAGTCCTTGCTGTCATAAACCTTGGTGAGAAATTCTTTGACTACTGATCACCAGAATTATCAAAGTATGAAAAGGGATATCTAAACAACTTTGAATTCAACTGAAATGCGCTTGATTTTTTCGAGATGAGAAACTTATTCTGGTGTGGGTAAGATTATTTCAATAACCCATTATTATAGTCAGTCGGCGTTTCTAACATCAGTTCGCCCGTCCAAACGTGTTTAAACAGGTTAAACAGGTCCAATTTGTCTACGCAACTTAACCAGTTTAAAAATGGCCAGAAGCTCCTTCGTCTCGGAACCTCCATCTGGTTCCAATAAAGTATCCCAGCGCGTTAGACTTCCACGATTGAAGATTCTTTTCATGCTGTACTCCTCGCAACTGGAATTGCCTCCTACATAAACTTCAACGACAAACCGATGAATCAGTTTAACTAGCTACACAGGACAACAAACGCCGTCAATGACTGCAGTTTAATAGCTGGAAATCCTATTCGGCTTTAATGAGCTGAAACCTTTAATGGTGGCGCGAAAGATGAATGAATAAAAAAAGCCTGAAAATCTAATACGCTGTGACCGCCAAATTTTTCGAAAGAGATGAAGGCTCCGGGATTCCTGAGAGGGCGAAGACCATTTGACGGGTAGCGGTCTGCCATTACACTTCCTAATGACCTTCTGTTTGTATTTTATAAACCTCGCTAAGTTCACTCTCGCGGCATCTATCACAGGATAATGATCCCCAAGAGTTCTTCTCTCAGTTTTTACCTGAAAAACGACAAATGCGATTCTTAGAAAAGAGTACTTCTCTGTGAAAACAAAGCTTAGTTAGTCTAACTTTTTCAACGACGCACGAATTCGGTGCTTTAAGATTTATAAAAATTAAAACCAAAACAAAATTGCGAAACTGCATTCAAAAATCAGTTGAATACCATTTTATTTGATACGATTTGATAGGTAAAGGTGATTAAATCGGGAAAACATTTCGAAAAATTTTGTACACTGATTCCTCGGCACTTCCTAAACTGCAAGAAAACGACACTCAAATCAGGGAAGCGCGAAATTGGCTATTTTTCAAAAAAAAATAATTAAGAAGGTGATGTTTCCGGCGCTAGCCACTCAATCGATATGATCAAACTAAGGAAAACTGACTTGTAAGTGACTGAGGCATACGCCCCCCGCGTACATTAAACTGTTCCTTACCCTAGCTTTTAGAACTGGTACCAACTGTTGAAGGTTGATCATGAGACCAATCGAGTCTGCAGCAGCGTTAACCAGCGGTCCGTCGGCGAAAGTATCAAAAATGGCGTCCAAGGCTTCACATATCACCCAGAGACTGTATTGACCGACCACAATATCACGGAAGACAGTACCTAAAGACTAATAAAGAAAGAAGCTTGGGTGATTCTTAGGATCCCATGAAAAACAACACTAAGGCACTAAAAAAAAACGGCAAAGCTCAAAGATGAGAGACAGAAAATTGTGAAATCCGCCCTGAACCTTTTTCGCTAACAGTCAACAATTCATGACAAATGGCTCTAACTTTTGACTCAGTGGATGACGACCTAATTGCGCTGTTTTCGCCATGGAAGCAAGAAAACTATTCAGTTGCTCTAAATGTACAAGTAAAAAGTATTCACAAATTATACCTTACATAACATAAACTTGATCTAGGGCTAATTTAATCATCTTCCGAGATCCTCCATTAGTGTTGTCTAAATAAAGATAATTAAAAGGGGAAGCAAACCTTCAGGATCTGCAGCCTGTTGTCTTTTCTGGCGGCCATCTTGCCGATGAATCCCAGAATGCTTATCAGCTTGACTTTCACTGCTTCACATGAGGTTTCGACGGTAACACGGCACAATATGGTCACATGTTCAGCTGTTATACACTACAAAAGAAACACCACCCAAATTCAGCTTTCACCTATGATCAGCTGCTCAGTGTGCCTTGCAAACGAGCGAGTTAAACCCATCTTCAACAAATCAGGTTGTTCCAGGTTGTGACAAGTTGTCGCAGAAAGTAGAGAATAGTTCTACTTTTTGTAACAAAATCTGTGCTGGTTGCGCGTTTCACCGGCCCAAGGCAAAGTCATTGTGCAACAGGTGATGTATCTACCGTGTATTGCGCGACTCCTGCGTAATTTTAGCCAATAAGAAGTCAGTACTCACGCAACATGCAACAACTTGATTTCTACAGACTACTATCAACGTCTTACTTTAGAAAGCAGGTTTACTAACTTAAAACAAACGCCACTGAATCGTAGCCAACAGTTACCAGCGCCGTACAAACGACTTATTGACGAGCAAAACTAACTACGAGAGAACGACTGGTGAACTGACAATTTGACTAACAATAGACGTCTGTTTAACTGTGACAATAGACGGATCGAAACGCGCCAATCACTGATTACGAGTCTTTATAGCCAATAACATCACGGCTTAACTGACAGACGAGACCAATAACCAGAGTATAATTCCATCAACTGACGTGATACAACTCACTTTGACTCTGAAGATGACCTCCGCACGTCAGTCACTGTCATCAACAACAGTCTTATTCAGGATTACGTTCACCTGGATGATCAAACTCAACCTACTTTTGATTTAAATGACTCCTGACAACTTGTTTTGCAGCAATGTTGCAAAACACGTGTAAAAATATTTTGGAAGAACTATGTATCATTACTAAAATCCAACCAGTGGTCTATTATCAATGCTGCATTCTGATTGGTTGAGCTACTACTAAGCTATATGTTATAGCCCACTAGCAGCGGAAAGCACCGGCTTTTTGGCGGCAAAAAAGGATTAACGTCTAGCTTTAACTAGCTAAAGTTGTTTTGTCGCGATATTTTCGACCAACTAGTTGGATTTTACTAAAACAATTATTCCTCTCGCCCTCATGGCCTCTGAGTCAATAGCCCATCTGGCCTTCGGCCTCATGGCTATTGACTCAGAGCCCATTCGGGCTCGAGGAATAATTGTTAATTATCATTTCCACGCTGCCAGACGTTCACGTAGAGTCGCTTTTCAAAGCCTTCGACTTTTTTTACCGGAAGATAACCAAATAATTGCGTCGGTCTGGTTACTTTTTACAGCTGACAAAAATTGGTGATTATATCGACGGCCATTGACTTGTTTCATCTACATGTACGCTTTAAAAAGCGAGTGAGCCCTAGGCAAGCCAGACCTAAAACGTAAAAAAACGATTGGTAACTTACTTGAGGCTCTTGCAGTGAAACCAGTTTGTCAATCACTGATCGTAGAACTCCAGTGGCTGCTTCTGGAAAATCGTCCTCGTGGTACACAAATCCTCTGGCTAAGGTTAAAGAAATAGCAGTTTTACAATAAAAATTGTGGCCCAAAATAGAGTAACTATTAATATTCAAAAAGAAGATACAGACAATCAAAGTAGAGATAAAAGAACTGAAAGCAAAAACAAGTGGCTATCGCTGAGCCCGGGAAAAAGCGTTTGAGCAATACCGTCATTGGTTGAGGAAATGGCGCGTGATTCTTTGAGCCAATCAGTGAGCGTAACGGTAAAGTTAACTTCGCTCTTCAATGGACCCATCCACGGTTTTTTCAACTTTTGTTGTGAACCTGTTAGCGAAAACTTGTCGACACCGCTATAAAAAGGACCTTAAAAAACTTGTAATAAAGCCGAGGTAAAGAGTGATTTGTTGAAAACTAACGAAGATATTATTTTTGCAAATTTTCGAAATTTTACAAAAGTCTGTAACGGCTGCGCGACTTTGCTGAGGAATACCTTCGCTCAATTTAAATGTATTACCTTCAAACTTGATCAGTTTACTAATTTCAGTTAACCCTTTCACTGCCACAATACTTGATGGAGTTTTCTGAGGTGACTCTAACTTTTTAGTCTGTGGACGAAATCCTATGATGTGACCATTTATTAAAATGAAACCTCTCTGCCTGTACTTACACATGGAGCTATTTGTTATTCAAAATTTCACAAAATGAAATTTGAAAATTTGATCGAAATTTGCTTTTGGCTAAATTTGGCAGTGGAAGGATTAAGGAACTCTTTTTGGCAGTATCGATGAATATTCCCTAACTGGCCCCTACCAAACGTTAAAAAAAGCGTGGAAAGGTTCGTTTTAAAGAATTAGTACAAAACATCTCCACTTACTTTCAGAGGTAAAAGTTAGAGTGAACAGCGAACACCACAACTGTCCAAGCGCCACCTCTCCTCCTAGTAGATCAGCGTCTAAGGCTGTCACTATATTGTTGAGACAGATCAGTGCTCTCGCTTGTACCGTACTTAAACTAAAAGCAAAGATTTATACTGATTTTGAGTGCGGCAAGACTAAGTAATATTAGCCATGACAATTCACACAGTCAGTCCTATGAACTGACCCAACACCTGTCGATTCGTTTACGATGACCACTAGAGGACAAAGTTTTTTCGAGTATTCTCAAAAAATATCATCACCCCAGAAAGCTTTACTGTTATTTTTTTTCACCATTAAAGTTAGCGCGGTTATTTTTATTGAAGGAAGTTACAGTGATGCCAACTCTCCCGCTTTTGGCGGGAGACTTACGCTTTTTTGCCTCGTCTCCCGCTCTCCCGCTTTGGTACATAAATCTCCCGCTTTTTACCTCCACTATAAATATTGAATACTTAGTAAAAAATAAAACAGACTTAGTTTGAAATTAAGCCCATTTTTAGCTCAAAACTTGAATTTTTCTTATTCGCAGTACGTTTTCTGGGGCATTTTTGCATGTATTTAGTCATTGACAAAGATTATTTCTAGCATCAAAACGATGATTTCGAATTTTGATAGTATGTACATCATTTAAGACTTCATAGAATATCCTAAGTCATTCCCATTGGGGGCTGGGTTAATTTTTCAGGGGGGGTCGTTGAAATTCCGGGGGGGGGTAGTGAAAAAAGACAGTCTCCCGATTTTAAATCTCCAGAGGCATCTCTGAAGTTAAGCCCTCTCCCAAACACAAAATGATAAAACCCGTAGTGGAATGACGACGGCTATACCGTTTTCCCGCCAAAATGATGCTGGTTCACGCGCGCTCCGTACCTATGCACCTATCAACGGTTGCCCCAGGATGGGGGAGGGGGCGGGGGCAACCCACGGGAATTGAAGCGTACGTGGGTAAGGAATTTGGGGTGGGAAATTTGACTCAGCCGCCATCTTGGAAAGTGGAGGACCAGGGAATGAGTGATAAGAAGTCCGCCATCTTAGAAAATACCCAGTAGTCATTAGGATGAGTTTCCCACATTTTCATGTATTCATTTCTTTGTGAAGGATGGCAGAACCAAAGTTAGTAGTATCTTGTTGCTTTTTAAGTTTTTGAAGTTTTATGACAAAAAAAGTATTTTGTCCCTAAACATTGAGTCTCATTTGAAAATATGTCTGCGAGATGAAACTTCCTAATTTCATGCGCCCGCTTTATGGAGTACGTGAGCGCAACAAAAAAAAATGGTCCTTTTCTTTTTCTTTTTCTAAACTTAACCCCAGAAAATTTCGCCAACATATGACAAATTAAATGAAATAGAATAAGATCGATAAAGTTTGAAACAATGTCGAAACAGTGCGAGCCCAGGGGGCCCACACAAACTGTGTGACCGTTATGATGTTTGGATTTTGAGGAAATCAGGGGCACCCAACGAGACTATAGTTCAAAACCACTTAAATATAGCATTGTAGAACGTATTTTAGTATTTAAACGATAGATATACACCGTATTCACAAATGGCGGACACGCGGGAAAAAACTGGTGCCTAGTCATGAAAGCGAGGTGTTGGAGGGTAAACAAAAATTGCACATAAAGACTTTCAGTGAACTTGCAAAGTGTTTAGCACGGATTCCACCTAAAATAACTTTGTACGGACTTCTTTTTAAATACAATTACGTGGGATGCCTTCTGCTTTTAATGTTTAGTACTGATTTGCTGTTTGCAATCAAAAGGGACGCGTATATCTTCAAGGAAACAGGATGATTTTGTAGGTTTCCGAAGCATCAGAAGCTCGACAAGTGGGCGATGGCTGGAGAAAAGCGGCAAACATGTTGGCCCAAACTTCACATTGAAACCGAGTTCGAAAGCCAGCTCACTGCAATTCGGTAAAACAGAAATATAAACAATGCAAATCTTGGTGGCCAGAAAAAAAGAAATAAGCGACGGATATATAGCCTACTTGTTAACGCAAGAGACGTGTGCCATTGAACATAACAGTTCAAGTCGAGATGGAAAAAAGGAAGACAGGAAAGAAGCGGTGACTGAGGTTTCGATGAAGTTATGTTTGGTTTTTGTTTGCCAAGACGTTATTTTGTGGTCTTTATCGATGAAGGACATCAATTAGAACTATTTTTTCAGTATAAATGCAGGAGCGAGCGAGTGGAGTACGGTCAAAATTTCAACTTGTTACTCGGCAGACTCCGGGTAAGCCGGCCACATATTATTTCAGCGAGTAATTTTCTTATTTCTTATCTTTGGCTGTTAAGAGTTTTAACTTCATGTTCCATAATATTTTAAAAGTGAAGAATACATAAATAAAATGATGGTCTTCTAAAACGGATCCAGACTCGAATTTAATGATTCGAAACAGAAGCTTGCCGTGTTCAGTCCTGACACAAACATTACCTTAAAAGTTTAACCTAGTAAAATGTTACCTTTATACCACCTTTTTACCAAGAGCTCTCCGAGATAATGCCCTAAAGGAGACCAGGCAAATAGCAAACCATAAAATTCACACGCTAGAGCTTCTAGTTTTGATAAAATTATCATTTTATTTCGCAATGACAAAGAAATCAAAAGATCTTTGCTAAGCTCTCCCAACGTACCTCTAACAATTCACTCCAAAGCGACGGAATTAATATCATCCAAAGGAAGTTGTAAATACAGACATACATAGATATGTATAAAATGACACTGACATGAATGAATGAGTTTCGTGAATGAATCTTTCACCCGCTGTAGACTTGACCTGTTTTGTGTAGCTTTGTGTAATGGCGGAGGTCTCTTCCGTTGACAAGTAGGCTATATATCCGTCGCTTATTTCTTTTCTTCTCGCCACCAATACCTGTTTTTACTTCTGTTTTACAGAATTGCAGTGAGCTGGCTTTCGTATTCGGTTTCAGCGTGAAGTTTGGGCCAACATGTTTGCCGCTTTTCTCCGGCCATCGCCCACTTGTCGAGCTTCTGAGACTTCGGCAACCTACAAAATCATCCTGTTTCCTTGAAGATATACGCGTCCCTTTTGATTGCAAACAGGAAATCAGTACTAAACATTAAAAGCAGAAGACATCTTACGTCATTGCATTTAAAAAAACGTCCATACAAAGTTATTTTAGGTGGAATCCGTGCTAAACACTCTGCAAGTTCACTGAAAGTCTTCATTTGTAATTTTTGTTTACCCTCCAACGCCTCGCTTTCATGACTAGGCACCAGTTTTTTCCCGCGTGTCCGCCATTTGTGAATACGGTGTATAGGCATATTTTTATCCCCCAAAAAATGTTCATTTGTTCGGATTTCTTAGCTGAAAGTCTGGTGATCCGAAAATAATAGGGATCAAAACTTACCTTCTCGAAAATTTCAGCCAGAAAAAAGGCTCCGGAAAATTCTAGGTGACCTTTTTAGGGTAAAAATCCGTTAAAAATGGGCAATTATACCATTTTTTAGATGTTCGAAAACCCTAGGAGAGGCAGGCAACCAAGAAATTTTACAACAAATGTTCCAAAACTTCTAAAATTCAAATCGTCTTCCGAACAGATATTTTCCAAAAATTGACGTTGGGTGCCCATGAGGAATGTATCGTGATATCGAAAAGATTTTTATTATCATAATATAATACGATGAATTCTTATATGTAAGACCAAAAAGGTCTCTCTACGATACGCTCAGGTGAATATCAAATGTCAAACCCTTTACATCGCTATAATTCGTCGTTTTCAGCTACAAGAACGGCAATACGCAACATTTCACGTAAAAAGATGTTCAGTTTAGTCTTATCAGAAATTCATAAAGGGCTGAAAACCGGTCTTATTATCAGAAAACATCGTATTATATTTCGATAATATGAACCTTTTCGATGTCACCATACATTTCCTCTAAATATTTAAACATTACAACGGTAACACAATTTGTGTGGGTACCCTGTGGTCCGAATTCACTTTTTTAAAAAGTGACATTTTCGGCTTGTTCTCACCCGGAAATTTGCTACCATAGTAACGTGACGTAAACGACTTCTCCTCTCTATTAGCACTTAGTTGCTAAATACAGTGACCAGGGTAATTGGCTTATTTGTCCGTGCCTGTTAAACAGTGTGTTAAAGCTAATTAACAATTCTACAACAATTACAAAGTCTCCTCAAACGTTTTTTTGTTCTTTCAAGTGAAGCATCACATGATAGCGTGGCGTGATGTGCAAGTGGCGTGATGTGTCGAGATATAAAATTAGTCAGACGAATCTCACAAGAAATCATAACAAAAAAATGGCGACGCATACAGTCGGCCACCAAGAGCTCCTTCCATGTATAGCGGTCTTAATTTTGTCCACAGTATCTTTCCTCTTCATTAGCGAATCCGATGGGTCGCCATATTATAAGCAAGCTTCGGGCAGAGAAACGCTCGAATCCAAAATACTCGAATACGTTGATTACTTCGAGAGGCCGACAATATCGAGTCCATTGAAAAAGTTTCTCGACCGCCCGAGAGTACTGTATACTCTAGCGAAAGCTGCCGAGTTTGCCGTCGACAGACAAAGCATCAAAACACAAAGACCTTATCGACTACGGCAAATTGTCGGGTTGAGAGAACTTCATAATAACACTGCCTTCTGGTTTCATGTGGTTTTGGAAGACGGGAAGTCACTTAAAGAAGCGTTCTTTGATGTCGTAATCCCTCATAGTTCGCTGGAAAAGAAAGACTTTGACTCATCTGAGTTCGAATTCGGAGAATTCGAATACAGTGAAGTTCTGGAGGAAAAATGTGATGAGCTAAGCAGTCGCGCTAACTGTACATGTGGTTACCTCGGCAGATGTGACAGAGGAACAGCAAAGATTTCAGCATGGCTAGCTTTTGCACTTAAAACGCAGAGAGAGATTCAACTTGACACACCTTTCGACCAGATACAAATGGTGTCTGCTCACAATGCTTTCAACGACCGAGCTAATGGGTATGGAATACTGGACGACTGTCCCTGGCCGCCACCCTATAAACATACTTGCCTGGACCTGGCCAATCAGGAGTTTACTTTTACCGACCTACTTGACATGGGTGTAAGGGGCATGGAAATTGACCCTTGGTGGTGTTTTGACAAGATGCTAATGAGCCATGATGATGGCAAGCCTTATCTTGGATGTGCACCCTGGGACAGAAAGTTTGAGGACGGCATAAAAGAAATAGGTGAATGGGTACACAAACCAGAAAACATGCACGAGATTGTGCGTTTGTACTTTGAAGATGGGGCTACCCACACCTTTGGACACGATGACTTAATAAATGGCCCCATTGCAGAGTATCTAGGTGACAAAGTACTCACACCCAATGAATCTGCAAAGTACTTCCCAGGAAGATGGCCGACAACAAGAGAATTGCGGAAACTTCAAAAGAGCGTTGTCATAGCTGCAGGTGGTGACAATCATGGTGGGGAATTTATCTTTGACCTATACTGGAATGGGCTGACAAGGAATGAATTTGTCAGTCATGCTAACTGTTCAGCAATCAAACAAAACACACCATCAAGAGTCTACTGTGACAGCACAGAATATATCTTTTTTTGGGATGGCCCAAAAGAAACCGGTGTTATTCTTGATTTTTCCCAGTTTATGAAGTGTGGGGTGACATATCCTGCCGCGGATCAAGTCAATCCTGTATTACTGGCTACCGCCGTATTCACATGGGCTGAAGGTGAACCTTCCAAGGCTCTAACAGAACAGTCATGTGTGTTCTTAAATGGCAAGACAGAGCGGTGGTATGTAGGGGACTGTCAACAGGCCCACCGGTTTGCCTGTCAGTCCACTATGACAGCCAATGACTGGGTGTTAAGTAATACTACAGGAGTGTACACTAAAGCGGTTTGTCCAGATGGCTATGAGTTTAGCATTCCTCACAATGGCCTAGAACATCAGACATTAGTTAATGTCATGGATGGCAAAGATACATGGATAAACATTACCCCTTACATTCATTTGCTGGCATGATGATGACAATAAGGACCTTCAAATTACTTTTATTATTGGAGAATACAAGACAGCACTCAAACCAAGTTTGTGAGCTGCAGCTGTAGTCATTTCTCAGGGCAGCATTTTGCCTGAAGTCTTTCTTTGCTGTGTTCAGTAATGACAATGAGTGTGACCATCCACAAACATAGTACTTTTAAAAATAAATTGCGATGGAATCCATCAGGAAATTGAGTAATTTTAATTTTCCGCCATCTTAGAAAATACCCAGTAGTCATTAGGATGAGTTTCCCACATTTTGATGCGTTCATTTCTTTGTGAAGGATGACAGAACGAAAGTTAGAAGTATCTTGTTGCTTTTTAAGTTTTTGAAGTTTTATGACAAAAAGCATTTTGTCCCTCGACACTGAGAAGCAATACTTGCACGAAGTCCCATTATAGAAAATATGCTTTCTACTTACATGTTTTCACCAGATGCTGCCCTACCACAAGTTTTTGATATAACGAAAAGAACAATAAATCATACTGGACCACAGCTGCAAACACCAGCCCTTATATTAGACATAACCCTTCTTGATCATGATGACATGTCATGTTCTGGCATTGTACATTTTGCATTGCTGTAAATACTGTGTGAAAGAAGTCAAAGATAATTCGGGAGTATAAAATGTGTGTTAAATTGCCAGCCACGCTAAATACCCAGCTAGAATATGTCTTCCACACTTGGGGAAATGCACAAAGTTTTTGGGTACCATTACTTAGTCACCAAAAAAAATACTCTTTGGAGACGCTCATGATCAGTGTTGCAATAAAGACTGTTGTGAGTGCCTATTAGTTCGCCCCAGGGATGGGAATTCGACTCAAGATGGAGACCCAGCTTGCCCTCCCCCCCTCCCCCCCACCCTATCCTAGGGCAAACCATTGATAGGTGCATTAGTATTACGAAAATTTCGTACTCGTAGTCGTCTTCGTCTTAGAATCTAAAGCTCTCTTGTATCTTGTCAGAGCCGGATTATTTTTTTCGGGCCGTTCGGTCCAATCTCGTCAACCCCTGGGGACGAGGTTGCGCTACATCATCAGACAACCAACACAAAAAAGTGTTTGCAAACTCAACAAGCCAATAGTCTCACATTTCTAGCAGTTTCTTTCCTTCCTGATTCGCTTTCAAGGCCTCGTAAATGTTTGCTTTGCCAAAATTGCTTTTGCACAGCACCTGGTCAGAGAGATAAGAGTCCTTTAAGTATTGGGACTTAACACTCACTGACTGTAGAAAGTACGGAATGTTTACTCCTCAACTCTTTCACTGCCAGAGTGAATGATAAGGTTCTATCACTTAATCCTACGGTGTAACGATTCAAATGAACGTACTTTTAATTAGCAGTATTTTCACATGGTACTGTATATTTCTGCTTCCTGGGGCGTAGGAGCCAGTCCATAGACCTGTAGGACCGGGCCTACAATTTTTTTGCTTTGATCACTCTACCGCTTGTAATAAATTATGCGTTGCTGGGGTGAGCTAAAAAGCTTAAGAGCTCATAGTGTCGGTGAGGTCAGTGCGTACTAATCATACGTGCAATTTTCAGGATATGTGGAAATGAAAGTCAGCCAGGCCTACAATTAGTCGAAAAGCTGGCTACGCCCTTGGCTTTCAACAAAATGACGTGGGAAATTTTTCTGTTGTTTGACTTTGGCTACTTTTAAGAGATGATGGGGTTTACGGTATGACCTAACACAAAATCAAGGCTTCAATAGTTGAACCTTTCCTTACTGACATTTCCATTAAAATATTTGTATAGGTAATAGCATGATTTGTAGTGATATTTGGCATAAATACCACGAGTGATATTTCGAAATTGTTACACATAATTTCACGAGCCGTTAGGCGAGTGAAAGTTGAGACAATTTTGACATGTCACGAGTGGTATTCATGCCAAATATCACGTACAAATCATGCTATAATTTGTTTATACTACTACCCGCAAAGGTTTTGTGATTTTTATACGTAGGTATTCCAAATTAAGCTGAAATACCACTGCTCTAAGCCAATCAAATTGCAGAAATTTCTCATGAAGTAGTATAAATTAAGATACAAAAGAAACCAAGCCTCGTGGAATGTCCACATGTTTACCCCGGACAATTCAGTAACGACGACTCTTGCAGGTGTCCCTTTGATGTACGTATAAGGAAGTTTAACAGTACTGTAGTTAAATCAAAACAGACGCTGTCAAACCAGTGGACCAATCAGAATTCGAGGCAAATATTTGCAGCCAGTCGCAAACGCAGGAAAACGCTTGGGCGTAAGTCTTGTGCGTCTTCTGGTAACCGGTCATTTCGCTCCGGTTACTATGCCTTCTATTTTCGAGTCATTTAGCGCACTCCAAGCAATAACGCAAAACAAGCGCGATTCAAATATAATAGAGACCTTTAGATTCAAGGACGAGAACGACTACGAGTACGAGATTTGACTAAAAGTTTTTTCGCATATGCTCAATATATATACTCCCCGGAAAGCTTCATTTTACCATTTTTCACTAGAAAAGTTAGCACCATTACCTTCAGTGAACGAGGTTACACCCTCTCCCGATCGTAAAATGATAAAATTTCTAACACTTGATAACTTGTTTCCTCTACTTCGACATTTTTGCTCAAACTCGTAGTAAAGTGACGACGGCTACCACGTTTTCCCGCCAAAATGACGCTGGCTCACGCGCGTGCACTACTTAGTATTGAGAAAATCTCGTACTCGTAGTCGTACTCGTCTTAGAATCTAAAGCAATTAGAGACCTTTAGATTCTAAAACAAGTACGACTACGAGTACGAGATTTTTCAATGCTAAGTGGTGTACGTGCGTGAGCCAGCGTCATTTTGACCGGAAAAAGTGGTAGCCGTCATCACTCCACTACGAGTTTTAGCGAGAATGTCGAAGTGGGGAAACAAGTTATCAAATGCAAGAAGTTTTATCATTTTGCGTTTAGTAGAGGATGTAACCTCCTTCACTAAAGGTAACAGTGCTAACCTTTCTGGTGAAAAAATGGTAAAATGAAGCTTTCCGGGGAGTTTATTTTTTGAGAATACGCGAAAAAGCTTTAAGTCAAATCTCGTTCTCGTTGTCGTACTCGTCTTAGAATCTAAAGTTCTCTATTAATTAAACGACTGGCTTGACCCATGGCAGAGCGGCAAATTGGGCACCGGAAGTCGCGTTTAGTCCTTTTTTCCGCCCGCTTTCCCGTCGTCAACTGACGTTCCCGTCCTGTTGCTAAATCAGCCTATTTCTGTTACGTTTACCTACCCTTTTGGGAACTCCTTGAGTGACAATCGCGTTGATCATTTCTGCAGACAAAATTTCTGGATTCTGACAACAAACACAATGATTACTTAACGATCGTTGACATGCAATTGACCCTCGGGTTTAACTGCCTGAGAAAACTTAGAAACTTTTTAAACGTGACAAATTTTAGATGCAACAGAGAAATGTTTCGGGGATGCAAAATGTAGCAATCACTCAATCACTGTGCTACCAGTAACTACTAGTAACTACAAGTAACTACTAGTAACTACCACTAGCTATTAGGGAGGAGACATAATACTATATATTACACAGAGTGTATATTACTGGTGCACTTGCGGCTTTCCACCATGAAGTATATACCCAGAACAGCTTTCAGCCATTACGATTTCCCTTCAACAAGTGCTTCCCAGCAAGCTTGACGCATGCGCAAACGTTACCACTTGCTGTTCTGTTGGAGAAGGCTCAATAGCCCACGTTCAATATATTAAAATTCTAGCGTGACTCCGAGGCTTTCTATGGTCATTTTTCTATATTTGGTTTGGTTTTCTTGGTGCTCAAGTCTCTTCTGGGAATTGCGAGACAATGGAGTCGTGAAAACTTTGCAATTTTGACCCTAAAGCCTCGGAGTCGTGTTAGAATCAGTAGAATGTTAATTTATCGAACGTGGGCCAATTGACATATATGTCAATATCAAAGTAATAATATTATCCTCGTTTGTTTTGTTTACTACACACTCTAAATCCAAAAGATCTGTTTTAGCCCCAAAGTGCTGATTCAGCTCTATAGGCCCTGGAGCTGATTTGACCCTTCGTGGAGCCATTTTGTCAATTTGGTCTAAATCGACCCCAATAAAGACCATTGCAGCCCCATCGAAAACCGTTTTGGCCCACAGGAGAAATTGTTTCAGCCATGTGATGCGTATCGGCCCCTTTCACAAGAGCCATTTCTACTCAAAAAATAGAGACATTTCAGGTTTTAGTCTAGTTGGCCCCTATTTAGGGCTGACTTGGCCTATACTAATAGAGCTGTTTAGACCCCATGATAACGCAAAATGGCTCGACCACTAGAACCAACACCGATTTGAAGAATATATGTTAATCTTATCAGTGTCTAGTCGGAAGCATTAGTTCCTAATCACTGAGTACGGGCCGCTTTATCTTTATCATCGAGAGCTTCGATAAAGGGTTTGTAGTTCGAAAGAGCAAGTTAAGACATGGTTAGAGGCAAACAAGTTTACACAAGCAAGGTAGGAAGAGCTAGCCCACAGGTAAGTCGTCTTGAGTCACAACGATTTCTTAAATGGCGCATATTGGACCGAAGATCGTTGTTCTGAATCTGTCCATTTTAATATAGATGATTTTCAAGACGGAGACAGGAGCCCATCATGGACATGATCATGATATGGTTACAGTGTATGAGGACGACAAAGAATGCCGTTTTTATTTTCCCCATTTTAAGGAAGGATTAAAAATTAAGAGGATAGTAAAGGCAGAGGCCTAGGAAAACCAGGTAAGAACATTTTATAGGTTATTGTAATTAATTTTGCTTTCCCGCCAAGACTTAATGATAGCGCGGGGTTTGGATACGAAAACATACACGTCACTCCCATAAATCCTTGCACACTACCAAACTGCGCGCGCATGTTTTAAATGTTTAGGCGGGCTTCCATTCAATTCAACGGTCAGGTCAACGGACGCTCAATATTTTAAGCGAATTTCGGTTTGATTTTCGCTAAACTCGGCGATTTTACTCCAAGCGAGAGATAGATCGTGGATAGAAGATTCTTATCAAGATAATTGCCATGTTTTGTCTCATTTGTTTCGTAAAGGATCGAAGGATGACATCGCCGTTTGAAAGGTTTGTCGTGTGCAGTGCTACATTATATAACACTGATTGAATGAATTTTAATACACAACAATTCCAGACTATTTTGGAATCAAACAAGTTTTGCAGATAACAGTTTGTACTTAAGTGATAAATAGATCAGCAAATTTCGTGAGTTTCCATGCCCTGGACATAGTTGAAGAAAGGCAATTTTGTTTACTCAGCTGCATCTTTTGACCTCAACTAGCCTTCAAATCAGTTCCAATAATATATTTCAAGTTTCTTTATTTTTCCACAAATTTTTAATAGAATGTTTGGCTGCTACATTTACATGTACATAGTAAGTGATCAAGGTATATTCCAGTTAGGTGCGAAGCTTTATGCTGAGGAATCCTTTCTGTTAGGCATTGATTGATCACTTTACAGTACAGTGTAATGCTTATGAAAAATGATCAGTGGTACATTTCTATTTTTTTTTTCCTCAAATAACGATTTGGTAAGGTGATCAAGGTATATTCCAGTTAGGTGCGAAGCTTTGATGTTGAGGAATCCTAATTCTAGGCATTGATTGATCACTTTTATACAGTAGACATGAAGCTTTGAATAAAAATAAGGTTCATCGTCATTTGGTTTTCTTGTCAAGATATACAGATGCATGTGGGGGTCATTTGTGTGCAAATTTACATGTTTCCTCTAGAAAGTTTTGTATGTTTATGCGTGACTGGGAACTTGTAGGCAGTATACAGTGTTGATGTTACCACTGCTACATTAAAACTGATAGAGTGAATTACAACAATTTCAGACTAGTTTAACATCAAACCAGTTTTGCAGATAACAGTTTGTAATTAAGTAATAAATAAATCAGCAACTTCACGAGTTTCCATGGACATAGTTGAAGAAAGACAATTTTGTTTTGTCAGCTGCATCTTTTGACCTCAACTGCAAATCAGTTCTGATAATATTTCAATTTTCTATATTTTTCCACAAATTTTTAATAGAATGTTTGGCTGCTACATGTACATGTACATAGTAAGTGATCAAGGTATATGCCAGTTAGGTGCGAAGCTTGATGTTGAGGAATCCTTTCTGTTAGGCATTGATTGATCACTTTACAGTACAGTGCAATGCTTAAAATGATCAATGGTACATTTCTATTTTTTTTCCTCACATAACGATTTAGTAAGGTGATCAAGGTACTGCATATTCCAGTTAGGTGCGAAGCTTCATGCTATGAAATCCTAAAATTTTCTAGGCATTTATTGATCACTTTACAGTTAGAATCAAAGCTCAGAGTAAAAATAAGATTCCTTGTCATTTGGTTGTCGTATTAAGGAGTCTTTAATTTTGTGTACAAATTTACATTTTTCCTCCAGAAAGGTTTGTATGTTCATGCATGACTGGGAACTTGTAGGAAAATTTTGGCATGACAGATTTTATTTAAGTTTTCTGTGTGGTTGTTTGAGAAGACAGGAGTAAAAAGGAGACAAAGTGAAAGGAGAAAAGGCAGAAAACTATAAAAAAAGAAAGCAAATCTTATAACTAAAACTAATCATTTGCTGGAAATGACAAAAAGAATCAGTGACCTTAAGACCAAGTGTAGTGCCAGTGAAAGCACTTTGGATTCAAATACATGTAATAAAGCAATGGGAATTTTAAAACATAAATATTGAACTCTGAAAAATTACGTATTAGTGTCTCACAGAGAATTAAAAGTAGTTAAAGAAATGAAGCAACACTAACTCGTAGTTATGAAGACAGCTACAACAATGACGTCATATTAGGTCAGAGAAAGTGTGATGTTTTTAAGCTGTTGTCTTTGACACTAAGTGGGGCATCAGTTAACGTCGCAGTTATTCTGAATTGACACTAAAACAGGGTTCTCCTTAAATTTTAGCTCAGCAGGTAAGGGACCATTTATGGGCAGTAAGGCAAAAAATGCTCCAGAGGCGCACTTTCCTAGGGGAAATGGGGGAAGAGGGTAGTGAAGTGAGGGACATGACCCTGCCCTCGCTGAGAAATTTAGGAGCTAAGGTCTCTGAAATGTCATTCCTTCATTTGAAGACCTATTTCAAGCAAATCAGTTGCTGTTATCTTTAGACATCAATATGTGAAAATGTTTGATTCCAGTATGTTTTTTGGTCCATAAAAAGAAAAGCTGTGCATACTTTAGTACTTTGGCACATATTCATTCATTTCTTTGATCGGATCGGATCGCAACTTGCGCATTTTTTAAACTTACAATATTTATTTTTAATAACCCTTCAGCGGTTGCAGGCGGTGAGAACTGTTGCTTCAGGCAGTAAATTTTAACGGTTACCGCTTGATAAGGAGAACACTGTAAAAGAAGCTGTTATTGATGAAGCCAATCTTTTGTCGTGCATCTATCATAAGGCATTCCCCTTTTTTTGGTGTGTTTTTTGGAGGGTTGCATAACATGCTCATACTAGTCTAGAGGCTTGTGGAATGACAGAAAATCAAACACTCAGTTACCATTTTTAGAGAGCTCTGTTAAACTGGAAGTAGATGTGTCACTGACACATTATGGTTACACATTTTAATGCTTTGTTGTAAGGGATTTTACATATGACATTAAAGGTGATAATAATTTTTTATCTCGATTTCCAAAAGGTGTAACTTGGATGATTGGCAACCTAAAATAATAGTCTTTAATAAAGCATGCAAAATAGAATCATTGAGAGTCAAAATTCCTGCAAGCGAAAGAAGTTGACTCAAATCATGTCATATGCATATTGATCTAGCTCTGTATGATGGAAAATATCCCCCTTGCCCAGCCTCAGATGTCTTGAGCTTTGGGTATGCATGCATGGTTAGGGAAATTGCCAAAACAAACAGGTCAGAATTATTATTGTATCTACCTGTATGAGCAAGTATAAAGGACTGACCAACATTTGATATACTGCTGGGGGACCTAAAGAATGTTGTTACGATGTAATGCTGATTGTAATATGTTACAGGTCAAAGTTGGTTTCAGGTTAATTTTGATTTAATCTTGGTTGATTCTCAATTTCCTTTGTTTCCTAGCCCTAATTCATGAAAAATTATGGCTAGGAGACAAAGAATATTTTTACAATACTGCAGGAGTGGTCATGTGACAGTTTTGTAACATGAGATAATAGTTTTTATCGTATGAATTAATAAAGACTATTATTATTATTGTTATTATTATTATTATTATTACGGTGAAACCTCTATTAAGCGGACCCCCAGTTAAGCAGACACCCTCTATTAAGCGGACACTAAGCCGGGTCCTGAAATTAATGCTTTATAGTTTCCTTTATAATGAACCCCTATTCAGCGGACACCTCTATTAAGCGGACGTGGACACTAAGATAAGGTGTATTTTGCTAATTTCTATTGTTAAAAGCCTCTATTAAGCAGACACCGTACTGAATTAATAATAGTAGTATTGGATTACGTCCTTGAAATACGGACTGAAGTCAGTTAATGTTTTCGCATTTACAAACAAACAATTAAAGTAGGTAATGAAAGGTAATGAACTTGAATGGCTTCTTTAACAACATGCAACTTTATCACAGTACAGAGTAACCGTTAAATGTTGATCGTTAACAAACATTGCGCAATTTTTACAAACTCTATTAAGCAGACACTTGGGAAGGTCCCGAAGGTGTCCGCTTACTAGAGGTTTCACTGTATTATTATTATTATTGCTACTGAGTCAGACTTGCATGTATTAAAAGACTTTCATCTGTAATGTTATTGACTACTGGGTAAATTCATAGCTTAAACTGCTTAAAGCTTACATGTACATTATTGCAACTCTATTTTAGGTGGCCATGTTACTTCCTATGATTAGCAGAGTTATGTAAAATTTGCATTTCTAGTTCTTGATAGATGATAACCATTCATTGTATTACACTACTTAACCACAGCTATCAAGAACAGTATTTTTCCCTTTTTGTCAATGTAAATTATCTTGTTTATTATTGCCACATGTAGTTTAATTTGGGAAACTGTATGTTAGTAAGTGTACAACTTGTTGATGTTGTTCTTTCTTGCTTTTTTGACAGAGAAATGCTTCAGTTGATGCAGAAATAGCAACTTTCATATAACCACAAACTGTTGCAATTGAAGAGGCCTTTGATTTCAACAAAGTGTACATTGTGTGTGACGGAATAATGTTATGCACCATTCTGCACCAGAGTATTGTAGAGAGTATAATTTCTTTGCTGTCATCATTTTATATGGTTAACATGGTAATGGTATATAAAGGTCATTCAGACCTTGTCAAGTGTCAACACACTCTTCAATGGCATTTTCAATTTGTAGTAGTGAAATGTATAGAGAAAAGCTCTACTAACTTAACAGAACAAATTTTTGCCTTCTTTTTCATACTTTTACGATTTGGGGGTTAAAACGTCTCAAGCAAAATGCCTTTAAAATGCTCAAAGGCTCCTAAGAAGTTATACTCACTTCTACTGTGATCATTACAGCTGTATGTAGTGCTTAAAATTCAGCACCAACCCCTCTATTTTGAACCTAATGAACTTCTTGGCAACCTTGAGAGTTTTAATTTAGCAGGGTTCTGCTGAGTCACTTTTCTGACATTATTTTTATGAAATTTGGTATTGGGGCTCCCAGCAGTATTTTATAAAGTTATCTTAGAGATGTACATTCCAAATTTTTGTTAAGTTTGCTAAAAAAATAATAATAATAAAATATTTTTACATTGCACTGAGCATGCCTCTTGTGTATTTTAAATGAGAGGGCAAGGTAATGAGATTAGATCTACCACAAAATTAGAACACTTTTAGGGTAAATAGCTGTTAATTGTAGGCTCAAAGAGCAGTTTTAAACTTACTTGCACCTGAAGGAGAACTAAAGATTATTTTCCTTTGGGCTATAGTTAGGCCTTGATTCTAAATGGCCCAAAAATGGGGCCATTTTATAGAATACCAAGAACCATTATAATCCCTGTGGATGGGCTGTTATAAATAATTAAGGTCCAAAACGGCTCTGGTAAGAAATTCCATTTCAGACATAATGGTACCGATTTAGTCATAGAAAGTACATTTGTTTTAACTCCCCATTGGGCCAAATTGGCCACGAAATATGGGCCAATTTTCATCTTAACTGAAGGTATGAAACGGCCCTGTAAGGGCTGAATTGACTCTTAAAATGAACCACTTCAACCCTATTAGAAACCAAAACTACTCCCTATTTTTCCAAAACAGCCCTTTTGCCTCTTCGTTGTGGCCACTTAACAGAGGGCTATTTCTACCCCGTTCATTGGGGCCAAAACGTCTCCATTCTAAATGGGCTACTTTAGCCCCAAAAATAGTACTGTATTTTACTCACCGAAACGGCCCCATTTTTGGGGCCAAAACAGATCTTTTGGATTTAGAGTGCAGATCTACTATTCTACCTTCTGAAGATAAAGTAGTTTCTATGTTCAGCAGGATAAGCACGTTTCACAAGGAATTCATGGACAAATACAGATGACGACAAGCAGAACGTATTTATCCAAACTTGTACCTATATGTTGTAGCTATTTTTTTTATCTCAGTTAATTTTTATTTTTCCATGGTTTTGGGGTATGGTAATGTATGCTAATGAATTCAAAACATAGGAAAACCAAAAATTAAGTAAAATAACAAAAATTGACTGCAACATATATATTTTAATTTTCTTACATATCACTGCATTCACGATTTTTGTGCATATTATAATCGTGAGAATTGAAACCGTTTTGAATAAAGTTTGTTGTATTATGTATTCTTGTGTGTTTGCCCCGGCTATTCTTACAAAGTAGCTACAGTCTCAGTCAAAACTGTTGGGACACTTTACTGTCTTCCTGCCCTCCCAAAGTTGGAGTAAAAGATTTGCTAACTTTTACTGCGATAAACAACATTGGGAGAGAGCGGAGACGAGCGAGAAGAGAAAAAATAACGTTCAGTGGAAGTGTCCCAACTACTTTTGTCGAAGACTCACTGTAGGCTACTACCGGAGTAGCCAACCTGTGAACCAACCCCAAGCTGACAGCTTGACTTTTAGGCTATGTCCACACGGATCCTGATATTTTTGAAATAGCATTCTTTTTTTACACGAAACCAGTGATTCCGATCATCAAAACTGCATTGTTTTGAAACCGATCTCCAGAGCGGTGTAAAGCCGAACTAAGCTGGGTTTGGCTACAGTGAAAAACTGTCCTTGGGTCAATTTTCTTTTTCCTTTTCTTTCCTTTTTTCTAACAGTTTGACCATACATGTACATTACTTGGTCCAAAATCAAAGAAAACGTACGTATAGAATCACAGTAAAGTATGATCCGTCCTCCAGCTACCCAGGACTCCTGTGATCCAGTTGAGATTTTCAGGATCGTCAGCTGATCCCTAGGCCCTGATTGCGTGGCAAAGTGACCTGAGATACTTATTTATAGCGAGTAGTCATCCAAATGCACGCCGCCACGTCAAAAGATCAATTGAAATGGAGGTTCTTACCGATGGGAACATTAGTCCAGCTTTCAAGAGAATCAAATATGGAATACATGGATGGCTTGAAGATCGAACTTATGAAATAAAGCAAGAGCTTGCTCGCGTGAGTAAAATTTATTAACGACCTTTGTAACGGCTTAGGGTCGGATATAAGAAGCTGGGAGCGGCTACCCACGTTTTTCATCCAACTACACTGTCAGAGAATGTTCTTATACCCTAGCTACGCCATCTTCTAAATCGATTAATATTGATGATATTGATTGATTTCCGATATCAATTTTTATCTTAAACTATGTCTGGTGCATGGATCGTACAGAGACAAGGCTAGCTGTGCTTAGACAAAGCTTTTTAAAATTAAATCTCCTGAGACAAAATGGCTGCCATGTGACAGGTCTGTTGTTGCAGGGCCTAAAAGAGCATGCGTGCCACAGGCAGCCTGGAGACATGTAGTTGTTGTTGTCCTTTATGCGACGTCACGTTAGTCTCAAGCCCAAAGCATAAAAGTTAGCAGTTGTTCACCTCCACTTTATAGAGCAACTATTATAACAACTGTTTACCTCATTCTTTATAACCCTATTTTCTAGAGGTGCTGATCGATGTAAATCTGATCCCACAGTGGGATTAGCAGGTCACCAGCAGTTATGAAGTCCGTTAAAAATAGCTTTTACGGATCAAATCGTTAATATCTTGGTGTTGCATAAGAGAGGGCTTAAAGCAGTCTACAGGGTGTTTCAAAAGTTCGTTCCGATTTTTTATTCGCTTAAATAATTATTTAAAAAAACCTTTTGTAAAACTTAGTATGTTATTCATTATTTATTTAACATTGAATAACTAAAATGTTAGTGACCAGTATGTCTTCCTGTATGTTTTCTGACATTTTCTAAGCGGTGAGGTAGAGAATGTACGAGCTCCCAAGGCGTGTCCAAAGTCACATTCTTCCAGGCGAAGCGTAGTCACTGTCTTAGCTCGTCCAGTGTTTTGGGGACTGGATCTTTGTATGTTGTCTTGTCTATGATAATCCAGATGCTCTCTAGGGGGTTCACATCACGTGAGTTTGCCGGCTGGTCCTCCTTTGGTATAAAGTCCTTCTGACACCATGCTTGCATGAAGTGTGCACTGCCTTTTCCTCTTCAAGGCTTTCCAACTTTTTTTGGTAACTTATCCCCTTACCGTTGTGCTCGAAACTTTGATTGATAATGTGAAGTTGAAATTTTTTTTCCCTCTCTGTTTTGTGGAATTATTAAGCATATACTTACAGCTTTTTTGACAATATTTCTCACACAGTTTGTGAAAAAACGGCCATGCACTCCTTGGTTTGTCTTCTAAGGTCTTTACTTTTGACCACAGCTTGTTCGGTCATCGTTCAGACTTCTTCAACAATTTGACAATTTTTTTGGACTGAATGGCCAGAAGACCATAAAAATAGATGCCTGAGCTCTAGCACAAACAGTGTAGGCCATCATTTTCATGAAGGAGTAGAGAAAATGAAAGAAAACGATAAAAATACCAAAATAGAAAACCTACAAAATGGGCAGGAAAAGTATGGAGGGAAAAACCTCGCGTACGTGTACAGTTGGGGCAAAAATTAAAAAAATATATTATAATTTCTTTGAAATTGCTTTTAACGGTTATTTAGATAAATTTCTTACCTGAATCAGTTTACATTTTCCTAAAGAAGCATTAAATGCTTTGTGCAAAATACAATTTACAATCAGAACGAACTTTTGAAACACCCTGTATGTAAGAAAAAGCATACTGGATATAGTGGGGCAGATGTTCCACTCTGGGGTTAGTAAAAGTTGTGAGGAAAGAATAATGCTCTCTATAACAGCACTTCAGCACTGGAGATGTTGCATTGTCTCTCTCCCCTTTAGAGATATGATTATAGAGCAATCAGTAATTCTTCAATTTTTTGCAACAATCATTTGACACATATTCACTGCGTACCAGTAATAGCTATGTACTACGAACACAATATATTACTATAATGACCTGATATAGGCTGCAGATACTCCTAGGAGTTTGCCCACTGTGACAATTAACTTAATCCGTTGGCAGCTTTGACCTACAACTACATTTAAGGTCTACTTATAGAGATAATTGAATGTGACTTATATACACATCTACCAGTAATATGCTTCTTTACAATTTTATTATAGGGAGATAGCAAACCTTTTTCTGAAGTTGTCATACACCTAGGAAACCCACAAGGTATGGGGCAACCACCTATTACCTTCTTTTAGACAGGTGAGTATATTAACTGTCCTTGTTTGTCAGGACTTAATAATGTGAGGATAGACATAATCAGAGGCAGATGCAGAAAACTGAGAAAGTGGCGAGAGAGATGTGGCCCAGACACCTGCCAACTATTGTTTTTCCTGAGATTGGGAGCTGGGACCATCAAACACTGAGTGTCCTTGGACCACGCACCCCTGAATCAACACATGATTTTCATCTTTTTGTTAGAACCTTAAAGTATAAATCAATGTCCTCATGCAGAACTGCATGCCTAAACTTTATTCATCCAAGCTATATTAAATTCAGCATTCAGGTTATAATATAGCACTTTAATTACATAATTTTACAATTTGAGCTATAAATGCTGCTTTTCTCCTTTCCAATGGAAACCTAATCTATTTTAGAGGCTCTTTTGGTTGTATAATAAAGTAAGGATGAAAAACGAAGTCGGTATGCTAATATCCAATATCTATAGAATTTGGATATTACAACCTTTAGAACCAAAAGCCCTCCCTTAATTTTAAGTGATTTATTATAATATTACTGATCACCACTACATAGGGTAGACAGTGTGTGTAATTTTTTGCAGGTTATGGCTATTCTTTTGTGCCCTGACCTTTTAGATGATCCAAGCTTCCCTCAGGATGCTAAAAGAAGAGCCAAGAGAATCCTCGATGACACAATTGGACATACCATAAGTTAGTAATAATAATAAGAAGTTTGCCCTTATTTGAGTGAACCTTAAATGTGGGTTAATAATATTGAAACAGATGCAGTCTGATCAGTGCGGCAGTTCCTTTTCAGTTTGAGTGCCTGATGTCACATTTATTATATCATAATAATTCTAACAGAACCTCATTTGTAATCAATAACTCTGATTGGGATGTTCCAGAAAATCTCCTTCCTACAGCCACACCCTTTCCTGTCTAAAACCGGGAGGGCCAAAATTTGAGAATTCCCCTTGCCCCACATATCTGTAAATTTCGGATAAGCTTTCCTCAGATGACACATACCCCGGACAGAGCTGACTGATCTCCCTAACACTGAAATGTTAAGTTTGCACCCTGCTATTCTTAGCACCTCTCAAAGGCAGATAGTGTCATATTTAGGGGTCAATCCATCTTTGAGTTCCTTTTAGTTCCTTCTATTCAGTTTCCTTAGTCTTTAGTTGGCACAAGTGGGTTGAGTTTCTTGTTGGTTCTCTTCCTCACTCCGTTTCTTCCATGCAGCACTCTAGTTTAATTTCCCACTCCTCAAATTAAACCAACACATCCAAATTCCAATTCGATCTGGAATGCCTGGACATGTTTAAACGAGTTCTAAAGAACTCCTCTTTTGCAATATTTATGACTAATATTTTAGTTCAGTGCTAAAGCACTTAATAATCTGTGATCACCTCCAAATTTCCATGATGGTATCTTGAATATAAACTCTAGAGAAGGAACTATAAAATTATGGTTTGCATTTACACTTTTACAGGTAGCTACACTTCAGCTCAGGGTATAAATGTTTTGCGCCAGGATGTGGCTAATTACATTACACAACGAGACAGTTATCCTGCAAACTGTGAGGATATTTTTCTCATAAATGGAGGAGCAGAAGGAATTGATGTAAGTTGTGATTGCTTTTGGATTGACATCTAACAAACGTTTTTAAATGTGTGCTTTTGAATTGGTACATTAAGCTACAATTAGTTGCTTGTCCTTTCCATCATCATTCTCAATATCATCATAATCATTACTAATTTCATATTAGACATGAAGTGGGAAATATTTTGTATGTTTGTGTAAAGTGGTGAACAAAGCTGAGATAGAAAAACAAATATCAGTAAGTACCAACTCACCTGAGTAAACCGAGTGGTAACTGAAAAAATAATAGTTTGTTTCGCCACACAGGTCATGATGGGAATTGTTTCAACAGGAATCACGGAAGGAAAGGGCCGAGCTGGGGTAATGATTCCTATCCCTGGATATAGCATGTATCAGGCGAGGCTACTGCAACACAACACACACCAGGTAATACCTATTCATGACACTTGGCGTCGCTTCCCCGCGTAGCCTGTTCTAGGCGTTGAGATAGTAGAGTGCGGTGTTTGGGTGAAATCGTGCGCGGAGGAAACGAGAGGAGAGTGGGGTGAGAGCGAGGGAACTCTCTTTCTCTAGTCTCTCCCGTTATTATTTTTCCTTGTTAATTAATTTTTGAGCGCGCTCTATTATCTGAACGCCTGGAACAGGCTACTTCCCGCGAGAAGTGACACGCCTGTTGCGTCTTATTTTAGAAGTTGTTTTCACTATCGTTCATGCATTTTCCTCTACTTAGTCTACGTAGCTGGCGGTTTTGTTTGGGAGCGGCAGCGCGGAAAGGAGTGCGAGGAGAGTGGAGCGCTCTTTCGTACATGCTTCGCGCGTGCTGTCGCGGCTTTACTTCGCTTTTCACGCTTGCTTGTAAATAGTAACGTCAGATTACTGTTAAGAAGAAAGAGACTTTCCAAGCAGACTTTCCAAGCAGATTTTCCATCTTTAAGAGCCGTTGGCGCGTGCGAACCACTACTAGAAAAGCAAAATATTACAAAACAAAAAACGCTTTGCGGTGTTCGAGAAAGTGAGCTTCTTTGCTGCACAAAGTTCGTCCAAGTTTGGCTGATTTTCACTAACCACGGTGACCGGCCGGTCGTACTCGGAGTCGTGAACGGTTTCATTAAGTTAAAGGCCGGAATCGGAGTCCCAAGAATCGGAACGTTTTTGTCTTCCGACTCCGCTTACGACTCCGCCGCTTACAGTATAGAAATAACGACAGGAATAAATCAATCACCAAACTGGGTCCCAAGCACGGTGGCATGTTGTGAAAGACTGATCTGTCGCTTCTCCTTACAAGTGTAACAACCTTGTAGTTTTCACTACTGACTTTGTAAGCGACGGAGTCGTAAGCAGGATTGGACTTCTTTTTCACTAAATCATAACGCTTTGCACTTCTAATTAAGATTAGTGAAAACTGAACCAGCCTTAGCTTAAGAGTTCCCGAAACTATCCGTCAACCGGAATAAATCTAACAACTTGGTTCCAGTTTTATTGCAGCAAGAATTTATTACTTCAAACTCCGGCATTCTTCCTCAGAGACCCCAGGAGAAAATTACGTTCTACACAATTTTTTGTTTATTTCTTATCCTAAAGATATTTTACCTTCTTGACGAAGACAACAACTGGGGTTTGAATATGTCTGAACTAAAGAAAAAGCTGGATGGGGCAAGGCCGCACTGTTTACCAAGAGCTCTTGTGCTGATAAATCCAGGCAATCCAACAGGTAAGTGGAATGTTCATCTATTTGTAATTACCTGCAATAATATTAACGAAGATGATGATGATGATGATGATGATGATGGCAATGATAATAAAATTTCTCTATTTATTCCCGACATTGTTTTTATTAGCACACAGTCAGGTTAGTGCGTTCGAGCTTTCTTTTCACAGGGTGCCCCTTATAAAAGGGTGTTCGTTATACCAAGGTGTTAGCTATATAGGCGTTCTATTTGCCGGGGTGTTTTTTTTTTCTCCTTTTTTTGATGAATTCCTCCTTATACCGGGATGTTCATTATCTAGGCAGTCGTTAAACTAGGGTGTCCGTTATATAGAGATTCTACGTTAAACCGAGGTGTTCGTTATATCAGAGTTTAACTATAAAATGTAAACTTGTTCTGTCCTTCGTTTATCCATTAACATTAGTCATGTTTGCTTCTTGTTTATATATAGGTCAGGTGTTGACGTATGAAGACATTCAAGAAGTAATCAAGTTTTGTGCTCGTGAGAAGTTAGTTTTATTGGCCGATGAAGTTTACCAAGACAACGTGTACGCGGAGGGAGCCAAGTTTCACTCGTGCAAAAAAGTCCTCAGGGACCTGGGAGACGAGTATAGCGGATTTCAATTGATCTCTCTTCATTCCAGTGCCAAAGGGTACACAGGCGAGTAAGTTGTGCGTGTGTGTTTTTCCTCTTGCTTGTTTGTTTTTGCGGCCACCTTCGGGTAGTAGACAAAAATGATTTAGTGCCAATTTTGTACCCTTGGTCTCTGTTTGCACTCCCAATTACAAATTACAAATTTCCTTTTTTAAAGTGCTTAGAAACAATTAGTACCACATGAAAGTATAAACAACGAGATTTCATTTGAATGGTTACGCCAAAAGCCAATGGATTTCTTCCACAGACTCTAAAGTTAGTTAACACTTGAATTCCTTACTCGACACCATCATTCATTCTGCACGAAGTTAAAGGGTTAAGGGGTCACTTGTCAAAGTCCCGGAAAGACTTTTCTCTGAATTACTGATGAAAGTCGCAGCCCTCCTTTCCCTAGCAGTCCTTATCAATTTTTTTTGTATTTCCTTCATCGCTATTAAATGTTCGCACTTTGCTACGAGGTATTTTGCATGTTCATTAAAAACATCATTTTGTCTTTGGCTTGACATTTCCTCTTTTTTGGCAAAAGAAAAGGCAGGAAACGCTTTGTGGATATTATCGTCTTGAGGTGGATTCTTCATTTGTACTTAACGGTTAACGGTCGGTAATCTCCACCCAGATCTCTTGTAGACGAAGTCGAAGAGATCAACAAGAGGTCTGGTTACGAAACTAGTCAGTTGGCTATTACCAAAGGTGACTGTTGACACAGGTTTGGTTGTAATGTTCAGTTTTCTGGACTTGCGTATCCCGCGGAATGGTTCTTATGCGCTATCATACGCTTCAGATGAGCAAATTTCACCACCAAGCCTCGTTGTAAGCAAAATTCTTCGCATTTGCACTCTTTCTGGGTGGGTCTTGCATGGGAAACAATTTGAATGCAAAACTTCGCCACTTTTTCCCACTTTACAATTCGTTTCCCGGAAATCGGAAATTCAAGTGCTCAGCCTCAGCAGCAAATATAGCCAACTGATCATGAATGCCAAAACAAATCTTTTGTATTTTCTCACAATAGGGCCTTTGCAGCTAGCTATTCACGTGGTACAAAAGCACTATGCTGGGGAGTTGGGGACGGGCGCTCTGGGACAAGACAAACAAACAGCTCACTTCATTTAAGTTATAATTTCCTATGTTTGTCTTCTCCCAGTCCGTGTCTTGGGGTGTTTGCCATTTTTGTGGACAAACCATTCGGCTCGCGGTTTGGGTAAATGGTACCTAAAATTCAGTGCTAGTAAATTTCGTCCCGGAATCGCGTTTACCATTTGCGTACAAATCAGTTTCATTTACCGAGAAACGGCGGCGAAAACCTTAAACTGGTATCAAAGGTGGCTTTAAAGAAAAGAAACACGACCGGAAAAACAGAAAAACCTTTTCAGACATTCCGTTGCTCCTGGAAATTTTCCACTGAAATTTCTTAAACAGTCGTCAGGTGTTCTTTCCAGCTGTATTTTTGTAAACAACCTTGCTCTCCATCATGGCGGTTTCGCACCATGCCAATGACAAGCTGCAATGGGTCAATATTTCATCTACCGCGGCTACTGGACTTTCTTCATTGCTGTTCCTTGCAGATGTGGGCTCAGAGGTGGATATATAGAGCTCGTAGGATTCAATGATCAACTCAGGTCTCGAGTTAAAACTTACCTGAGTGCAAGAAGTTGCCCTTCCACAATAGGACAGGTATGAATAATGTATGTCATGTAGTGAAATGGGACAGAGGTCAGTAATGAAAGGGCTGCCTCAAACTCTAGTCCACAATTTCCAGTTTAAATTCCTGGAAAGACCTCAGTTAATACCTTTCGTGAGAGCGAAAGTATCTTTGTGCTTCTACGATGATTTATTAACATCTCCCATGTCCTCGACAAGCCTGGCTGCTTGTGTTTCTCTTTTCGTTATATTGGCTTTGTGTTGTTTGTTCCTGTTGTTGTTTTGTTTTGTTCTATGGTGGTCAGGGTCTTAAGCAGTTAAGCAAAAAATTGCAATAGTTCAGATGTAACTTCATCGTACTTAGGCGTCTCTGACACTACGCGCAAAGAACGGCGGGATGGTGAAAGATGGCTTTGCTCTGCTTTTTTACTCCTCCCATAAAGCTTCGCGCTTCTCTTATTTCCAGTCATTCGCCTTGTGTCGCGCGAGTCTCGAAGCGCTTGCAGAGGAAGCTGTTAGTGCTTTATTGTAAGGTACTCATTAGTCTGTATTCATTACGCTTGGTTTCTAACCCAAGGTAATCATGGGACTCACTTGCAATCCTCCCAAGCCTGGCGATGAATCATATGAAAAGTTTTCAAAGGTATGCTCCTAACTGTAACTTACCCAGAGAAACTCACGCGCCTCGCGTGATCATAATCAGTGCTACTTTATCGCTCGTGTAATTTTTTAAGGGGGCTCTGTCACGGCTGACTAGTTTATATGGTTGATAATGGCAATAACGAGTCATTATTCGCTATGGAACTTGAGAACTTAGTACTTAGTTGTGAATGACAGAATTAATAGCATCGTATTATTCTTTTTTTCAGCTTGTCTCCAGTGCTCAGGCTGTAACGCGTTCCAGGTTTTAGCGAAAATGTAACAATTTGAACCGTAGCTTTTCACGATACATATAAAAGCAGTGAAAAATATAATACTTAGTCAGGTGACGCCTCTAATGCCTGCCTGCCTGCCACGGGATAGCCGATTTAACAAATAAAGCTTGTTCCTCTTACCCTGGGTACCAGAGGTTTTTCTCGCGGGTGGCGGGATCCTTCGGCCCGCGGGCCGAAGCCACTAGTGGCGATGAAAATTTGAAAAACCGGAAGCCGTGGCACGCAGGATAGGTTTCCATTGATTCTTTTGCCCAAACAAAACGTCAGATTCCAGTCTTACGCAAGTAAAGTTTGCCAAGTACTGAACTCACTAAGAGAGTAGGTCGAGTAATCAAAAATGTCTATTTTCTCCTGGAACATTCGGCAATCTTCTTATAAATGTATAGAAAATGATCTTTAATTGCGCCGCACTAGGGAAATTCTATAGAGGTGATTACCTCCAGTATTCCCATATCTTGCCTAACGCATTATTTTGTGTTTTATCCGTATTACAGGAAGTAACATCCATCAAGGATTCTTACAGGAAGAAAGCAAAGATGACAACGGAGGTTCTTAACTCAATGGAAAATGTTAAGTGTAACGAGGTGGCTGGTGCAATGTATGCTTTTCCGAGGATACACTTCCAAAGAAAGCCATCGAGGCAGCCAAGGTATCATGTCTTGTTTCTGGCCCTGATATCTAGTGCCACACTGCAGAATACTGTCAGTAATGGATATCCTAGGTGTACGGTAATCCGGATTCCGGAACCAGGGAATTTTTTTCTTGTAGACTGATTTATTCACTAAATCAGTTCAGGGGTTTGAAATTCGGAATTTAGACCTGGTTGTTCATAAGATGCATAGCTCTATCCACCGGATAAATTCACTATCCAGTGGATAGGTATGAGCGAAACCAATTGCACTATCCACTGGATAGGGATTTATCCGGTGGATTGCGTTATCCAGGTTTTGAACAGCTGGGGCCTGCTCTATATATGAAGCCCGAAATCTCGCTAACGATTGGAATCTGGAATCCACGTTTCATGGACACGGAATACTGAATCCAGTACCCGCCATCCGGGATCTACAGCATAAAATCCGGAATCCACAACGTGCGATCCAGAAGCCAAGATTCTCGTTGATGCACCTTATATTAGAGGAATGCCAACCCGTTTCCCGCCGTGTCAGTTTTCATAAAAGGTGTTCTTCGGTTAGAAAAAGCGATAAGGGCGCTATCATGGGCTCCCATTTTATTCAGGCTGCTGATAATGTCCCGCGAAAATTAAAATTTTACTTTCTCAACTTTCCTTATTGCATTGCTAAATTCCATATGTCGTGTCGATCTAGTAACAACTCCCAGTAAAGGCTTCATCGAGGGATTCATTGAAATAAAGATATTCCTCTCACAAGGGAAGTATGTATGTGATCTGTTTTGTGAGGGAAGTGTCCTGATTTTGGGTGGACAAAAGTAAATTTGTGTAGATATTGTTTTAGTTTACTAAGTTGTTGGTATTGTCATTGTTATTTAGGCCAAGGAAATGCCACCAGACGAGTTTTACTGTTGGCAGGCGCTGGAGAAAACTGGAATTTACATGATTCCTGGCCACGTTTTTGATATGAAAGGCAGCGGTAATAACAACTTTTACTACAGGTAAGATTTGAATTAACAAGGGTCATCAACTTCAGGTCGGAATTTTTATGATTTTAAAAACCTCTCTGTGATATCATTTGCGCCCTCGGGTCACAAGGTTTTCACAGGCTTGTCTAATATATTTAGATTGATTAGATTGACTGCACCTTTAAATTTGAAAAGACCCCTCTTTCCCCCCAACCCCAAAAAATTCTGCCTTTGTACCACAGGAACACCAAATTAGGATGCGTTTTGACGAACGCGATAAGGGTATACACAGGTCGGCCCATAGCCGGGGTGATTGGGGCTTAGTGGAGGTCCTGCAACTGGAATAAAGTTGGTGTTTACAAATAGAAGGGCTCACAACCGGGATTATACGGTACGGACCAGAGCATAAACTTACTTGGGAAAAGGCGTCCTAAAAGCGATTTGTCCGTAAAAGCAACGTTCTGTCAGCGTGTGAAAGTCTGATTGAATTGGACCAAGTTTCATCTCCACATTATGGCTTAGAATAATCCAAAAAGTTTTGATTTTTCAAAGCCACTATCCATACGAAGGAAATAACTTAAAACGGTTTCATGTTTTAATCTTTCTTGGTAGGATCACTATTCTTCCTTCTGAAGAGACGTTCGCTCCAATGTTTGAGCGACTACGAATCTTTCACCAAGAATTCATGGCGCAGTTTAAGGACACGAACTGACAAGATGGATTTACTGGATTTAGTTCCCAGTAATGACAATATTCAATCCAGACTATTTGATATGTTTCCATCCTCATTTATCAGGGGAAGGTTTTCTGATGTAAAATATATGTTTGAAGAAGCAAAACTCTTGTTTACAAATTTCTATTTCTCGAGAAAGGCTAAATAGTTTTGATGACTCTTCATTCATCTATGACTTTCAAAGTTTTTAAGTTGACTTCCCTTCCCAGAATTGGTTATATATTATCTCTCAAAAAAAAGACCCGGAAATGTTCAACAATAGTGGCAGAAAGAGTCTTGAATGTATCTGGCAAGCTGTACACAAATGTCCTTAACCACCCAACGAGGAAAAACAACATTTTTACAATCCACTCCTAAAATTGGCGTGAAAAAAAAGACACTTTTAACAATCTTCTGACTTTTCCCATCTCTAGGACACTGAAGTCTAGTGCCGCTTCCCATTTCAGCGTTTTTCCGGCCCATTCCTTGTGATATTCCAGACATAGATAAGAACATAAAGAAATCCTGTTTATATAAATAGCAACTTTATTCAAGTCTCTTAAAGTGCTGATTTTACTAACAGAAGTATTTACCTTTAAAACAAGTCGCATTATTGAAGTGGATATCGCGTTGTGAAATAACAAATTAAGAACTAAACAACTTCTGCGCTTAATGTACATAATGGATATATTTCATGTTTTGCGACCACAGTCATAATGACTAACTCTAAACAACGAAATGTAAAGGATATCTTTTCATTTTGGAAGCATACTAAATTAACGTAACGAAAAGATAAACGAGACTACTAACCGGCTCTATATTTAGTTGTTAAGTATTTGACGAAATACTGTGGTTCAACTCATCAATGGTTTACTAGATTTTGTTTTCCTTTGTGTTGCAGTATAGTTAAGAGTTTAAAACAATTGACGGAAAAAAGCATTTGAACCAAGAAAAAAATTGCACCACAGCAATTGTTTACAGCCTTTTTATCGAACTTTAAAGGCCTCAATAATAGTATACAATCAACTACAACTGGTCTTTTTTTATGAAGATGACGACATCATTAGTTGGCTTCCAAGTGTTAAACAAAGTACATTAAAGCTCATGAAGAGGAATATCTCGGGCATTTTGTCTTCGTTGACATTTAAATAACACCAGGAGAGCTTTCCTAAACTCTGGCATTCTGATTGTGTAAACGACGGGATTAACAAGCGAGTTCATAAAATACAGAATGATTAAAGAAAAATCCAAACGTAGTAATTCCTGGGAAGAAAGGAATTTCATGATACCAGTTTTAAAAGAAAGAAAAATAAGAACTAAAGCTGTACTCGGTAGCCACATCAGTAAGGATACGATAGTCATTAAGAATAATGTTACGGTCAGTTTCCTTTGTCTGTTGGCTGCACCATGGTGCTGGGGATGCGCTCCACACAAAAATTTAACCGCAATGGAAGAGTAAGAAACACAGATAACAAAAAGACACAAACAACAGTATGATTGCCACAAGTAAAGATCATGTGACCCTTCCTCCCCATATGATCTAGATAACAGTAAACCGGCAGTTGATACCATTGCAGCTAAAACCCATACACCAGCAATTGTTACCCCGTAGACCCACTTTTTGATGAGGCGATGCCTGAAGGGACGAATTGTTGCATGCATCCGATCTAATGAAATCGCTGCAATGTTTGTTAGAGAGGTCAGAGGAAACCAGATGTAGGGAAAGAAAATTATCACATGCAGTTCCTGGCTTAAATTGATTTTCACAATGTCGCATGAGTCTAGTGAGAGGACATGAAATAGATGAAAGTGAGAAAACCCTCCGACAAACATATCAGCTACGGTCAGGCTTATAACTAGGTACATGGCACGAGTGCGAAGACTGCGGTTTTTTATAAAAAGAATGATTGATATAAGGTTCACTGTTACTATAGCAACAAACACAGCAAGGAATACAGCAAACCAGGTGATGCACTCGGATGAAGATAATTGCATAACTTGTTTTCTTTTACTTCTTTTCGCTTCACACTTTTACCCGTTCTCTTCAGTTTTTCGTCTACCTTTAGAAAGAATTTGAATTGAATAAAGTTTGGTTAATTAGAAAACAAAAGTAGGAGGTGAACAAATAAGGTTGACGTCTGTTTTTCAAAGATCAGTAATGAAGATACATGAATAATAATTCGACGAATTAGGAAGCTCACCTTTAACTTACAGTTTTTCAAATTGCCTTCACAAAAGCTGAAGTGAAACCCTTGTTTTCACCTGTGGAAAAAATATCAGTGACGTTTGAGGGGAGATTAGGATAAATTGGTTGACTAAAAGCTGAGGGCATTAAATTTCGTTTGAACTGAATATTTTTAAAACCTACGTAACGTCAGCGCTCGTTCACCTGAGTATAATAATAATTATTATACCTATTTTTGGAAAGCCAACCTAACGAAATTTGCAGTCATTTGACTAAAAAGGCGTCAAAAGGCAGGTTTCTTAAGCCCGAGAACGGCTCCAAAATCACAGTAACGAAAGAAAAGGAAAGGAGGAAAAGAAAGAGCAACGGAGGAGATCAGGAAAGGAGGAGAAGAAAAAAAAGCAATGGTTGCACTCTTAGTTTTTATAATGAGCTACTTTGGATATAGGTTTTGGCCGAAAAAAACATCCATTTGACGATAACGTTTTCAAAAATCCGGCTAGATACTAGTACAGCTAAACATGTTAGTACATCAGGAACAAAAAATGTTCGTGCTAAAATGCAAAGGGTACTACTAACTAACAATCTAACTGTGGCTAAAATTGTATTTCAATCTATTACATTAATACTTTTTTTAACATTTTTATTTCGCTCTTTAAGTAGTCCATTTTTGCGAATGATGACCAAATATGGGAAGACAAGTGAAAAGTGAAAATCCCATTCCCAACTTCAATCAGAGAAGTTAATAGACTGAAAACTTCGAAAAACTGAGATGAATGGTACATTCATCCATGAATTTTTGACTTTTTTCGAGCTATAGAAATCTCTAGATAATATGTGCTTCTTCGAACAGCTATTTCACAGAAACCAGTCGTTGGGTGCCCCGGGCTACCACATGAAAAGACTGAAGGTCCACTAGATGTGCTAAATATAGGACTTTGGTTAAACATTCGATTCTTAAGGATTAGTATAATAAAGATTGCAGGTAAAATCCAGACAAGAGCAGGAATTGTTACTCCGTAGACTCACTTTTGAATGAGGCGATGCCTAAGGGCTGTATAGGGACGAATTGTTGCATGCATCTGATCCAATGAAATACTGCAGTGTTTGTAAGAGAGGTCAGAGGAAACCAGACGAAGAGAAAGCCAGTTGTTAGTGTCAGTCCCCGAGTGCGGAAATTGCAAAATGTCGCGTAAGTAGAGTAAGGTTACAAATAGAGAAAAGTGAGAAAATCCTCAGACAAACATATTAACTATGGTCAGGTTTATAACTAGGTACATGGCACGAGTGGGAAGACTGAGGATTTTATAAAAAGAACCATTGATAGGAGGTTCACTGGAATACAGCGAGCCAGGTGATGCACTAGGATGATATCATGGCTCGTTATTTTTTCGCTTCACACTTTTAATTCCCTTTTTCTCTCTGTTGCTTTTCTACCTTTCAGAAAAATTTGAAAAAAATTTCAATTAGGAACGTGGACGAAGAAGGTTGATGTTAGTTCCGCAAAGATCACTAATGGAGACACATTAGGACGCTGATCGACAGTATCGGTTGCTGGGACAAACGATTGAGTTTTTATTCCGCAAGCGTCTCTGCTGAAACAAAGGAAGTTAAATGGTGTTTTCCTGTTTTGTAAGCTATAAAAGTTATCATAAAAAGGGAATTCTTGATTTTAAACAGCGAATGGTCAAGGAACTTTCAGAGGTACTGCTAACAATAAATCATAGTTTTTCTAAGTTGATGCAAATTATACATACACAATTATATGAAAGAACTAAGATCATCGCAGTTATAGTTTAGCAATAGAAAAGGTTTTCCGTGTTTGCATAGCCTGATATAAACACGAGAGGGGTTGGGGAAATTCGAGACAGTTATGCAAACCCGAGACGAAGTCGAGGGTTTGCATAACTATCGAGAATTCTCCAAACACCTCGAGTGTTTATATCAGGCTATGTAAACACAGGAAAAAAGTTTTCTATTGCTTTTATAAAATAAATTTCCCGAGAAAAAACGCAAAACTCTTTGTATGGCACTGATTAAAAGAGAAATTCTTACCAGTCGCAAAGTCTTGTCCACGAAGTCTTGCATGAACGCGTAATCAGTTCTTGTTTTGCGTAATCAGTTCTTGTTAGCTCCATAAATATTTTTTGTGTGACGTAGCTTGTGTCAAATGAATTTGCCACCATTTTCTTTAAAACTCAATCTTCAATGTTTTTTGTCTTGTGACTCCAATACGGGTCGCGACAAGTTCTTCCGCCAAATCAATAAAACCTTACGACTTAACGAAGGAAATTAGGTCTGACGTCTATAGTGAGCTCGACAGCAGCTTATATGGCAATATACAGTGGAACCTAGATATAACAATCGGCTAAGGGACTTGCAAAATGTGCTCGTTTTAACGAGCTTTAGATATATAAAACTTCTTTCCAAATACTTCAGTTAGTAAGAGTGCTCTGACTTTTAGCTCTGAAAATGCGCGCGTTCTAAGCTCAACTTTTTCCGATACCTCTTTCCGTTATTGTTTCAGAAAGCCGAAAATTCCAGTAGTCCTTCAAGCTTACGAGTGATGACTAAACCTGGGAAAAGAAAGGTAAAAACCCAAATTCAGTTAATCGTAGAAACATTAACCTGCAGACTGAATTCCAAAAACTGAGACAAACAATAGAACATTCATCTAAGAATTTTAAATCTATCTCGAGCCGTAGGAATCTACAGACAATACTGAGTTTCTTTGAACAGATATTCTACAGAAAAAAGTCTTTGTGTGCCTCTACCACATGAAAAGATCTGAAGGTCCTCTGAATGTTTGCACTAGTGGTCTAAGCAGGACAATTCTCAATTGTATGATACCAAAGTTAAAACTATTTGTTTTTCTTCTTTTAAATAACTAACCTTTCACAAAATGCTTTGCTGGATGTCTACTCTGATAAAGCGATGGGAAAAATATGCATCTATATTTGAAAAATTAATCATCAGTTAGGCTTGTAAAAGGCATCTGCGTTGGACAGTGTTACTCCGGCGAAGAATAATCTTCCGGTCTTCAATTATCTGCACATGACTGTTTTAAATATGGAAATATTGCACAAAAGAGTGAGCTAACCTTCAATAATTTCCTTTGCTTATCATCTTCCGCTTAATATATCTACCACCATATTTTTTTCAATTAGAACTTTGTTCGTCAATCAGCACAAAAAACAAATCGGCCCTATACTATTTGATCGACTCATACAATAATTATTTCACCGCTCCACACAGAAGTTTTATAACAATGGAGGAGTAAGAAACAAACTAGATAACCAATTGACACAAACAAATGAATGATTGCCATACGTAATAACTATACAGCCATTCTCCATATCGTTGTCTGATTATGAGTGGCAGTCGATAACATTACAGTTAAAACCCAGACACCAGCAATTGTTACCCTGTAGGCCCACTTTTTGATGAGGCGATGCCTGAAGGGACGAATTGTTGCATGCATGCGATCTGATGAAGTTACTGTCAAAAGAACTTTCAACGCAAACAAACTGACTTATTCATTTTTCCGAGTCTACTTTCGTGCAAACGTGAACAATTTCACTCGGTTAACGGAGCTGAAATTTTTCATGAAAATATGAAGACGGCCCACGTTGCTTGGCTCGGCCAATCCTTGTACTTACAAAATTTTCATTGCACTAGAATATATCAATGTAGGCATATATAGTGAGGAGGAGAGAAACACGCGCTACTTGAAACAACCTACAGCAGAAACATGTGAAAGATCTCGTGGCCACTTCCGATTGTCCTATAGCTAAAACGTGGTCTAGGTCCCGGGGGGGGGGGGGGGGACTCCCATATGAAACAGACGGGGATGCTCGTCGTCTCGCTTAGGGGTGTAAATTTTGGATTTTGGTCTCGCTTAGGGTGTTCCGGGCAAAGTGCCAATATTTTAAGCCGCCAAGGTCTCGTTTAGGGTTCCGCAAAGAACTTATGATTTATGACAATGCTTTTAAAAACTACTATTAGATAAAAGGATTCGATGATTATGTTAGGCTCCTGCTTTATATCATTAATGAAACTCATTGCATGTCGTATTTGTGTGTTTTTAAGCGGTCTCTTTTAGGGGTCAAAATTTGCTTAAGCCACGCCCAAATTGGTCTCCTTTAGGGGTTACAAAAAGCTTGAGCCACGACCAGATGGTCTCCTTTAGGGGTTAAATTCAAAGTTTTCGACGAGCATCCCCGTCTGTTTCATATGGGAGTCCACCCCCCGGGGTCTAGGTATAGAATTTAGGTTTATTCGGTTCTTAAAGATTAGATATCTGTAATACCCATCGCCGGCTTTCTCCAATATTCTTCAAAAACCATTTTAGGATATCTTTTTAGATTGTTTTCAAAGCTTTGCAATTGCGTTCCAGAAAGCTCTGTAAACTTTTAATCTGTTCGCGTCATCCTAGGGCGTCACAAAATCTTTGATGCTTTAGATTTTCATTTTTTACTGGAAACTAACCATTTTGCGATACCCCTTTCCGTTACTGTTTCCAAAGGCGAAAATTTTAGAAGTCCAGCCTTTTTTACTAAGTGGTGACTAAACCTTCAGAAAATTGTAGAACAGTTAATAGACTGAAACTTCGAATAACTTATATGAATTTCATCTAGAACTTTTAACCCAGTTTCTAGAGCTATCTATAGAAAAAAATGATTGTGCTTGATCTTCTAACAGAAAACAGTCGTTGAGTTCCCCTACTACACTTGAAAAGATCTGAAGGTCAACTGAATGTCCTAAACCGCGGTCTAAGTAGGAGTTATATTTGCTTCTTTAAGATTAGTATATCTATCGCTCTATAACTGGTATGTTTAACATCAAATTTATGCTCACTGACTGCATGATACCGCAGTAAAAACCTTTAACATGTTTCGTTTTGTTCTAGCCTGTTCACAGACCCTCTATTTTCTCTTCAAAGTCCGTCGAGCGCGCGTGATAAAAAACAAAAACCGCGGGGGATTTACTGACCGCCAGCGGAAGGGGTTTGTGGTTGGGGAAGGAGAAAATTCTTTATTTTTCTTTCTTGCGCCCCGCGCTCGTTCTCGCTCGCCAATGTTTTCGAAAAGAACGAAAAGAATAATAAAACAGCGTCTGTGTACAGGCTAGTTTTGTTCAGCCGTTTCGTTTTGTTTATAAATAAATAACTAACCTTTCGCAAATGCTTTGCTGGATGTCCCCACTGATGAAGCGAAAAAAGTATATTAATAGTTTTTGCTTGGAAAATATCAGTTGGGCTTGTAAAAGACGTCTGTGTTGGAGGTAACTCCAGCGAAAAATAATCTTTCCTCGACTTATACGTTATTATAAATTATCTGCACATCTGTTTTGGGAAATAATATTTCACTATTAAAAGCTTCAGTAATTACCATGAATAATTGTCTTGGCCATCATTTTTTTACCCCTAAATGTATCTACCCCCACTAAATAACTAAAAATTTGCTGCTGAATTATGCTTTTTGTTAACTTGAACTTCCTTGTTTTAATCAGCCTTCAACCAATCGACCCTATTTGATGGACACCTACAACGATTATTTCGCGGCGTCCGTGCATCATTCAAGCAAAGTAGGACACGAGCTGTACAGTAGTTTCTCTAGGTGTCCTTACAGTTTCAAATTATAACTTATTTCATGTCGATAGTTCCTGAATTTTTCCTGAATTTTTTTGATAAAATTATGCCAAGTAAAACAGAAGTGCAAGATAGTACAAAAGAGAACACAATTTAAGAATTTAACAGATCCTTTGGCCAGGACTGGCGGCGAGTGAATGAGTTCCTCTCGCCAGGACACCGCTATTATTTGTGCGCCAAAACGTAATTTCTTTTGGTTTTTTGATTACACTTTGTGCATGAATCCCATTGGAATAATTAGACCTTTCCTGTTTTGTGCTCTTATTTTTAAACATGTCTCATAAGCCGCTACCGTTATAACATGTTTCAGGCTTTATCTGAATTGTAGCAATTTAAACCTTCTTCCCCCATGTCTGTAAAGTAGCTATTTAGCTAAGCACATTTGACGGCGTTAAATAAAGGTTATAGCATTTTATTGTATTGTTTTGTATTGTATTGCACTGCATTGCATTGCATTGCTTTGCTTTGCTTTGCATTTTATTGAATTTTATTATATAGACACGAGTGTTTTACTGGAAAATATACCACTCGTAAAATTTATAAAAACTACATCCGGGACCCGAGTGGTATATTTTCCACCATCTCACACGTGAGTTTATTGATGACGTAATGTCGGTAATTTCCCTCTATTATTTTATCGATGTCTTTTTGTCTATATAATAAAAAGAACATTTACACGGCGGCTTGAAGATGTGAATTTTATTTTCTCGTGGCAAAAATAATTTTGCCACTCGAAAATAAAATTCATATCTTCGCGCCACCCTGTAATATCCTCTATGTATCGTATTGTATTGTCACCCAAACATTTGTGACATTGCCTCCAAAACAAAAAAATTCCGATTTATTCCCGAAATATTTGGCAGTCTTATGATTCTTATTTTTTTTCGACCACTCAGTAATGTTCACCTGTTCCAAAGTAAATGTATTTACATTCGGCGGAGCTAAACGTGGTGGCAGTGACCGAGAATGTAAATACTTTCCTATTGGTATGAACGCACGTGATTCGCTATGGCGTTCATTGACTCTATTGTTATTAGGTATATAAGGTTTTGACAGTTGTAATGTATTCATCTCAGCTCTCGAACTATCAACTTTTATTTTTATATCTTACTTTATTCATCTATCGATTGATTTTTTACCTTTAACCCCCAGAGGTTGTGCGACCGCATCGGTTGGGGAATGCGTTTCCAATTTTTTCCCATCGGGTTTTCTGGGTTTTCGTATCAGGCGGCGCACGTAAATAGTTTAGCCTGAGTGACTTCATTTAGGAATATTTGTACCTACCCCTCCCCTAAGCCATCATTTTGCCCCAAGTGAGAAGTAAAAAAGGTGTTAATGTTGGCTTAGGGGAGGGGTAGGTGGTCAGCTTCCCAGAAACGTCTAATGATCCAAAATAAACAGTCAAAGAATAGAACCGAAAAGGTTGTCGACAAGAATCCTATAGTACATTGTAAATTAATTACAATGTTTCCTTTTTTTGCTCCGGTAACCAATTCAATCAGAACACATTACTCCCCTCATCTTGTACGTTCGCGGAATCACCCATCTAACTGGTCGGTTATAATCATTGATTATGGATCCGCGTTCGTCTTATTCTACTAGCATGACATCTGCACGAAAACGAGGCTAAAGGAAACGAAAACTAGTCCAAAGGAGTCCAGTTTCCTGTGGCCGAGTTCCCCCTGATAAAATTAATAGGGGCGGCTAATCGGCAGTCGCCCGCGATAACTCGAAAAAGTCTGCCTTCGTACCACAGGAACACCAAATTAGGATGCGTTCTGGCAAACGCAATAAGGGTATACACAGATCAGCCTATAGCCGGGGTGGTGTGGGCTTAGTGGAGGGCCTGCAACTGGGATAAAGTTGTTGTTTTCAAATAGAAGGGCTCACAACCGCGATTATACGGTATGGACCAGAGCATAAACTTACTTGGGAAAAAGCGTCCTAAAAGCGACTTGTCCGTAAAAGCGACGTTCTGTCAGCGTGTGAAAGTCTGATTGAATTGGACCAAGTTTCATCTCCACATTATGGCTTAACATAATCCAAAACGGTTTGATTTTTCAGACCCACTATCCATACGAAGGAAATAACTTAAAACGGTTTCATGTTTTAATCTTTCTTGGTAGGATCACTATTCTTCCTTCTGAAGAGACGTTCGCTCCAATGTTTGAGCGACTAAGAACCTTTCACCAAGAATTCATGGCGCAGTTTAAGGACACGAACTGACAAGATGGATTTACTGGATTTAGTTTCCAGTGATGACAATATTCAATCCAGACTATTTGATATGTCTCCATCCTCATTTATCAGGGGAAAGTTTTCTGATGTAAAATATATGTTTGAAGAAGCAAAACTGTTGTTTACAAATTTCTATTTCTCGAGAAAGGCTAAATAGTTTTGATGACTCTTCATTCGTCTATGATTTTCAAAGTTTTTCAATTGACTTCCCTTCCGAGATTTGGCTGTATATTATCGTCTCAAAAAAAATACCCGGAAATGTTCAACAATAGTGTCAGAAAGAGTCTTGAATGTATCTGGCAAGCTGTACAGAAATGTCCTTAACCACACAACGAGGAAAAACAACATTCTTATAATCGCTCTCCTAAAATTGGCGTGAAAAAAAAAAAGACACTTTTAACAATCTTCTGACTTTTTCCATCTTTAGGACACTGAAGTGTGCTTTTCCCATTTGAGTGTTTTTCCGGCCCATTCCTTGAGATATTCCAAGCAGAGATAAGAACGTAAAGAAATCCTGTTTATATAAATAGCAACTTTATTGAAGTCTTTTAAAATGCTGATTTTTAATTACTAACAGAGGTGTTTTACCTTCAAAACAAGTCTCATTATGAAAGTAGATATCGGGTTGTGAAATAGCAAATTAAGAACTAAACAACTTCTGCGCTTAATGTACATAATGGATATATTTCATGTTTTGCGACCACATTATCATAATGACTAACTCCAAACAAGGAAATACATGTAAATGATATCTTTTCATTTTGTAAGCATACTAAACGTGACGAAAAGATAAACGAGACTACTAACCGGCTCTATATTTAGTTGCAGTATTTGACGAAATACTGTGGTTAAACTCATGATCATCAATGGTTTAATTAGATTTTGTTTTCCTTTGTGTTGCGGTATGGTTATGTACGACTGAGAATCAGAGTTTAAAACAAAGGAAAAAAGCATTTGAACCAAGGAAAAAATTGCACTACAACATTTATTTACGGCCTTTTTATCGAACTTTAAAGGCTGCAATAATAGTATACAATCAACTACAGTAAACTGTTTTTTTTTTGTCATTAAGATGACGAAATCATTAGTTGGCTTCCAAGTGTTAAACAAAGTACATTAAAGCGCATGAAGAGGAATATCTCGGGCATTTTGTCTTCGTTGACGTTTAAATAACACCAGGAGAGCTTTCCTGAACTCTGGAATTCTGATTGTGTAAAAGATGGGATTAACAAGCGAGTTCATCAAATATAGAATCGTTAAAGAAAAGTCCAAATGTAGTTCTAATTCCTGGAAAGAAAGGAATTTCACGATACCAAGAAAAACAAAAGCATAAACCGCATATGGTAGCCACATCAGTAAGGATACGATAGTCATTATGAATAATGTTACGGTCAGTTTCCTTTCCCTGTTGGCTGCACCATGGTGCTGAGGATGCGCTCCACACAAAAATTTAACAATAATGATGGAGTAAGAAACACAGATAACAAATAGACACAAACAACAGTATGATTGCGTAAAGTAAATACCAAATAAATATTCTCTAAATCGAAGTAGTGGAATTAAGTACATGGCAGTTACCACTGCAGCTAAAACCCAGACACCAGCAATTGTTACCCCGTAGACCCACTTTTTGATGAGGCGATGCCTGAAGGGACGAATTGTTGCATGCAACCGATCTAATGAAATCACTGCAATGTTTGTTAGAGAGGTCAGAAGAAACCAGATGTTGAGAAAGAGAATTATCACTAACAGTACTAACAGTTCCTTGCTTAAGTTCATTTTCACAATGTCGCATAAGTATGATAAGATTACAAATGGAAAGGGGAGAGAAAATCCTCCGACAAACATATCAGCTATGGTCAGGTTTATAACTAGGTACGTGGCACGAGTGCGAAGACTGCGGTTTTTTATGAAAAGAGCAATTGATATAAGGTTCACTGTTACTATAGCAACACACACGGCAAGGAATACAACAAACCAGGTGATGCACTCGGATGAAGAAAACATCGTGGATTGTTTTCTTTTATACTCCTTTTCGCTTCACACTTTTACCCGTTCTCCTCTGTTGTTCGTCTACCTTAAGAAAGAATTTGAATTGAATAAAGTTTGATTACTTAAAAAAGAAAAGTAGGAGGTGAACAAACAAGGTTGACGTCTGTTTTTCAAAGATCAGTAATGAAGATGCATGAATAATAATTCGACGAATTAGGAAGCTCACCTTTAACTTACAGTTTTTCAAATTGCCTTCACAAAAGCTGAAGTGAAAACCCTTGTTTTCACCTGTGGACAAAATATCAGTGACGTTTGAGGGAAGATTAGGATAAATTAGTTGACTAAAAGCTGAGGGCATTAAATTTCGTTTCAGCTGAATGTTTTTAAAACTAATTAACTTCAGCGCTCGTTCACGTGAGTATAATAATAATAATTATTATTATTATTATTAAAATGGTGGTGGTTTATTTACAGCGTTTCCAAAGAAAATGGCTCTACATCTGCTGATAAAATATAATTATTATAGTATATCTAAGCGATTTTTGGAAAACCGACCTAACGAAATTTGCAGTCATTTGACTGAAAAGGCGTCAAAAGGCAGGTTTCTTAAGCCCGAGAACGGCTCCAAAATCACAGTAACGAAGGAAAAGGAAAGGAGACAAAGAACTGAGAACGATGGAAGAGATCAGGAAAGGAGGAGAAGAAAAAAAGCAATGGTTGCACTCTTAGTTTTTATAATGAGCTTCTTTGGATATAGTTTTTGGCCGAAAAAAAACTGTTGGACGGAAAAGGTCCATTTGACGATAACGTTTTCAAAAATCCGGCTAGATATATACAGCTAAACATATGTTATTACATCAGGAGCAAAAAATGTTCGCGGTAAAATGCAAAGGGTACTGCTAACTAACTAGTTAACTAACGATCTAACTGTGGCTAAAATTGTATTTGAATCTATTACATTAATACTTTTTTAACATTTTTATTTCGCTCTTTAAAAATATAAAAGGTCTGTTTGGTATATAGGGAGTAACTGATCACCAAAATGAAAATGTGACTATCATTTCAGTTAACCCTTCTAAGACAATCAAATGTCCATGGTGAGACCGGAAAAAAAATAAATGTTTCTTGCAAACTCTTCGTGAACAATTTCACTCGGTTAAAAAAGCTGAAATTTCTCATGAAAATATGACTGAAGAGGGCCTTAAGTCGCTGCTTATTAGCTCGGACAATCCTTGTATTTTAACATTTTCCATTACAAGTATTTTTAGGTAAGTATATATTATAGTGAGGAGGAGAGAAAGATCGCTCTACAACCCGCCCACCATATCCGACGCCGCCTCTCTCCAAAATTTACTCAAACCATTTAAAGATATCTTTAAGATTGTTGTTTTAAAAAGTAGCTCTGCAAATGCGTTCTATGAAACTCTATAAAATTTGTATCTGTTTGGTCATCCTTGGGCTTCTTCATTCGATGCGAATTTATTAACACGCTAGTACTTTTTCGAAAATCTTTGATGCTATTAAATATACAAAAAACTCAACATTTTCCGATGTACATCTTTCCGTTACTTTCCGTTACCCAAAATTTATTATAAGTAGTCCATTTTTGCAAATGATGACCAAATATTGGAAGACAAGTGAAAAGTGAAAATCCCATTCCCAACTTCAATCATAGAAGTTAATAGACTGAAAACTTCGAAAAACTGAGATGAGTGATACATTCATCCATGAATTTTTAACTTTTTTCGAGCTATAGAAATCTCTAGATAATATGTGCTTCTTCGAAAAGCTAGTTCATGAAAAGACTGAAGGTCCACTAGATGTGCTAAATATAGGACTTTGGTTAAACATTAGTATAATAAACATTGCAGGTAAAACCCAGACAAGAGCAGCAATTGTTATACCCCGTAGACTCACTTTTTAATGAGTCGATGCCTAGGGGCTGTATAGGGACGAATTGCTGCATGCATCTGATCCAATGAAATTACTGCAACGTTTGTAAGAGATTTCAGGGGAAACCAGATGAAGAGAAAGCCAGTTGTTATTGTCAGTTCCAGGGTTAAGTGCGGAAATTGCACAATGTCGCTTAAGTAGAATAAGGTTACAAATAGAGAAAAGTGAGAAAATCCTCCGACAAACATATCAGCTATGGCCAGGTTTATAACTAGGTACATGGCACGAGTACGAAGACTGCGGTTTTTTATGAAAAGAACGATTGATATAAGGTTCACTGTTACTATAGCAACAGACATGGTAAGGAATAGAGCGAGCCAGGTGATGCACTACGATGATACATGGCTTGTTATTTTTTTCGCTTCACACTTTTAATTCCCTTTTTCTCTCTGTTGCTTGTCTACCTTTCAGGAGAATTTGAAAAAAATTTCAATTAAGAACGTGGATAAAGAAGATTGATGTTAGTTCCGCAAAGATCACTAATGGAGATACATTAGGACGTTGATCGACAGTATCGGTTGCTGGGACAAACGATTTTGTTTTTATTCCGCAAGTGTCTCTGCTGAAACAAAGGAAGTTTAATGGTGTTTTCCTGTTTTGTAAGCTATAAAAGTTATCATGTAAAGGGAACTCTTGATTTTAAACAGAGAATGGTCAAGGAACTTTCAGAGCTACTGCCGACAATAAATCATAGTTTTTCTACGTTGATGCAAACTATACATAAACAATTATATGAAAGAACTAAGATCATCGCAGTCATAGACGCAACTGCAAAAGGCTTTCTTTTCCCAACTGCAAAAGTTGTGTCTATACAACTGCGATGATCTTCTTTCATATAATTCTTCACCCCGCAGTTCCCATATATGATTTTCATATATTTGGATAACTTTATACGTAAACAATTTCACTCGGTTAACGGAACTGAAATTTCTCATATGAAAATATGAAGAGAGCCTAAGTCGCTTTCAGCTCGGCTAATCCCTGTAGTAAAACATTACGAGCATTTACGTGTTAAGGCAATTATATAGTGAGGAGCGAGAGAAACATGGCTCTGCTTGAAACAACCCACCATACACAAAGCCAGCCTTCTCAAAAATCCTATTATAATCATTTTAGGATATCTTTTTAGATTTTTTTTAAAGCTTTGCAAATGCTTTCTAAGAAGCACTATCAGATTTTTATCTGTTTTGTAATTCTAAGATCTCCTTAGTCTATGCGAATTTAATACCTCCTTCTTATTACTGTTCCAAAAATATTTAATACTTTTGTATAGTTTACTGAAAACTCAACATTTTGCGATACCTCTTTCCGTTACCGTTTCCAAGGCCAAAAATTTTAGTAGTCCTTTTTAGGAATGATGATCAAACCTGGGAAGTGAAAGGTAAAAAACGAACTTCAGAATATCGTAGAAAAATTAATGGACTTAAAGCTTCAAAAAACTGAGACGAATGGAAATTTTTTATCTTGAAATTTTTTTCTCGAGCTATAGAAATTTCCAGACAGTTCTGTGCCTCTTCGAATAGCTTTTCTACAGAAAAAAGTTCAACCTTTGCGCCGGTCCCTACCAAATGTTTGAAAAGGTCAAAAAGTCCTATGAATGTCCTAAACAGTCGTCTATTAGTAGGACTTACGTTTAAAGATATGCGGTTCTTAAATAAATGCTCAACTCTACGATAGACTTGCATTTTCTTTTCTTCTTGTGCGTAACTAACCTTTCACAAATTTCTTTGCTGGATGCCTCCACTGACGAAGCGGAAAACGAGTTTGCAAAATATCAATTAGGCTTGTAAAAGGCTTCTGCGTTGGATGTTACTCCTGCGAAGAATAACGTCCGGCTCGATTAATACGGTCTTAAATTATCTGAACACCTGTTTTGGGAAATATTGCACTTAACATAAAATACTTAAATAATGGCCTTGGCTTATCACTTTTTCCGCTTAATATACGTACCGCCTTAAAAAAAGGTTCTGAATTAAACTTTCAGTTGTTAAATTGAACTTCCTCTTTCAATCAGCCAACATTAAATGGACCCTACTTGATCGGCACTCACAATGATTATATCGCCGCGCGGTCTATCATTCGAGCACTAAACGAACATGAACTCTTTCTTTAAATTGTATTTTATTAACTTGTATATAACTAAAGCTCCGTTAAAACATTATTTGATCTGTAATTGTCTGATAAAAGTATGCAAAAATGCTCACCTTAACTAAAAGTTTTTCAGTTGGTTGCTTGCTTGCTTTGTCCTATGGAAGAAAATATCAAAGGCCTGTGAGGAGACATTACAATCAGTTGACTTAAAACTGAGGGCGATAATATTAATGTTTGATATATAGTTTTCAGCTGAATAATTAACTAACTGACGCCGGCGCTTGTTCACCTGAGTATAAGAATAACTCACCATTTCAGCAAACCCTTTTAAGACAATCAATATTTATCCATAGTGAGAACGGAAAAAGTCGATTGCATTGTCAGTTATCCTCTACCAATTTCAAAGTCAACCGAACTTCTTGTCATGTTAGCTCCATAAATATTTTTTGTGTGACGTAGCTTGTGTCAAATGAATTTGTCACCATTTTCTTTAAAACTCAATCTTCAATGTTTTTTGTCTTGTGACTCCAATACGGGTCGCGACAAGTTCTTCCGCCAAATCAATAAAACCTTACGACTTAACGAAGGAAATTAGGTCTGACGTCTATAGTGAGCTCGACAGCAGCTTATATGGCAATATACAGTGGAACCTAGATATAACAATCGGCTAAGGGACTTGCAAAATGTGCTCGTTTTAACGAGCTTGAGGTATATAAAACTTCTTTCCAAATACTTCAGTTAGTAAGAGTGCTCTGACTTATAGCTCTGAAAATGCGTGCGTTCTAAGCTCAACTTTTTCCGATACCTCTTTCCGTTATTGTTTCAGAAAGCCGAAAATTCCAGTAGTCCTTCAAGCTTACGAATGATGACTAAACCTGGGAAAAGAAAGGTAAAAACCCAAATTCAGTTAATCGTAGAAACATTAACCTGCAGACTGAATTCCAAAAACTGAGACAAACAATGGAACATTCATCTGAGAATTTTAAACCTATCGCGAGCTATAGGAATCTACAGACAATACTGAGTTTCTTTGAACAGATATTCTACCGAAAAAAGTCTTTGTGTGCCTCTACCACATGAAAAGATCTGAAGGTCCTCTGAATGTTTGCACTAGTGGTCTAAGCAGGACTTAGGTCAAATATCCGTTTCTTAAAGAAATACTCAATTGTATGATACCAAAAAAAACTATTTGTTTTTCTTCTTTTAAATAATTAATGTTTCACAAAATGCTTTGCTGGATGTCTCCTCTGATAAAGCGATGGAAAAAATATGCGTCTATATTTGAAAAATTAATCATCAGTTAGGCTTGTAAAAGGCATCTGCGTTGGACAGTGTTACGGCTCCGGCGAAGAATAATCGTCCGGTCTTAAATTATCTGCACATGACTGTTTTAAATATGGAAATATTGCACTAAAGAGTAAGCTAACCTTAAAAAATTTCCTTTGCTTATCATCTTCCTCTTAGTATATCTACCCCCATATATTTTTTAATTAGAACTTTGTTCGTCAATCAGCCCAAAAACAAATCGGCCCTATATTATTTGATTGACACATACAATAATTATTTCACCGCTCCACACAGAAATTTTAGAACAATGGAGGAGTATGAAACAAACTAGATAACCAACTGACACAAACAAATGAATGATTGCCATACGTTTTAACTATATAACCATTCTCCAACCCACTTTTGCGATACCCCTTTCCGTTACTGTTTCCAAAGGCGAAAATTTTAGAAGTCCGGCCTTTTTTACGAAGTGGTGACTAAACCTTCAGAAAATTGTAGAACAGTTAATAGACTGAAACTTCGAATAACTTATATGAATTTCATATAGAACTTTTAACCCAGTTTCTCGAGCTATCTATAGAAATTTCCAGAAAAAAATGATTGTGCTTGATCTTCTAACAGAAAACAGTCGTTGAGTTCCCCTACTACACTTGAAAAGATCTGAAGGTCAACTGAATGTCCTAAACCGCGGTCTAAGTAGGACTTATATTTGTTTCTTTAAGATTAGTATATCTATCGCTCTATGACTGGTATGTTTAACATCAAATTTATGCTCACTGACTGCATGATACCGCAGTAAAAACCTTTAACATGTTTCGTTTTGTTCTAGCCTGTTCACAGACCCTCTATTTTCTCTTCAAAGTCCGTCGAGCGCGCGTGATAAAAAACAAAAACCGCGGGGGATTTACTGACCGCCAGCGGAAGGGGTTTGGGGTTGGGGAAGGAGAAAATTCTTTAATTTTCTTTCTTGCGCTCCGCGCTCGTTCTCGCTCGCCAATGTTTTCGAAAAGAACGAAAAGAATAATAAAACAGCGTCTGTGCACAGGCTAGTTTTGTTCAGCCGTTTCGTTTTGTTTAAATAACTTACCTTTCGCATATGCTTTGCTGGATGTCCCCACTGATGAAGCGAAAAAGTATATTAATAGTTTTTGCTTGGAAAATATCAGTTGGGCTTGTAAAAGACGTCTGTGTTGGAGGTAACTCCAGCGAAAAAATAATCTTTCCTCGATTTATACGTTCTTATAAATTATCTGCACATCTGTTTTGGGAAATAATATTTCACTATTAAAAGCTTCAGTAATTACCATGAATAATTGTCTTGGCCATCATTTTTTTACCCCTAAATGTATCTACCCCCACTAAATAACTAAAAATTTGCTGCTGAATTATGCTTTTTGTGAACTTGAACTTCCTTGTTTTAATCAGCCCATAACCAATCGACCCTGTATTTGATGGACACCTGCAACAATTATTTAGCGGCGTCCGTGCATCATTCAAGCAAAGTAGGACACGAGCTCTAGTTTCTCTAGGTGTCCTTACAGTTTCAAATTATAACTTATTTCAAGTCGATAGTTCCTGAATTTTTCTTGAATTTTTTTGATAAAATTATGCCAAGTAAAACAGAAGTGCAAGATAGTACAAAAGAGAACACAATTTATTATTAACAGATCCTTTGGCCTGCGTAGGGACTGGCGGCGAGTGAATGAGTTCCTCTCGCCAGGGCACCGCTATTATTTGCGCGCCAAAATGTATTAATTTCTTTTAGTTTTTTGATTACACTATATGCACGAATTCCATTGGAATAATTAGACCTTTCCTGTTTGGTGCTCTTATTTTTAAGCATGTCTCATAATCCGCTACGGTTATAACATGTTTCAGGTTTTATCTGAATTGTAACAATTTAAACCTTCTTCCTTCATGTCTGTAAAGTAGCTATTTAGCTAAGCACATTTGACCGCGTTAAACAAAGATTATAGCATTTTTATTGTATTGTATTGTATTGCATTGCATTGCATTGCATTGCTTTGCATTTTATTGAATTGTATTGTATTGTATTGTCACCCAAACATTTGCGACATTGCCTCCAAAACAAAAAAATTCCGATTTATTCCCGAAATATTTGGCAGTCTTATGATTATTATTGTTTTCGACCACTCAGTAATGTTCACCTGTTCCAAAGTAATCAACGCTTTCAAGCGACAGAATTCGTGGACCGACACTTTTCGGAAAAGCTCTAAATTTAATCTTTCTTAAGCTTTCTTCGCAAAACATGCGTGACTTCGATCACGGAACAATTCTTAGTCCCAGTTTCCACAGTCTCCGCTAGGAACGCCGGGCACAATCGGACCCCCTTTTGTGTCCTAAGGGACGGACCATTCGAAAAGTTATGGGGGGGGGGGGTGGGGAATTTTCGAGCCGCAGGAATTTTTTTTGTCATCAAATTCCTTGTTTGAATTTTTTTAGGCCATAGCATGAATATTTTTTTAAGGTTAATTGGCGTGCATAAATTTTTTTTCATTTAATTTTCCCTTGCGCGAATATTTTTTTGGACCAGACACTTAGGCCAAAACGACATCTCATAAGCATGTTTTTATTTACTAATTAAAATAGTGCTTAACACCAATCAGTAGTCCCTTAGTCATTTTTATACCGCGGGTCATAAGGTTTGTGGGTAGTCGCAAACGACCCAACTTCGTCAAGGGGGTAGGGTTAGGGGTATCTTTGCTCGCGGTACCTCAAAACACCAACAGATTGTTTTGTATTTATGTGTAAGTTGCTTTCTGCTTCAAAGAATTCCCTCTTTGATTTAATAATTAATTATTCTTTTCGAGGAGAATAAAAATGGCAAAGTACACATTTTTCTTGAGCTCTGTGTCTCGTCGACTGAGTTTTCTCGTTTCCTTTCTCATGGCGCTTAACTCCAAAATTTTAATGGCGTACGTTTTCCTTACGCGAGAATTCCAGCAGCTTTGACGAGAAGTCGTCTCTTCATTTACGTGTATACTTCATTTATTGCACGATTGTTGCATATTTACAGTGTCAGATAAGTTATCATATTTTCAGAAGCTGTTTACAGAATGATAAACTCTTTCTTAATTCGATACTTAGAACACTAGGCACCCTCAAAGATTAACTATTACGCCAGGCCGTTTTTAAAACAGCCCGACCAGCCTCTTTTAAGCGACCAACCTCAAGTGGCTACAGCCCTGTGTACCAGAGTTTTTTGATAGCGCGCGAAGCGATCAACTGCAGAGGGGACGATTCGGGTCGGCCCAAGGCCGAAGCAGCAAGAGGCGAAGTGGCAAAAAAGAGACGCAGGTCACTGTATAAAGATATGATAGAAACCGGAAACCGCGCATGAAAAGACTCTGGCATTCAGGGTAGGTGACCGCTAAATAGACATTACCTGAAGAAATAAATATACCCCTGGCTCCAAATGACTGAGATTACACAAGACGAACATTCTCCGACACAACTTGACACAACTGACACAACTTGTTCAGAAAAATTTAGTCTTGACTATGATTCACACTCTGATTCGAACTCCGATCTGTGTCTTAAAAAGAAAACACGTGAAGCGAGAGAATCTAACTACGTTGACAGCAGAGGTTAAAAGGTATGATCACCCATCAGGGTAAAGAAAATGAGACGATGAACGATAATACCATTCGTCTATAAAAGCTACTATACTGATAGTCTTAAAAATTCGTTAATAATTCACTCCAATTGTGCCGTGAATATTCAGTCCTTGCTGTCATAAAACTTGGTGAAAAATTCTTTGACTACTGATCACCAGAATTATCAAAGTACGAAAAGGGATATCTAAACAACTTTGAATTTGACTGAAATGCGCTTGATTTTTTCGAGATGAGAAACTTATTCTGGTTTGGGTAAGATTATTTCAATAACCCGGATGTTCGTGGATTTAACTCTTATTACTATAGTCAGTCGGCGTTTCTAACATCAGTTCGCCCGTCCAAACGTGTTGAAACAGGTTAAACAGGTCCAATTTGTCCACGCAATTCAACCAGTTTAAAAATGGCCAGAACCTCCATCGTCTCGGAGCCTCCATCTAGTTCCACTAAAGTCTTCCAGCGCGTTAGACTTCCACGATTGAAGATTCTTTTCATACTGTACTCCTCGCGACTGGAATTGCCTCCTTCACACTAGATTCTGGTGACTCTAAGCTCTAACATAAACTTCAACGACTAACCGATGAATCAGTTTAACTAGCTACACAGGACACCAAACGCCGTCAATGACTGTAGTTTAATAGCTGGAAATCCTATTCGGCTTTAATGAGCTGAAACCTTTTAATGGTGGCGCGAAAGATGAATGAATAAAAAAAGCCTGAAAATCTAATACGCTGTGACCGCCAAATTTTTTGAGAGAGAAGAAGGCCCCGGGATTCCTGAGAGGGCGAAGACCATTTGACGGGTAGCGGTCTGCCATTACACTTCCTAACGACCTTTCTGTTTGTATTTTATAAACCTCGCTAAGTTCAATCTCGCGGCATCTATCACAGGATAATGATCCCCTAGAGTTCTTCTCTCAGTTTTTACCTGAAAAACAACAAATGCGATGCTTAGAAAAGAGTACTTCTCTTTGAAAACAAAGCTTAGTTAGTCTAACTTTTTCAACGACGCACGAATTCGGTGTTTGAAGATTTATAAAAATTAAAACCAAAACAAAATTA
>OZ037776.1:7351335-7438835 GCA_964035525.1 Porites cylindrica
AGGAAAATATGTATGTGGTCTGTTTGTTAAGCGAAGTGAAAGGATTTTGGGGTGGAAAAAAGTAATGTGTAAATATTTTTTGACTTTACTAAGTTGTTTGTATTGTCATTGTTATTAAGGCCAAGGAAATGCCACCAGACGAGTTTTACTGTTGGCAGGCGCTTGAGAAAACTGGAATTTACATGATTCCTGGCCACGTTTTTGATATGAAAGGCAGTGGTAACAACTTTTACTACAGGTAAGATTTGAATTAACAAGAGCCATCAACTTCAGGTCGGAATTTTGATGATTTCAAAATCCTCTCTGGGATAACATTTGCGCTCTTGTGTCCAAAGGTTTTTCAGGCTTGTTTACTATATTTAGATTGATTAGATTGACTGCACCTTTAAATTTGAAAAGACCCCTCTTTCCCCCACCCAACCCCGAAAAATTCTGCCTTTGTACAACAGGAACACCAAATTAGGATGCGTTCTGACGAACGCAATAAGGGTATACACAGATTGGCCCATAGCCGGGATGATGGGGGCTTAGTGGAGGGCCTGCAACTGGGATAAAGTTGGTGTTTACAAATAGAAGGGCTCACAACCGGGGTTATACGGTATGGACCAGAGCTTAAACTTACGTGGGAAAAGGCCTCCTAAAAGCGACTTGTCTGTAAAAGCGACGTTCTGTCATCGTGTGAAAGTCTGATGAAATTGGAGCAAGTCTTATCTCCACGTTATGGGTTAAAATAATCCAAAACGTTTTGATTTTTCAGACTCACTATCCATACGAAGGAAATATCTGACAGCGGTTTCATGTTTTAATCTTTTTTGGTAGGATCACTATTCTTCCTTCTGAAGAGACGTTCGCTCCAATGTTTGAGCGACTAAGAACCTTTCACCAAGAATTCATGGCGCAGTTTAATGACACGAACTGACAAGATGGATTTACTGAATTTAGTTTCCAGTGATGACAATATTCAGTCCAGACTATTTGATATGTCTCCATCCTCATTTATCAGGGGAAAGTTTTCTGATGTAAAATATATGTTTGAAGAAGCAAACTCTTGTTTACAAATTTCTATTTCTCGAGAAAGGCTGAATACTTTTGATGACTCTTCATTCATCTATGCTTTTCAAAGTTTTTTAATTGACTTCCCTTCCCAGATTTGGCTATATATTATCTCTAAAAAAAAGACCCGGAAATGTTCAACAATACGGAAAGAAAGAGTCTTGAATGTGTCTGGCAAGCTGTACACAAATGTCCTTAACCACACAGCGAGGATAAACAACATTCTTATAATCCTATCCTAAAATTGGCGTGAAAAAAAGACACTTTTAACAATCTTCTGATGACTTTTCCTATCTAGGACACTGAAGTGTGCTTTTCCCATTTAAGCGTTTTTCCGGCCCATTCCTTCTGATATTCCAGACACAGATAAGAACGTAAAGAAATCCTGTTTTATAAATAGCAACTTTATTGAAGTCTCTTAAAATAATGATTTTACTAACAGAGGTATTTTACCTTCCAAAAGTCGCATTATTAAAAGTACATATTGCGTCATGAAATAACAAATTAAGAACTAAACAACTTCTGCGTTTAATGTACCTTATGGATATATTTCATGTTTTGCGACCGCAATCATAATGACTAACTCTAAACAAGGAAATGTAAAGGATATCTTTTCATTTTGGAAGCGTACTAAACGTAACGAAAAGATAAAGGAGACTACTAGCCGGCTCTATATTTAGTTGTAGTATTTGACGAAATACTGTGGTTGAACTCATCAATGGTTTAGATTTTGTTTTCCTTTGTGTTGCGGTATGGTTATGTACAATTGAGAATCAGAGTTTAAAACAAAGGAAAAAAGCATTTGAACCAAGGAAAAAATTGCACCACAACATTTATTTCCGGTCTTTTTATCGAACTTTAAAGGCCGCAATAATAGTATACAATCAGCTCCGGTTTTTTTTTTTTTTTGAAGATGACGAAATCATAAGTTGGCTCCCAAGTGTTAAAGCTTCCCATAAAGCTTCGCGCTTCTCTTATTTCCAGTTATTCGCCCTGTGTCGCGCGAGTCTCGAAGCGCTTGCAGAGGAAGCTGTTAGTGCTTTATCGTAAGGTCCTCAGTCTGTATTCATTACGCTTGGTTTCTAACCCAAAGTAATCATGGGACTCACCTGCAATCCTCCCAAGCCTGGCAATGAATCATATGAATCGTTTTCAAAGGTATGCTCCTTAACTGTAACTTAACCCAGAGAAACTCACGCGCCTCGCGTGATCATAATCAGCGCTACTTTATCGCTCGTGTATTTTTTTAAGGGGCTCTGTCATGGCTGTCTAGTTTATATGGTTGATAATGGCAATATCGAGTCATTATTCGCTATGGAACGTGAAAACTTAGTTGTGAATGACAAAATCAATCACAGCTTCATATCAAACAAAAATATCTCCCAAACAATGTATCAAACGTAACGAACAAAAACAATAAACTGGCTAACAAGTTATTATTATAATTATTATTAGTAGTAGTATTATTATTAACATTATTATCAGTAGTAGTAGTATTTATTTATTTGTTATTATTTGCGCCCCACAATGTATTTCTTTTATTTCTTATTTTTTTATTTTACATTATTTTCCATGAATCCCATGGAGATAATTAGACCCCTTCCCCTGTAAAGGTGGTTATATTATGGGCTCAACCACCTTCATTAAAAGCGCCTGCATCATTTTGCCAGCCACTGTTAGCGTTGTATTATTCTTTTTTTCAGCTTGTCTCTAGTGCTCAGGCTGTAACTCGACTTCCAGGTTTTAATTAAAATGTAATAATTTGAACCGTAGCTCTTCACGATACAGATAGAAGCTGTGAATAATACAATACTTAGTCAGGTGACGCCTCTAATCAAAATGCCTACCACGGGATAGCCGATTTAACAAATAAAGCTTCTTTCTCTTACCCTGGGTACCAGAGGTTTTCTCGCAGGTGGCGGAATCCTTCGGCCCGCAGGCCGAAACCACAAGTGGAGATAAAGTCTCCAGCACCCAGGATAGGTTTCCATTGATTCTTTTGGCCCAAACAAAACGTGAGATTCGAGTGTTACGCAGGTAAAGTTTGTCAAGTGCTGAAGTCGCTAAGGAACTAGGTAGAGTAAACAAAAATTTCTATTTTCTCCTGGAACATTCGGCAATCTTCTTATAAATGTATAGAAAACGATCTTTAATTGCGACGCACTAGGGAAATTCTATAGAGGTGATTACCTCCAGTATTCCCATATCTTCCCTAATGCATTATTTTGTGTTTTATCCGTATTACAGGAGGTAACATCCATCAAGGATTCTTACAGGAAGAGTTAAGAAAGCAAAGATAACAACGGAGGTTCTTAACTCAATGGAAAATGTTAAGTGTAACGAGGTGGCAGGTGCAATGTATGCGTTTCCGAGGATAACACTTCCAAAGCAAGTTATCGAGGCAGCCAAGGTATCATGTCTTGTTTCCGGCCCTGATATCTAGTGCCACACTGCAGAATACTGTCAGTAATGGATATCCTAGGTGTAGGGTAATCCGGATTCCGGAACCAGGGAATTTTTTTCTTGTAGACTGATCCGCTGAATCAGTTCAGGGGTTTCAAATCCGGAATTCATACCCGGTTGTTCATAAGATGGATAGCTCTATCCACGGGATAAATTCACTATCCAGTGGATAGGTATGAGCGAAACCAATTGCACTATCCACTGGATAGAGATTTATCCGGTGGATGGCGTTATCCAGCTTTTGAACAGCTGGGGCCTGCTCTATATATGAAGCCCGAAATCTCGCTAACGATTGGAATCTGGAATCCACGTTTCATGGACAAGGAATATTGAATCCAGTACCCGCCATCCCGGATCAACAACATAAAATCCGGAATCCACAACGTGCGATCAAGAAGCCAAGATTCTCGTTGATGCACCTTATATTAGAAGAATGCCAACCCGTTTCCCGCCGTGTCAGTTTTCACAAAAGGCGTTCTTCGGTTAGAAAAAGTGAAAGGGACGTTATAGGCTCAAATATTATTCAGGCTGCTGATAATGTCCCGGGAAAATTAAAATTTCATTTTCTCGACTTTCCAAATTGCATTCCTAAATTCCATATGTCGTATCGATCTAGTAACAGCTCCCAGAGAAGGCTTCATCGAGGAATTCTTTAAAATACAAATATTCCCGTCACAAGGAAAGTATGTATGTGGTCTGTTTGGTGAGCGAAGTGAAAGGATTTTGGGGTGGACAAAAGTAATGTGTACTAAGTTGTTTGTATAGTTGTTTTGTTTGTATAATTGTCATTGTTATTTAGGCCAAGGAAATGCCACCAGACGAGTTTTACTGTTGGCAGGCGCTGGAGAAAACTGGAATTTACATGATTCCTGGCCACGTTTTTGATATGAAAGGTAGCGGTAACAACTTTTACTACAGGTACGATTTGAATCTACAAGGGCCATCAACTTCAGGTCGAGATTTTGATGATTTCAAAAACCTCCGTGTGATATCATTTGCGCCCTTCTGTCACAAGGTTTTCACAGGCTTGTCTACTATATTTAGATTTATTAGATTGACTACACCTTTAAATTTGAAGAGACCCCTCTTTCCCCCCAACCCCGAAGAATTCTGCCTTTGTACCACAGGAACACCAAATTAGGATGCGTTCTGACGAACGCAATAAGGGTTACACAGATCGGCTCATAGCCGGGGTGATGGGGTCTTAGTGAAGGGCCTGCAACTGGGATAAAGTTGGTATGTACAAATAGAAGGGCTTACAACCGGGATTATACGGTATGGACCAGAGCTTAAACTTACATAGGAAAAGGCGTCCTAAAAGCAACTTGTCTGTAAAAGCGACATTCTGTCAGCGTGTGAAAGTCTGATGAAATTGGACCAAGTTTTATCGCCACATTATGGGTTAAAATAATCCAAAACGTTTTGATTTTTCAGACCCACTATCCATACGAAGGAAATAACTTTAAACGGTTTCATGTTTTAATCTTTCTTGGTAAGATCACTATTCTTCCTTCTGAAGAGACGTTCGCTCCAATGTTTGAGCGACTAAGAATCTTTCACCAAGAATCCATGGCGCAGTTTAAGGACACGAACTGACAAGATGGATTTACTGGATTTAGTTTCCAGTGATGACAATATTCAGTCCGGACTATTTGATATGTCTCCATACTCATTTATCAGGGGAAAGTTCTCTGATGTAAAATATATGTTTGAAGCTTCTCGAGAAAGGCTAACTAGTTTTGATGACTCTTAATTCATCTATGATTTTCAAAGTTTTTCAATTGACTTCCCTTCCCAGATTTGGCTATATATTATCTCTCAAAAAAAGTCCCGGAAATGTTCAACATTGAATAGTGGCAGAAAGAGTCGTGAATTTATCTGGCAAGCTGTACACAAATGTCCTTAACCACACAACGAGGAAAAACAACATTCTTATAATCCTCTCCTAAAATTGGCGTGAAAAAAAAGACACTTTTAACAATCTTCTGACTTTTCCCATCTGAAGGACACTGAAGTGTGCTTTTCCCATTTCAGCGTTTTTCCGGCCCATTCCTTGTGATATTCCAGACACAGATAAGAACGTAAAGAAATCCTGTTTACATAAATAGCAACTTTATTGAAGTGTCTTAAAGTGCTGATTTTACTAACGAAGGTATTTTATCTTCAAAACAAGTCGCATTGTTAAAGTAGCTATCGCGTTGTGAAATAACAAATTAAGAACTAAACAACTTCTGCGCTTAATGTACATAATAGATATATTTCATGTTTTGCGACCACATTATCATAATACTAACTCTAAACAAGGAAATCTAAATGATATCTTTTCATTTTGGAAGCATACTAAACGTTTAAAAATAGATCAATGAGACTACTAACCGGCTCTATATTTAGTTGTAGTATTTGAAGACATACTGTGGTTCAACTTATCAATGGTTTAGATTTTGTTTTCCTTAGTGCTGCGGTATGGTTATGTACGATTGAGAATCAGAGTTTAAAACAAAGGAAAAAAGCATTTGAACCAAGGAAAAACTTGCACCACAACATTTATTTACAACTTTTTTATTGAACTTTAAAGGCCACGATAATAGTCTACAATTAATTTTATTATTATTATTTTTTTTTTTTATGAAGATGACGAAATCATTAGTTGGATTCCAAGTGTTAAACAAAGTACATTAAAGTGCATGAAGAGGAATATCTTGGGTATTCTGTCTTCGTTGACGTTTAAATAACAGCAGGAGAGCTTTCCTAAACTCTGGAATTCTGATTGTGTAAACGATGGGATTAACAAGCGAGTTCATATAAGAAAGAATGATTAAAGAACAGTCCAAACGATTTAATTCCTGGAAAGAAAGCAATTTCCTAATTCTAGATCTACATTGAGATAAAAGAAAACAATAAACCGCAAATGGTAGCCACATCAGTAAGGATACGATAGTCATTATGAATAATGTTACAGTCAGTTTCCTTTGTCTGTTGGCTGCACCATGGTGCTGAGGATGCGCTCCACACAAAAATTTAACAACAATGGAAGAGTAAGAAACACAGATAACAAATAGAAACAAAAAACAGTATGATTGCAATAAGTAAAGATGATGTGAAAATTCTTCGCCATATTGTCTAAGTATTGAAGCGGCAGTTGATACCATTCCAGCTAAAACCCAGACAGCAGCAATTGTTACCCCGTAGACCCACTTTTTGATGAGGCGATGTCTGAAGGGACGAATTGTTGCATGCAACCGATCTAATGAAATAGCTGCAATGTTTGTTAGAGAGGTCAGAGGAAACCAGAGGTGGAGAAAGGTAACAATCACAATCAGTTCCGGGGTTAAGTTCATTTTCATAATGTCGCATGCGTCTGAGAGGTCTTGAAATAGAAAAAAGTGAGAAAATCCTCCGACAAACATATCAGCTACGGTCAGGTTTATAACTAGGTACATGGCACGAGTGCGAAGACTGCGGTTTTTTATAAAAAGAACGATTGTTATAAGGTTCACTGTTACTATAGCAGCAGCCACGGTAACGAATACAGCAAACCAGGTGATGCACTCGGATGAAGATAATTGCATGACTTTTTTTCTTCTTTTACTCCTTTTCGCTTCACACTTTTGCCCGTTCTCTTTTGTTGCTCGTCTACCTTTAGAAAGAATTTGAATTGAATAAAATTTGATTACTTAGAAAAGAAAAGTAGAAGGTGAACAAACAAGGTTGACGTCTGTTTTTCAAAGATCAGTAATGAAGATACATGAATAATAATTCGACGAATTAGGAAGCTCACCTTTAACTTACAGTTTTTCAAATTGCCTTCACAAAAGCTGAAGTGAAAAGCCTTGTTTTCACCTGTGGAAAAAATATCAGTGACGTTTGACGGGAGATTAGGATAAATTGGTTGACTAAAAGCTGAGGGCATTAAATTTCGTTTCATCTGAATATTTTTAAAACTGAATTAACGTCAGCGCTCGTTCACCTGAGTATAATAATAATTATTTTCATTATAATAATGGTAGTGGTTTAGTTACTGCATTTCCAAAGAAAACCAACCTAACGAAATTTGTAGTCATTTGACTTAAAAGGCTTCAAAAGGCAGTTTTCTTAAGCCCGAGAACGGCTCCAAAATCACAGTAACGAAGGAAAAGGAAAGGAGGAAAAGAAAGAGCGAGGAGATCAGGAAAGGAGGAGAAGAAAAAAAAGACAATGGTTGCACTCTTAGTTTTTATAATGAGCTACTTTGGATAGTTTTTGGCCGAAAAAAACTGTTGGACGGAAAAGGTCCATTTGACGATAACGTTTTCAAAAATGCGGCTAGATATATACAGCTAAACGTATGTTTTAACATCAGGAGCAAAAAATGTTCGTGGTAAAATGCAAAGGGTACTGCTAACTAACTAGTTAACTAACAATCTAACTGTGGCTAAAATTGTATTTGAATCTATTACATTAATACTTTTTTAACATTTTTATTTTGCTCTTTAAAAATATCGAAGGTCTGCTTGGTATGTAGGGAGTAACTGATCACCAAAATGAAAATGTGACTATAATTTCAGTTAACCCTTCTAAGACAATCAAATGTCGATAGTGAGACCGGAAAAAATTAAATGTTTCATGCAAACTGTCCTTGTGAACAATTTCACTCGGTTAAAGGAGCTGAAATTTCTCATGAAAATATGACTGAAGAGGGCCTTACGTCGTGGCTTAGCTCGGACAATCCCTGTATTTAAACATTTTCCATTGCAAGTATTTTTAGGTAAGTTAATATAGGATAGAGAGGAGGAGGGAAACATCGCTCTACAACCCGTCCGCCATATCCAACGCCGCCTCTCTCCAAAAGTTACTCAAACCATTTAAGGATATCTTTAAGATTCAGTTGTTTTAAAAAGCAGCTCAGCAAATGCGTTCTAGGAAACTCTATAAAATTTGTATCTGTTTGGTCATCCTTGGGCTTCTTGAGCCGATGCAAATTTACTTAAACGCTTTACTTTTTCGAAAATCTTTGATGCTGTTAAATATACAGAAAACTCAACCGCATTTTCCGATGTACATCTTTCCGTTACTGATTTTAAAGTCCAAAATTTATTATAAGTAGTCCATTTTTGCGAATGATGACCAAATATGGGAAGACAAGTGAAAAGTGAAAAGATTCCCAACTTCAATCAGAGAAGTTAATAGACTGAAAACTTCGAAAAACTGAGATGAATGATACATTCGAGCTATAGAAATCTCTAGATAATATGTACCTCTTCGAACAACTATTTCACAGAAACCAGTCGTTGGGTGCCCCGGGCTACCACATGAAAAGACTGAAGGTCCACTAGATGTGCTAAATATATAGGACTTTGGTTAAACATTCGATGCTTAAGGATTAGTATAATAACATTGCAGGTAACACCCAGACAAAAGCAGCAATTGTTACCCCGTAGACTCACTTTTTAATGAAGCGATCATGCCTAAGGGCTGTATAGGGACGAATTGTTACATGCACCTGATCCAATGAAATTACCCCAATGTTTGTAAGAGAGGTCAGAGGAAACCAGACGAAGAGAAAGCCAGTTGTTAATGTCAGTTCCAGGGTTAAGTGCGGAAATTGCATAATGTCGCATAAGTAGAGTAAGGTCACAAATATAGCAGAGAAAAGTGAGAAAATCCTCCGACAAACATATCAACTATGGTCAGGTTTATAACTAGGTACATGGCATGAGTGTGAAGACTGCGGTTTTTTTTATAAAAGGAACGATTGATAGAAGGTTCGCTGTTACTATAGCAACAAACATGGTAAGGAATACAGCAAACCAGGTGATGAACTAGGATGATATCATGGCCTCTTATTTTTTTCGCTTTACACTTTTAATTCTCTTTTTCTCTCTGTTGCTTGTCTACCTTTCAGAAGAATTTGAAAAAAATTTTAATTAAGAACGTGAACAAAGAAGGTTGATGTTAGTTCCGCAAAGATCACTAATGGAGATACATTAGGACGCTGATCGACAGTATCGGTTGTTGGAACAAACGGTTTAGTTTTTATTCCGTATGCGTCTCTGTTGAAACAAAGGAAGTGTAATGGTGTTTTCCTATTTGGTAAGCTATAAAGGATTTCATAAATAGGAAACTCTTGATTTTGAACAGCAAATGGTCAAGGAACTTTCAGAGCTACTGCTAAGAAAATATAATAGTTTTCAGGCTACGTTGTGATGCAAACTATACAGTCATAAACAATTATATGAAAGAAGATCATCGCAGTTATAGACGCAAAAGGCATTCTTTTCCCTATTGCAAAAGTTGCGTCTATAACTGCGATGATCTTCTTTTACATAATTCTTCACCCCGCAGTTCTCATATATGATTTTCATAATTATATTCATAACTTTATACGTAAACTATTTCACTCGGTTAACGGAACTGAAATTTCTCATTTGAAAAAATGAAGAGAGCCTAAGTCGCTTTCAGCTGGCTAATACCTGTATTTAAGAGCGGATGTCTGTAAATATCGACCAGAGGCGGGAAAAATAAAATTTTTGAAAAATCCAAAAAAAATTATGTAGACTCCCCTAGGTATTCTAGTAATGAATCGAAAATATAAATTTTAGTTTCATTGGATAAATATTTTGGCGATACGACGAATGTCAACTTCGGGCGATCAGTGACGGCCTCCGCCTGCAGACCGCTTTTTCGGGCCCCTAGACCGGGCTACTAAAAGACCACGATTTCAATCGAATTCAAATATCATTCAACCCGAAAAGCTTCTTATCGTATTAAAAGGGGGATTAATACATCATGTGCTTGAATTGATCGCAACTGGAATATTTTATGGATTTTTAAATATTTACAAAATTTTAAGGCTTTTACGCGAGCAAGATATTGTCCGATTTCAAAGGCCTAAAATCACATCCGATACATGATTTTTAACAGAAAAAGACATTCTACGTTAAAAAGCAATCTCTAAGCTTTCAAAATATGCTTTCAAAACTCTGGGCCACATATGAAGTGAATTTTTGGGAACGCAAAATTCACAGAGCACTTGAGGGTAATTTGACCTTTCTTTACCGACAGTCAAGAGGTTCGGCGCGACACAAATCAATCCTCCAGCAAATGTTTCAGCCAAAATACGTTTGATTCAGGCAACCTCAAGTCCCACAGTGATACATAGATGCGTCATATACATTAGGTGGAAAGTTTCATGCCATTTTGTCTGCCGTAAAGAACTGTCCTTCAGGTGCAGTAGTTGAACTGGCCTCGCTAATGTAAACATGTGGTTCAAGTTCTTATCACGATCAGCGAAGTTTTCAAAATCTACACAAACAATCTATCCTGTCTAGTATATAATCATGTCTACAATTTGTTTCTATGTACCTTGTATCCTTGTCTGATCAATGTTTTTTCTTGATAACACTAGTTAATTTGAAATCATTTACAATATTAGAATTTTTTTAACAGATTACATACACTCAGATTATCTTGAAAGAGTGATGAAATGATGAAGAACAAGCTTCTTCACAGTAGTCTATTATGTAACTGTAAACAATGCTGAAATTTGGCCAACTTACAGTCAGATAGTTTTTCTAAAAAACCGTGTCTGCGAATTTTGATTTCTTTTTTCGTTTTCCAGTAAGAGTATTTTTTCACATGTAGTCAGCTAATGATATTTGCTATCCCTGACTTCAACTGCTTACAACAAAAGAGCAAACCCACTTGACAAAAATCTGAGACACGGTTTTTTAGTCAAACGTGTTTCTTGAAGCGAATGCGATGTGATTGGCTTCTTCCTTTTATTTTTGGCTGGCCTGGACTTAAATTTACAGATTCGAACTGAAAACGATAATTATAGAATACGAACTACTTAGATTAACAATAAAATTAAGACTGTAAGGTAGAATAATCTAACGACATAAAACTATGATGCAAGAAACGGACAACTGAAAAATCCGATAATTGATACTTGAGCTAATTACCCGAGTCAATAACATTTAACTCTCAGCATGAATAAAACAATCAGAAAACTATCGTAGCGATTCCGCTTGAACAGAACTTATCTTAAAAACACTAAACTAGATTATATAAAACACTTTGGTAATAGTAACAATGATCGATCCTGTTTGATTCCATCAGATTTATCTTCAAATCAATGTCCGTCCTCATGAAATATTGTAACACTCCATACTGTATATAGCTCGGCGAATTACATTACTAAATAACTATAAGAAAATAAAAGACTTACTTTGGTCGACGACTCGCACCAAAAGTAACAAAAAATAGCACTCTAGCAGCAGCAAAATAACTTGTGATAGCAACCTCAATGATAGCGGGATAACTTGTTATTTCTAGTATTGCGTTGCCTCTTTTATCATAGAGTATAGTTACATGTTTAGGGCGTTAACTGAGTAAAACTGTATCTACGCTTTACGCGTTTCCTAGCGGAAAGTACCGCCCCATGACGTAAACGTGAAACCTACAAAATGTTTATAGAAAGATTGATATAATCACGTTCTATAACAGTAATAATAAAACTGTCTTGAAGCAACTAAAAATATTATAAGACAAATGAACAAAAGAGCGTTTCAAAACTAACATATATTACAGACACTTGATTTACACAACATGGAACTGATCTGTATTAGAACGCTTGCAGTCCGTCTCTTCTCTTAAAATCCGTCTAGTTCTTATCTCATTGTGATCACACTACAGACTTTTACCTAGGTAAAACCAATTTACCTAGGGCAAATTCATCAAAAATCTCCCGAGGTAAATTCGTCTCGGGTATTGTTTTACCTAGGTAAAAATTCTTGGAAGGTCACACTAGTGATATCGGCTCCCAAAGTTTTCACGTCAGTTGAATTTTTTGGAGCGTAAATTCAAGAAGGCAAAATGCGCAGGGATCTAGCTGATCAAAGAGACGTTTTTTTTTCTTTTATCTCGCTGTTATTTCTTACGCCAATTCAACGTGCAAGGTGACGAAAGGCGAAGACGTAGACGACTCGTGCCCCCAAAATCTCTTTCACAGCGTGATCTATGTCCGGTTCTGTCATCAAGACCTTCGCCGATGAGCGTCATCTGTTACGCCGCAAAATGTAACAATTGACGCAAAATGTAACATTAACCACAGGGTGCCCACACAATCTTTTTGTGTAGCCGATTGTTATTTTATAGTAAATGTACTGGATTTACCGTTTGCTTCACCTATAGCGATATATCGCTAACTATGTATATAAATCAATGATAAATAAACTTTGAATTACCTTGCCTGTGGTGTATAGTCGTCCTTTTGCCTCAAAAGCGGTTTTTTGAGCGATTTTGAATGAATTTGAGTTCGCCGTTGACTGTTCCATATAATAGAAGGACAAGGGAGGAATCCTTGTTTTGAAAGGGTTCCAGCGCCGGAGCGATTTTCCCCCCCAAAATCGCATCGCTCCGCTTTCAAACTTCGCAGCTTAAGGTCAAAAGATTTACGATTCTTCTCGTACCTTCCAATCGAAAATCCATCCAAACGGCCCGGAGCTAGCCCTCGAAGAAAATCAAAATCCCATAGTATTCGAGCGCCTGGAATGCGTAGCAAGATCCATACGTGCCAGCCACAAACCGTCCCGCTGATTGCCTTTTTTTATTGGATGTCGTTAAACAAATGGTTAAATAATAACTGATGAAGAAGACTTGGTAAGCGTTTGTTGTTTAACGACATCCAATCAAAAAGAGGCAATCAGCGGGACGGTTTGTGGCTGGCACGTATGAATCTTGCTACGCATTCCAGTCGCTCGAATACTGTGGGATTTTGATTTTCGTCGAGGGCTAGCTCCGGGCCGTTTGGATGGATTTTCGATTGGAAGGTACGAGAAGAATCGTAAATCTTTCGACCTTTATGCTGCGAAGTTTGAAAGTGGAGCGATGCGATTTTGGGGGGGGGGGGGAGGGGGGGAGGAATCGCTCCGGCGCTGGAACCCTTTCAAAACAAGGATTCCCCCCTTGTCCTTCTATTATATGGAACAGTCAACGGCGAACTCAAATTCATTCAAAATCGCTCAAAAAACCGCTTTTGAGGCAAAAGGAGGACTATACACCACAGGTAAGGTAATTCAAAGTTTATTTATCATTGATTTATATACATAGTTAGCGATATATCGCTATAGGTGAAGCAAACGGTAAATCCAGTACATTTACTATAAAATAACAATCGGCTACACAAACAGATTGTGTGAGCCCCCTGTGCATTAACGCGAAATGTAACAACTTTTGACGCGAAATGTAACAACGTTTGACGCAAAATGTAACAACTTTTTGACGCAAAATAAAACCATACTTTTAACGCGAAATGTAACAAACAAAATGTTACAGCCTTGACATAACTGAGAGGCTTGGACATGAGCCCTGTAGATAAAGTGTAAATTGTCTGGTGGTTACAAAAACGGTTTATTCATAAAGTTTTCTTATAATGTCAAATAAACTTACAAAACGTTTTTTCGATAATAATAACTAAATCCTGAAACAGTCAATTTACACTTTATCTACAAGGCTCATGTCCAAGTCTCTCAGTTATTTCAAGGCTGTGTGGGGGTGTGTTCGAGCAACTCGCTCGCTACACGACGAGGTACCAGGAATCTGATGTACATCTTGGCCTTTATTCTTCTTATTCTTCTTACACTTCTACCTACACAGCAACTTTCTCAGTTCTACCAACTTCTCTACTTCTCCTCTACTTCTCCTCTTCTCTACTTACTAGTTCAAGTATAGTAGCCGTTTTAATAGCCAAAGCTGGACATGTTTGGGTTAGCTGGCCGGAAAAGTTTCTATTGTATTTCTTATCGCTGACATTGCAACAGGTTTGCTATTGTCAGGGAATAGACTAGCCGACGCACAGTCGCAACTGATAAGTACCAAATAACGAAGGTCAGCCCTAATACCACAAACGCGACCACCAGTAACATTCCTAATATGGCAATAAGCAAATTCGCGAGCTAAGCATAAATTCAAGTACAAGGAAAAACAAAAGATCAAAACAGGAAAATAGTACGTGGACAAAAACAAGACTTAATGAACCAAAAACTAAACATAAAAGTTAACATTCCTAATATGGCAATAAGCAAATTCGCGAGCTAAGCATAAATTCAAGTACAAGGAAAAACAAATGATCAAAACAGGAAAATAGTACGTGGACAAAAACAAGACTTAATGAACCAAAAACTAAACATAAAAGTTAAGACAGATGCGTCTTAAAAATAACTTTCAAAATACTCCACAACAGCTGTAACATTTTGCTTGTTACATTTCGCGTTAAAAATATTGTTTCATTTTGCGTCAAAAAGTTGTTACATTTCGCGTTAAAAAGTTGTTACATTTTCGTCAAAAGTTGTTACATTTCGGGTTAATGTTACTTTTCGCGTCAAAAGTTGTTACATTTCGCGTTAATGTTACATTTTGCGTCAATTGTTACATTTTGCGGCGTAACAAGCGTCTATTGGCTAGCAACCTCGGTATTTCATTTTTCCCTAGCTATTGCTTTGGGGTAACCGGCAAGGAAAAGAAAAATAAGAGGCTGCTCGCAGTCTAGATCTGTATGAGCAATAACCACATGTATAAAACCTTAGGGTTGTCATAACAGCCAGGGGCCAGGGATTTCCCCCGGCTGTTATGAATGTGGCTCCCGGCTAGTTGCACAGGAAAATAAAAGAAAAATAGAACCAAAAGAAATCCCTAGCTGTTTGATTCCCCGCCTACTTGTTGTATTTGCCTGGCAACGTGACAAAACTTTGGGGCCACGGTTTTAGCTAAAACCGTGGCCCCAAAAGTTTTCTCATGCCTTGCGTAAAAAATTTCACAGTTGCGCCTGTTCCTTTTCGTAAATCCGGCCAAACCTTTAATGTTTGCGACCATCATTATTTTTAGTCATATTGTGGCTTAAATACAGGCGTTTATTATGTGATTGTAAAACTCCCTGAAGAAGTCTACGTTAGTTAGACGAAACGCGTAGGAGAATAAACAAGTTTTACAGCAACAGTTCGCAGAGTGCTGCTCACTAGTTTAGTTTTAAAAATTTTAAAAATTTTAAAAATTCTAAAAATTCTAAAAATTAAAAACATCATTTAAAATTAGTGACATCCCTGCCTACATGTTAAGGCAACACACAAATATAGTGTAAATTAACCTACATCTAGTCTTGGAAAAAATATAAAACATACCCTGGTGGTTGAATCTCTAGATAATGTTTATTAATCCAAAAACTACAAGATCAGCTGAAATATTTTTCTGAAGGGGACAAATAAATCGCTATATTTTCTGAAGGGTACAGAACAAAAAGAATACTATTTCTGAGGTTATCTAAGAATAAATGTTAATTTCTGAAGGGGGTAACCCCAGAAACAATTTTCTGACGGGGTCAAGCAAAAATACCTTATCAGTAGCGGGGGTGAATATTAAATGGCATGGCCCTGTAACTTTATTATATTATGAATCGATAAGCTCAAATAAACAGACCTACAGGCTGTATTCAAATGTTATAGGTTAGTTCATCTCTCAAGTCAATATAAATTAACTGACAACTTTATCGGAAACTTATGCTCTTCTCTTATTTGCTTAATTTACATTGGTCTGCCGCAATTGTGTCCCCAATTAGTGCCAATAGGCACTAGAACGATTAAGGCTATGTATGTATGTATGTATGTATGTATGTATGTATGTATGTATGTATGTATGTAACCTTGAAGCGCCAGAACATAAAATTTCCCGAGTATTCCATTGAAGATTTGCAACAAAGAGTACAGTAATTTCTGCAGTAAACAAAAAGGAATCAATCAATGGCATATCTGTGCATGCATCTTAAATTTTACGATTTATCTTGAGGTTTTACAGTGTACACTTACGCAAAGTTATTATATTAGAAAACCAAACGAACCACAATATCAAGAAAATACCTTTCTGCAAGAAATCAGCTGAGTTACTGACTTAGAAACATGCCTGGACACAAACTTCGCAATTGATCACATTGTCTCGAAAGTAATAGAAAGACAGTCTTTCTATTATCCGATAGTAAACGAAAATACTCTGTTTACAACGCCGTCTTGCTTGTGAAGTCCGCGTGAATTTGAACTTTTCAACGGAAGGTCATTTTACTCTTTTCTATTGGTTCAAAAGCCGCACGTGACAAAATAGGTCAAATTGCGCATGTGCAAAAAGCACGTAGAAGTTTTTCAATCAACAAACGTGGCGGTTATAATCAGGGGCACCCAATGGATCTGTTCCTCAAAATATCTGTTCTTCAGGCATTTTTTTGCTGGCTGGGAGATGTGAAAGAAATAATAGTCCTTGGAAGGAAAGTGTTGCTGGGAAAAAGATAATTCAGGGTGTCAGAGGGGATTTGAAGTCTAGAATAGCTGCTACGGGTTACTTGTATGGGTTACTTACCACTCAAGATCTGAATTGTGCCCTATGAAACTTCCCAGTAAGTCAGGTTGCGGGTTGTAAGGTTGCTGGCTGGGAACTTTTTCATCAGTCTTGCTGGGAGTGACGAACAGATAATTTTTTTCCAGCAATCTCCCAAAATGCTTAAAATAGTCTCAGAAAACTTCATTCACGCTTTGCTGTTGTTTTTAGGTCTTTTTCTCAAAATTTCCCGTTGGGTGCCCCTGTATAATCTTGCGATGCAGAATGCACACTCGTTTAGGTCGAAAAAGCGGTTATTTTAAGCGTTGATTAGAATATTCCGACGAATTTGAAGCGTTAAAAGCAAGTGGAAAACTTAACATTGTTCTTTTGAGCTGAGAAAGAACATGCAGGACTACATTAATTCAAAGCAAGTCCGATTATGGCTCTTGTTCAAAGTTGTGACGAGAAACGTGTTGTGGACGTTGTTCATGTTGGACACTGAGCTCAGGTACAGAAAACTGATTGAAAAAAGACAGCTTGAACACCCCAAACCATGCCAGTTTATTGCTTCAAGGAATCATTCATTAGTTAAACGAACTGAATCAAAAGGATACTCAAAAGCCTGCAAAGCAAGGAACTGTTCGCATGTTCAAGTGGACTTTCGACCTTACAACGAGGAACATATTACAGTAAGAAACAAAACATTCATATGCCTGGGATTGAGAAAGGATTCCTTATAATTTATAGTTTATTCTAAACCACACGAAAAGATTTAATTAGAAGTTGAATTTTTCCCTATTTCTCTTTCACTTTTTACATTCAGTTCATTTTATTTGCCGGAAAGTAAGCCTTAGAAATTAATAGGACGTTTGATCGATTCATGCTCGCGCATTCTACTCTTATTTGAAACTTTATAACGCAAGGACATCTGTGAGCAGGGAAAAAGTCAGCACAGAATTTGATTGTCGGCGAATTCATGTAATTGTCCATCAATCTGCCAGTGATAAGCTAGCCGTTGTTCACTCGTCTTCCTTGTTTGGGGTTGAGTCTTATCCCGGTCAAAGAGAGAGAAAGAGTATCTGGCAAGGTTTCCAATATAAATCAAAGATTTGTGAACTCGTGTCTGGCAAACCTCCAAGTGTTTAAATATACACAGTTAAACGCACCTCATAAACTCATCTGCGCTTAACGAGTGTCTTTTGGCCCATAACTTTCAAAACATCTGCTCCACAGAATGTCACTACGTAACGCAAGAGTATCGAAGTATGACTGCACAATAAACGTCACAAAATCTACCTGAGCGGTCCCTTCGGAATTTTCTGTCTTTATGTCATCCTAACCATTTCGTACTTGCGGGCGCAAACAATAGAAACGTCATCATTACCTACCGATTCCTCGCGGCCCCTGTTCGAGCAAATCGAGATTTTTTCTAATATACTGACTGTATATTTGAACTGTAAGTACTGTCCCTAATATACGCGCGAGTTACTAGGGTGCCTCCTCGGGATTTCGCCTCTGGGCGAAACCCCTGCGGGGGCAATTAGTTTTTAAAATTTGGATGGCAAATGAAAAGCCTTAAAAACTGTGGCTGGCATATCTTGGCACCTTGTTGCCCCCCCAGGGATTTCGCCCAGAAGGCAAAATCCCTAGGAGGCACTCTAGTAACTCGCGCGTATATTAAGGAAAGTACTTACAGCTGAAATATACAGTCATACAGTCAATATAAAAAAAATCTCGATTTGCTTGAACAGGGGCCGCGAGGAATCGGTAGGCAATGATGACGTTTCTATTGTTTGCGCCCGCAAGTACGAAATGGTTAGGATGACGTAAAACACAAAAAATCCCGACGGGACCGCTTACAATAAGTAGATTTTGTGGCATTAATTGTGCAATCATACTTCGATACTCTTTTGCGTTACGTGTTATCAGTGACATTCTGTGGAGCAGTTGTTATGAAAGTTATGGACCAAAAGACACTCGTTAAGCCCATATGAAGTTATAAGGTGCGTATAACAGTGTATATTTTAACACTAAGTGAGTTTGCCAGACACGAGTTCACAAATCTTTGATTCATATTGAAAACCTTGCCAGACACTCTTTCTCTTTCTTTGACCGGAATAAGACTCAGCCCCTGAAACAAGCAAGAAGAGGGAATGATTCAGCGGGGGTCATCAGATGTTTGCAAAGTATTCAAAAAACTTTACTAGAACTAGTAAAAATATTTTTAGCAAAAAACTTTAACAGTGAAAGTTAAAGAAACAAATTTATTAAATTACATAATGTATACTAATAAATGGAGAAATGGGCAAAAAAGAAATGACTTTTTAGCGAGAAAATGCATTTATTAGTATTATTAGTATACAGTAATATTAAGAAAATCAATAAAAGGCATTTTTCACTCTTAAAGAATTTTGAAAAAATTTTTTTTACTAGTACTAGTAAAAATTTTTTAAAACTTTGTAAAAATATGAATTCCCATTCAACGGCTAGCTTATCACTAGCAGAACAATGGACGATTACAGAAATTCGCCGACTATCACATTGTGTGCTGACTTATTCCCTGCTCACAGATGTCCTTCCGCTATAAAGTTTAAAAAAAAGACTAGAATGCGCGAGCGTGAATTGATCAAACTCTTTTTAATTTCTAAGGCTTACTTTCCGGCAAATAAAATGAACTGAATGTAAAAAGTGAAATGGAAATAGCGAAAAATTAAACAGCTAATTAAATCTTTTCTTATGGTTTTGTATAAACCATTCTCGAAACTGAGAATGTTTTGATCAAAGCTGTGTAAATCGAACCGAAACTGTGCATGGAACCTTGCGTTTATTTCCTGTATTTATCTCACCTATTGTATGGAATATGTGTGAAAATCGTTATTATGAATCGGTATATTTCAAAGAGCTACACAACGACCAAGAATACTATTGACCGACAATATACTGAGAGCGGGGGCAGCTGTAGTGCCAACTATTACTAGTACAGAATAAATCGCTACAAATTCAAAGTGGGACAAATTTCGTTTGAACAAATATAATAATACAAGTAATTAACCAGTTAAATTCTTTTTTTTATAGTTCTGTATTTCCTATTATTTTTTGTTTTCTTCTATTTTTTCTTTTTTTCTTTTAGGATTATTATTAATATTGTTTATTATTTATTTTCTTCTATCTCGGAGAAATTAGCTTCAAGAGCTACACGGCCGAAAATCCGAGGTTAATTAAGGGTGATGTATGATGTGATTAATTGACGCTGTTTCTCTTTTAAGTTAATTGGGGGGTCAGAAATTCTAAATACTTTGACAAATTTATGCTCACTGACTGCATGATAAAAACCTTAAATATGCTTCGTTTTGTTCTACCCTGTTCACAGACCCTCTACTTTCTCTTCAAAGTCCATCGAGCGCGCGTGATAAAAAACAAAAACCGCGGGGAATTTGCAAACCGCCAACGGAAAGGGTTAGGGGTGGGGAAGGAGAAAATTCCTTATTTTTCCTTTTCGCACTCCGCGCTCGTTCTCGCTGGCCGATGTTCTCGAAAAGAACGAAAAGAAAACTAAAACAACGTCTGTGTACAGGCTAGTTTTAATTTGTTCAGCCGTTTCGTTTGTTTATAAATAACTAACTAACCTTTCGCAAAATGCTATGCTGGATGTCCCCACTGATCAAGCTAAAGAGTATATCTATAGTTTTTAATTGTTTGGAAAATATCAGTTCGGATTGTAAAAGACGTCTGCGTTGGAGGTAACTCCAGCGAAAAATAATCTTCCCTTGATTTATACGGTCTTATAAATTATCTGCACATCTGTTTTGGGAAATAATATTTCACTATTAAACTTCAGTTTACCATGAATAATTGTCTTGGCCATCATTTTATATCCCTAATTATATCTATCCTCACTAAATAACTAAAAATTTGCTGCTGAATTAGGCTTTTTGTTAACTTGAACTTCCTTTCTTAATCAGCCCACACCCAATCGACCCTATTTGACGGAAAAACACAACGATTATTTCGCCTCCGTGCATCGTTTAAGGTATCCCCTGTAACAGTTTCAAATTATACCTTATTTCATGTCAACAGTTCCTGAATTTTTCCTGAATTTCTTTGATAAAAGTATGCCAAGGAAAACAGAAGTGCAAGATAGTACAAAGAAAGAACACTATTTACTACAGATCCTTTGACCTGCGCAGGGACTGGCGGCGAGTGAATGAGTTCTCTCGCCGGGGCACCGCTATTATTTGCGCGCCAAAATGTATTTCTTTCAGTTTTTTGATTACACTATTTGCATGAATCCCATCGGAATAATTAAACCTTTCCTGTTTTCTGCTCTTATTTTTAAGCATGTCTCATAAGCCGCTACGGTTATAACATGTTTCAGGTTTTCAGCTGAATTGTAACAATTCAAACCTTCTTCCTTCATGTCTGTTAAGTAGCTATTTAGTACTGAAGCACATTTGACCGCGTTAAATAAAGGTGATAGCATTGTATTGATTGTATTGTATTGTCACCCAAACACTTCTGATATTGCCTCCAAAACGAAAAAAATTCCGATTTATTCCCGAAATATTTGGCAATCTTCTTAAATGCACAGAACTGAAATGATCTTCAAGTGCGACGCACTAGGGAAATCTCCAATCTTTTTATATGATTATCTAAGCCTAATCCATTATTATTTTATTTTTTTTGCTTAACTCGTTGTACAGGAAGTAACGTCCATCAAGGATTCTTACAAGAAGAAAGCAAAGATAACAACGGAGGTTCTTAACTCAGTGGAAAATGTCAAGTGTTACGAGGTGGCAGGTGCAATGAATGCCTTTCCGAGGGCAACACTTCCAAAGCAAGATCGAGGCAGCCACAGTATCAAGTCTTATTTCCGGCCTTGATTTCTAGAACCGCAGTGGAAGTCAGCCATGTTATGCCAATCGTCCTAAACAAGGTAATCCGTATTCCGGAATCCTGGGCTTTGGTTTAGGATTTAAGCTCTAGGAAGTCCGAAATCTCGCTAATGACTAGAATTCGAAATCCACGTTGCACTGACAGGGAATCCCAAATCCAGTACAATCCAAAGCGTGCGTGCGTGTTGTTAGCGGATTAAAATTAAATAACAAAAAAATATGTTCAGCGTTTTGTGAAGAAAAGCATTGAGACAGACATCTTGCCTGTCACCTTCCATGTTTATAATGTATCTTTGACCACAACACGCCACTAGCTAATTTAGTTGAGAATCTGTCTGTAGAGTAGAAGCAGGTTGCAGGCTAGATCCCCAAGTCTAAGGAAATACAATATATAATGTCAACAGTAAATTCAACTTAATACCTTTGCACATTGGCGCAAATGAATGCATGTAGCAATGAAATATGGCAGATTTGTCTTAGAAACATCATACTAAATTATACAGTTGAAGTTACCTTAAGCCAACACCCTCTGGATTCAGAGAAAAGTTGCCATACAGTAACTGGAGCGCTAGCCTCCCACGCAGACGTTCTTAGGGGCTCTTCATGCGTTCCTGCCCCACTAACGTCTACTGATTTGAGTGGAAAAAACTTAGAACAATCACATCAGTCTTCCAGATCTGGGAAGTGCAATTTAGACCTTGAGAAATTTCGCGCTTGATTTAGTTCCAGAAAAGATCAGAAAGGCCTCATGAAAGGTGAAGACCTTACAGTTTTAGAACAAACTAGTCATTTAACTCAGAAGCGTTCGTACTAGAGGCTACCCTCACAATCTCATTGAAAAAAATTACCTCGGAGGTTAAATTTGCCGAACAGAAGTCGGCTTTACTACAAAACAATAAAGTGTGTTCAGTTACACGGTAAACCCGCCGCTTCATCACCCAAAGAACATCTTTATGAGTAAGTGACATCTAATCCAGCCTTTACAGAGAGAAATATATAAGACGCCTACGCTTATCTCCTAGATTCTCGTCCCGAGCAAAAATGTTTGCTCACGTATCACACTCGACCGAGCTTGTACGTATGTGTTTGGCTTGTCAACAATTTGACTTTAACAGCGCCGATTGGATCTCCGATAATCTGCATGTGATCTCCAGCTGATATTTGCGAATAATGGGAAAGGAATTTATCATTAGGTTCAGCAGAAGTTAGTGGGGCAGGAACGCGTGATGAACCCCTAAGAACGTCTGGAGCGCGGGCTTACAGGAGTGATTTTGTTAGGCACTAGCTACTGTTAATGAGGTTTTTAATTACAAAGGTAGCCACAAGTAGCCTACTGCGGGCAGTTCTGATAGCTGCCTAGTTTCTACGATGTAACAGTGTCCATATTAAGGTGATTCCCTGGTTTTGCACTGCGCATCTCTTACTGCGCATAACAAGATGGCCTCCGTAAAAAAGAGCGTGTGAAGTAACATTATTAAAATGAAGTTGACCGAAGTGAAACGCTATTGCAATTTTTGCTTGCGGTTATTTCTTGCCGAGGTAACACTCAATGTGGTGGGAATGTGCATAACGTAAGCAGTACGCGTGTTGCTGAGTTCGACTTCCTCACGGAGAACCTCGATAGTGGATGCTTAATTTGTGCTTATTCAGTTGATTTTCATTTAAACGCTTTCTTTATCACATTGTGTCGTAAATGTGATATCTCGATGTAAATTCTGTAAAAACGGATTTTTTAAATACTTACTTCCCCCTTTCGCATACATTCTATTTTGAAACTCGCCCCAGTCCTCTCTCAAAAATCAAGGAAAATGCATTTGGGGCGCACTTTCTGCAGCTCTACCGCAAAAACGAGTACGGTGACCCCCATTTTTTATTTCATGATTTTAATAAGGACAGTGCTTCCTTTCGGTTCGAGAAAAATTGGCACAAATCTATGTTCAGTTTTTTGGCAATTTTACTAAATTGTACGAATTGAGCTATCACGTGTCGAATAGCGCGTGTCCAATTTAATTCCATTTGGAGCGTAAAGTAAAAACAAGGGCATTAAAAGGCATTTTTCTGGTACGTAAGTGGATAAACAATACATTAAAGTCAAATTCTGTGCGATACCACATGCATCATTGAAAAAATCTTTCCTTTTTGTCTAGTTTTGGGCTGCTCGCGGCTTTTGTCAAAGGGTCCAAAAGAGCCGTATTTGTCAGCATTGTGACGTCAAAACGAGCACGGTGACCCCCACTCTTTATTACCTTTTCATCATCTTCTTGACTTGTTACATCAGTGTACCAAGTTTCATCTACAATCTATGTTAGGTTCTTTTACTAGGGAATCACCTTAAAGGCTGGTTTTCACTAGCGGCGGAGTCGGAGTTGAGGTAGTAATCAGAAGCGTAGAGCTTATGATCTAGTGAAAACAGCGTTCCGATTCCGCGGCTCCGTCGCTTACGTTCCGCTTATGGTCTAGTAAAAATCAGATTGTCGGAGTCGGAAGCACAAGCAGAACAACCAAACCAATCACAAATCGTGGGAAAGTGTATTGTGATTGCTTTGTCCTTCTGCTTCTGCTTCAGACTCCAACAATCTGGTTTTTACTCGATCATAAGCGGAACTTAAGCGAAGGAAACGTTCTGATTCTTCTGACTCCGATTCCGTCTCGCTTATGACTCCGTTTACGACTTCGATTTTTTATTTCAGTAGGTCACCGCTTACGACTCTGGCTCCGACTCCGTTGCCTGCGTGCAGACGTCTCCTATTTCCTTTGTTGCACGCGAAAAAAGGGACGTCTGCGTAACGCTGTCGCTAATCGTGTTCCAGCGTCCCGCTGGCAGGGTATTCTATTTCGCATAAATTGTGAAATAATATTCGGTTAGAAATAAGAGTTGACAGGCCAAACAAAACATCATAAGCTCGTGATACGGGCGAAACGTGACCTTGAGAGTCTGCTTGAACAGAGGTTTTTCTTCTTTTCTCTCTCGCGCGAAGATAACTAGCACTACACAGAGCATGTAGCATTCTAACCTTTGACTGAGTAAATCTAATTTTTGCCGCGCTAAGTCTTCCATTTAGAGGTCATGAAGCAGGTTTGTTACATGCATACTGAGTAATCATTTCCTGTGGTTTATGCTTCTGTGGGTGTTCCCGATAGGACTTAATTTCAGATGCAGTTGTGTTGACCTCTGTTTGTTACGGCTAAATAAAGATTTTAGTTTGTTTGGGTGGCTTTCTCCGAAATGCCTGCCTTGTGCGAAGTCCACGCCGCTTTTGTAGTTTTCTGAGACACTGTTTACAAATATGATGTGATGTGTCATGCACAGTAAATTGTAAAGAAATAATTTCCTCGTACACGTTAAATTTTACGCGTCCCCGCACAAGATTTCGATCGACGAAAAACACAGCACACAATCGCACATGTTTTGATTTGTTTTGGTTAGAAAACCCCGCTTACAGAAATCATTTAAATCACCGCATACATTATCAGACCACATTCGATAACAACCAATCAGCGTTAAGTCAAACAATGCGCACTGTGTGTCAGCCTATCACAGCGTGTTCCCAAGATCTTGGGAACCCAGCAGGACGCTGGAACACGATTAGCGACGGCGTTACGCAGACGTCCCTTTTCCGCGTGCAACAAAGGAAATAGGAGACGTCTGCACGCAGGCAACGACTCCGTCGCTAGTGAAAACCAGCCTTAAAAAAGCTTCAGCAGTAGACCCTGAGAACTGGGTAAGGCTCCTGATTGATCGTGCCTCAAGGAAAATCCGCTTCAGCCAATCAAAAGCACTACTTAGATCTGGGCAGCGACACAACTGACATCACTGACGTCATTTTGCAGGAAAACCAGTGGTGGCATCGCGAGATGTTATGACTATTTTCTCAGGCAATATAAATTAACTGAAACTATTGTTGAGTTTTTTTAGTGTTGTTGGTTTAGTTAACCAACCCTGTTTGTCAGTTCTCCTTTTTTTGAAATTCATCCTGCAGAGTAAAACAGCTGCCAAGTGGGTACCCTGTGACTGCTGCTCAGCTTTACCTAGTGGTAACTGAAAAAATAATGGTTTGTTTGGCCACACAGGTCATGATGGGAATTATTTCAACAGGAATCACGGAAGGAAAGGGTCGAGCTGGGGTAATGATTCCTATCCCTGGATATAGCATGTATCAGGCGAGGCTACTACAACACAACACACATCAGGTAATACCTATTCATGTCACTTGGCGTCGCTTCCCGCGTAGCCTGTTCTAGGCGTTCAGATAGTAGAGAGCGGTGTTTGGGTGAAATCGTACGCGGAGGAAACGAGGGGAGAGTGGGGCGAGAGCGAGGGAACTCTCCCTCTCTAGTCTCTCCCGTTATTTATTTTCCTCGTTAATTAATTTTTTGACCGCGCTCTATTATCTGAACACCTAAAACAGGCTACTTCCCTCGAGAAGTGACACGCGTGTTGCGTCTTATTTTAGGAGTTGTTTTCACTATCGTTCACGCATTTTCCTCTACTTAGTCTGCGTAGCTGGCGGTTTTGTGTGGGAGGGGCAGCGGAAAGGAGTGCGAGGAGAGTGGAGCGCTCTCTCGCACACGCTTTGCGCGTGCTGTCGCGGCTTTACTTCGCTTTTCACGCTTGCTGAGCAGTAAATAGTAACGTCAGATTACTGTTAAGAAGAAAGAGACTTGAGACTTGAGAATTAATTATTCACATCCCGAAAGTCTACTCCTGTATTTTCCAAGCAGATTTTCCATCTTTAAGAGCCGTTGGCGCGTGCGAACCACTACTGGAAAAGCAAAATATTACAAAACAAAAAACGCTTTTTGGTGTTCGAGCAAGTGAGCTTCTTCGCTGCACAAAATTCGTCCAAGTTTGGCTGATTTGCACTAAACACAGTGGCCGGGCGGTCGTACTCGGAGTCGTAAACGGTTTCATAAGCTTAAAGGCCGGAATCGGAGTCCCAAGAATCGGAACGTTTTTGTCTTCCGACCTGCTTACGACTCCGCCGCTTACAATATAGTAATAACGATGAGGAATAAACCAATCACAGTACTCGGTCCCAAACACTGTGGCATGTTGTGAAAGACTGACCTGCGGCTTCTCCTTACAAGTGTAACAACCTTGTAGTCTTCACTACTGACTTTGTAAGCGACGAAGTTGTAAGCGGAATCGGACTTCTTTTTCACTAAATCATAACCCTTTGCACTTCTAATTACGATTAGTGAAAACTGGAGCAGCCTTAGCTTAAAGTTCCCAAAACTATCCGTCAACCGGAACGAATCTAAGAACTTGGTTCCAGTTTTGTTGCAGCAAGAATTTATTACTTCAAACTCCGGCATTCTTCCTCAGAGACCCCGGGGGAAAATTACGTTCTACACAATTTTTTTGTCTATTTTTTATCCTAAAGATATTTTACCTTCTTGACGAAGACAACAAATGATGTTTGAATTTGTCTGAACCAAAGAAAAAGCTGGATGGGTCAAGGCCGCACTGTTTACCAAGAGCTCTTGTGCTGATAAATCCAGGAAATCCAACAGGTACATTGAATATTTATCTATTTGTAATTACCTGCAATAATATCAATGAAGATGATGATGATGATGATGATGATGATGATGGCGATGATAATAAAATTTCTCTATTTATTCCCGACATTGTTTTAGTATTAGCACACAATCAGGTTAGTGCGTTCGAGCTTTCTTTTCACGGGGTGCCCCTTATAAAAGGGTGTTCGTTATACCAAGGTGTTAGCTATATAGGCTTTCTTTTTGCCGGGGTGTTTTTTTTTCCCTCCTTTTTTTGATGAATTCCTCCTTATACCGGGATGTTCGTTATCTAGGCCGTCGTTAAACTATATAGGGTGTCCGTTATATAGAGATTCTACAACCGAGGTGTTCGTTATATCAGAGTTTAACCATAAAATGTAAACTTGTTCTGTCCTTTGTTTATCCATTAACTTTAGGCACGTTTGTTTCTTCTTTATATATAGGTCAGGTGTTGACGTATGAAGACATTCAAGAAGTAATCAAGTTTTGTGCTCGTGAGAAGTTAGTTTTATTCGCCGATGAAGTTTACCAAGACAACGTGTACGCGGAGGGAGCCCAGTTTCACTCGTGCAAAAAAGTCCTTAGGGACCTGGGAGACGAGTATAGAAGATTTCAATTGATCTCTCTTCATCCCAGTGCCAAAGGGTACACAGGCGAGTAAGTTGTGCGTGTGTGTTTTTCCTCTTGTTTGTTTGTTTTTGCGGCCACCTTCGGGTAGTAGACAAAAATGATTTAGTGCCAGTTTTGTACCCTTGGGCTCTGTTTGACGGGCTTATTTGATTGTACATACATAACCCCAGACAAACCATTATTAACCCTTGCACTCCCAATTACAAATTACAAATTTCCTTTTTTAAAGTGCTTAAGAGCGACTTTCTGTAAATACCACGGATAGGTGTGCAAGATGCAAAAATCGAAGTCTCCCAAACTTTGTCACATTAAAGCCCTTATTAAACTGTTTAAGAAAATACAAGATTCAGTTTCTTGTGATTGATATTTTCCAAAATAATAATTGTTTTGAATTTTCACCTCCGAGAGGCCCTCAAACCACCGAAAAATGCGCTTCGCATCCTCGCATGATGAATAGAAACGGAAACAAATACCATGCCTATTGCGATATAAGATGATTTTATGACCCTTCCTTTGTATGAAAACGGTGTTATAATTTCAAAAGATTCCAGTCTGAATTTTTAATTATTTTTCGAAATCACTCTCTAAAACAGTTTTATCGCGACTATCAATTTTGCCATTTTTCAACGGCAAAAAACCCTTCCTGGTACATGGCTTTCGTTCTGCAAATGCTATTCCAGAGAAAGAGCAATCCTTCTTCTTTCAATTTATGAAATAAAATTCTGGGGCAATTCAAACGGCAAGTTTTGAGAACTGAAAACGTTAACGGTACTTGCGTGAAATTTACAACCTTTGAACTTGTGGTTGTAATGACGAATACAAGAGTAAAGTTGGACAGCAGTTTAAATTCTTCGCGAATTTGATCCTTTTCCACCAGCTCAAAAACTAAACAAACGATTATTGACTTCATAGTGGCAATTATCCGAAAGTAACAGCATTTTTATTGTGCGAAATTGAGCTGTGAACATCTTGACAACACTTCCCGTACGTGCGTATTTGTTTACTTTGAAGCCTGACGACTTGTACCAGTCATTATCGCAATATTCTATAAATAACAAGTATGCATCAAAATGTTCGCATTTCGTCTGAAAGAAATCGTAAAAGCAATGACGTAAGAATAAGACAAACATTTACTCACCTCAAATATATATATATTTTTGAAAAAAGACCAAAGTCCCGCAGCTAAACTAGATTACGTGACATTCTCCTTGACTAGAACAAGTAAGAAGCGGTGGGGGTTGGGTCCAAGGCAGACAAAACTTTCCCCAGTACTTCTGATTGACAATGCATTCTGAGCCATAATCGCTAAGAAAGAGCTGTGTAGGCTTTCCAATAATAATAATAATAATAAACTTGGGAGCAGGAGCCGATCTCTTGTTGGGAATTTAAAAAAATCCGCAAATCCCAACCCCTCCCCCACCCAGTAGTTACTTATTGCCTGGCACAAAATAGTCCAGTTTCGAATTAATCGCGGCCGCTGAATAGAAGCACTGAAGACTCATTTATACAGGGTTAGCCTCGGCCTAAAGTAAAATATTCACAAATACCAGCTAGAAGGAGCCGGAATTTCAGTATAAAACAATAGACACAGTTGTATACAAGTCTGTGAATATATTTACCTTTGATCGAGGCTAACCCTGTACAAATGAATGAACGCCTGGGAAGAAATAAGTGATGGAATAAGGATCTGAAGGAATTTTCCGGCACGGGATCCTGGCAGGCACAATTTTGAGCATCATACTATAACTGGGGCATCAGGCATAATGTTCGATACTGCAGAAGGAATATACAAAGTTGATAAAAAGTCGTAGGTCTGATTTCCGGCCACTTATCAGTTTTTTTCTTTCAAACGTAAAATCAAAGAATGTTGAGGCTGAAATGTTAATTTGATTAGTCGGTACAGACCCCAACTGTTATGACAACTGCATGCCACGAGAAGTTCCCCAAGTAGAGACAAGTAAGGAGCTTTGCATCGTCCTTTGATGTTCATCACCTCGATGTCAAAATGTTTGCAAATGGAACTCAGCATGGTTAGGTTGACACTTAGGTGTCGCAGTTTACCTGCCTTGTGCATGTCACATAAGTTGAAAGTGTCGAAAACAATCGCGTGCCTTATTCCCACCTCCTCTAACACAACTGCGCGAACATTTTCGTGCGCGGTTTCCTCTTCAGCGGCCATAACATCCTCGTCTCGATCAGATTCTGGATCTTCTGAATGAGAACGTCGGAGTTTAGAGGCTCGTCTTGAAAAGTATGACTGAATTTGCTGTTCGGTCAAAAATTCACTTACATTGAACAGCTTTTCCCCTTCCTGGTTTCGCGCGTAACGCATGTTACGTGCAACATCCACAGAATCAAGTTTCACTCCTGTTGCTTGCCCGACGTTAAATTTCCCGTCTAAGTACTGTCGCTGGGAATCACTAAACCGTATTACCTTTCTACCGGATCTTAAAGCCCACCCTTGTGGAAGAACCTCAGTTGTTACCGGGCATTGACTTGACTCAGCTTTCATGGATGGCAGGTTGCTCGCATCAGAGAGTAGTTTATCATGGTATAATACTTTGGCCTTGTCCATAAGGCTTTCTCTGACCGGTAGAAACTCACATTGCCCATACAGCAAGTGATTTTTCAAAGCATAGTGACGCTGATACATCTTAACGCAACCCTCGTGCGGACAAGAAAACATAGCGCTCAGGTCTTGGTCTTCTTCCTTCTCATCTGGATGTTGTTCACCAGTCTCTTGAAAACTGGGTTTTGGCTTATCGACCGCCTGAGATACTTCTGAGAAGTCCCCTGAGGAAAACTGGCTCTCAAAGCTGGGCGGCTGTGAGTAATCTGGAACTAAAAAACCAAAATGAAAATGTAATACTATTACACAAGTTTCAGCTCTGCAAATGGACAGTGTTTTTTGTTGTTGTTGTTGTTGTTGTTTAGGGGTATTTCGCGCGAAGGATAAGTAATAGGTGGTAAACTAGAGTGTGAAGTACGAGTATAACTTCAATAAGAAAAAGAGTTTTTTTATCCCAGTGTGTTTTTTCTTGTCACTTTTTTTTCTTCTTCTTATAAAAAATTTCATGCCGAGCGTGATGGCAGCCTAGAACCTTGTACTCCACATTTAAGGTTAAATATGTTGAATAAATGAAAAAACTTTTCCCCATTTGTTTTGCCTACCTGGTACCTTCTTTCCCTCGCCAACATTGTACGCTTTCCAAACAGTGATAGTTTTCTCAGAATACAAAAAGTTGTTTAAAGAGTTAACGCCAGACCACTTCAGTGAAAGTTGAGCATCCCTTTCGGTACTATAGGCATCAGCAACAACCGCTCTAACATTTGCTATTCCACCATTTGAAAGCATGGCATTCAAGAAGTCATTAGCATCCAACACATCATGACCTTCGTTGATGTATCTCCTTACATGGGCTTTGACAGTAGCCGCCTTTCTGTCGCAAGGACCTTTCCCTCCCTGGGGATCGCTGAAGTCAACCCTTCGTACTGCGATACCAGTTTTAGATTCCATTTGAGCACAGCTTGCCAGCATTTCAGCAGAATGGTAGCAACCGGCGTTGTCTTGCCGTAGAAAAGCAGTTGTCAATTCGGGATGCTCATGTTTCAGGGTCCATAAAGTATGTTCAATTATTCGCACAACAGTGTAGCTGTCCTGCTTGCAGTTCTCCAAAACATGCACAAATGCCTGGTGTTGAAAACATTGCTTGATCTTGCGCGCAACCACACTTATGTGCCACGAAATTCCACGCTTACCAAACCAATCAGATTGCGACTCTCGGTATTTTTGTGGGAGGAATTTCATGGCCCAATCCTGAGTTACGTGAACAGACCTTTCATCAAGGGTATTCAGAATGGATGTTCTTGCCTCGTCCTGTCTGCAACTTCGAAGCTGATGTGCTTTCCACCCTTTGATGCTGTCTAACGCTTGTCGGCAAGAATACGTCAAATCGTCCAATTCCTCTGGACTCACTTCGCAGTCCACAAAACAATTTTCGACTTTTTCTAGAACTTCCTTCAGGGTCTCACATTGCATACAGCGTTTGTCAGGTGAATGATTGCCCGTGCTTTTAAATGGACCCTCCTTACTATCACTCAAAGCATACGTACTGCAGTGATCCGCAATGGTTGCAGATTCAGCAACATGAGCCTGGAAAAATGGCAAAAATATTTTGAGACAATGCACTATAACTTGATAATAAGTAATTGATTCGAAAAAGACTGTCATTAGAAAGCGTAAAAGCAGAAGCGAGTGCAGTAACATCAGGCTCTTGTTTGATCTTGTGAACAGCCACTTCAAAAAACTGCTGGCTGTCGCACATGCTCTCGCGCTTTCACAATATGGCAAGCCTTTTTAAATCACATACTTTGATTACAACTGATATACCTTATCTTATATTCAGCCTTCAAGTAATGCTTTGCTTCCTTAAGAGATTTTTGATAATGGCTCACCAGGTCCCTTCTAAGACCGTACTCTCCTAAACGGTCCAAAATTCGGTGCAAATCATCAAATCCTTTCGCTCCCTCTGCCGCAATGTAATCGAGTCCTTGCAAGGATTTCCTAACCGTTGCGCTACAACAAGACAAAATGCGAAGCATGGTCGATGGACTAAATGGCTTGAAATTTGTTTCATAGCAGTACTGCATGTATTGCTTAACAATACGCTGTGGTATCATATTACGTATCACATTGGGTGTCTCCAAAACTTTACCAGTCGAAAGATGTAAGTACCGCTGGCCAAAAGGGAGGTCTTGAATGATGTGGGGGCTTGTAATGAATGATATGAAATGGTCCAGTTGATTGGTGTCCACACGCATTCTTGGGCTTTTTTGCAGGGGTAGTGGAACACCTCGGCCGTACTCTATTTTGTGCTTCCTGGCTATGGCAAATTTGAATTCAGTGATGCTGGGTATGTAGGCCTGGATTTTCTCTAAGGAAGTAAGGTCCGCCATGACTGATAATATTTGATGGCGCGTCGCCCAGCTTGATGCGTTGTTGTACGTTTCAGCCAAGGCCTCCAAATATTTCCTATCTGACCGAGACTCCTCTGCTATCCCCAAAGCTTTCTCCGCAGACTTAGATTCCTTTAGCGCCTCCCATAACGGACCAGCATCACCAGGTGCAATCACATTCAGAGCTGGTACAATTGATTCTTTAGCTTTTGATACGCGACTTCTTCTAGTGCGCAAACTTGTGTCTTGCCATTTTTTCTTGTACACGCCGACAGTACTTCCAACGTTGCAGGCACTTAAAAAATTCATTTAACTTTGTTCTCTGTGCTCCTACTGTACGTTGGTCCTCGGCACCGGAAGACTCACTACTGTTGCCTGTATCTTCTGGAAGATAAAGACTTGTTTCCTCCTCAATAAAGAGTTGGTCCATTGATTGAGACAGTTGGTCGGCCTCCTAATGAAAAGACACCTTATTACTTAGCCAATGCCAAAAGGGAAATTAAAAGTCCCTAATCCAGTTAAAGGTCTCTATAATTACATATTTTTAGAAGCGTTCTATTCCAAAAACAATGAAATTTAATCAATGCACTCATTCGTACCCAGTCGTCCGATCGTTTATAAATTTGGCCAATTGTAACGTCATACATATTACTCGACTCCTCCTTATCTGAAATCTCGTAAGTTTCTAGTGAGTCCTCTAACACGTTCTTCCGGAGAGAAGTCCGCACATTGATAAAAAATTTGTTAAATTTAAAAGTTGTTTTTTCGTGCCGCTAGTCTGAGGCTACAAATGTTTTTTTGCTTTTTTCTTGCTTTGTTTTGTTTTTGCTTTTTTTTCTGAGCTTCCCGGTCCCTTCAGTTCCACACCCGAGATTTGAAAAGCAACTATAATATACCGACTGTTAGCCTAGATATATCGTTCTTTTAACCGCACAACTTGACCCTGGTATAATTTAACTTACAACGTCAAGTCGCGGCTTTCCTGGACTTGAGGAAGTGGATTCTGGCTCTTCGCAATCCCTGTCTCCACGTGTTTCATCTTGGGATTTAGGCGCTGTTAATGTTACCTCATCGTCTTCCCTTTGAATGCTTAGTCTTGTTCGACATTGTTTGCATATGGCTAACATTGGAATAAACAGATTAACTGTCTGTCATTATTTAGCCGTAATTACCGGTATGGATAATCTAAGTCTAGAATTGCCTACTCCAAATTTCTCCTCGACAATTAATTTAAAAAAATCAAGAAAGAATTTTGTGAGAAAAGAAATAAAAGAAATCATTCAATTGCACTAGCGGCATGCATCAGCAGTCTTAAAACATTTATTAGAACACGACGAAAAAGTGATTCTTCTCTAAAATTGTTGGACAGGTTATTACAGCCTAAACGTCGCGTGGATCATAGCAGTAGGACTTACGAGAACCCACGGGCAATAGAATTTGCGTCTGGATATACAGGTTTCTCGACTGAGCCATGTTTATCTCTCGATCTCCTTTCTGGTTCTTTTCATGCTGTTTCCACTTGTCTGGACAAGAACACTTCTTCTTGTTGTTACGCCATCTTATTCCCCAAAGGTCCCGGTGACGAGGACATATCGTTGTGTTCAAATGCACCTCATCCATTTCAAAGCAACCTTGCAAAAGATGTTCATATGTTTACTTAACCGCTTGGCTAGGGCCAGGGTAAAGTTTAGTAAGGCGTAGAGTTATGTCCTAGATCCCAAGCATTTGTCGCAACAGCATAGCGGGCAATGATGCGGAGTACAACTGTACTGTTGGATGCTTTGGCGTGTGTTTCTGACATCATACGAGCACATTATTATTTTGCTCCCCAGTGCAAATTGGTCACCTTGGTGATGTCAGGAGCCCATGACACCATGTTCGGTTGTCCGCCACCGGTCCAAACCCCTGGGGAGGCAGGAAATTGACCTCTAAACTAGTTTTGCAGTTTTTTGTACAATCAAAACGTTATTGTATAACGCCGGTGTAAAAGTGAGATGCTTTCGGTTCTTTTCCTCGGGAAAGAGTGTGCCAGTACTTATACGTAAAGGACTTTACGCTCATCACGTCATCTCTAGTTACAGGGAATTGTTGCGATGAACAATTTTTCGAAAGCACCCAGTATTCTGTGATGCTTTCTATGCGGGGAGGCTTCACCCGAAAGGGATACCCTTTTCAAACGCTTTAGGGGGTAGGGGTCTCACAAGTTCAAGATGAAAGTAGTGAACGGCTAAGGAAATCTGTCATTAAGTTTAATTTAGTTTTATTTAGTATCTCCTTGATAGGTGCAGCGCAGAGGTACATTTTTATCAAAATTGGCGTATCAAAAAGTAAGGATTAGACGTCAGGCCTCCTCGTACAACACTTTGATGAGTACTCGCCCCCACCCCTCCCCACCAGCAGTTTTCGACCTTCCGCGATACTTTGGAGCCACAAATCTGACACAGAATTACAGCAGAAGAAAACACTGACCTGCTCTGGCCAAGAGTAACCTTGCTTCCTCCAAGGTAGAGTCCTTTACATTTGTGAGCTTCAGATGGCCTTGAATATCCTTCCCACATTCTCCAATTACAGCGCAATGAACATTTGCAGGATTGAAAACACTTGGACCACACGCCCCCCCCCCAACCCCCCCCCCCCCCCCCCCCCAAAGAGTTTAGAATAACTACAGGTAGCCGTTAACTATTCACTTAAACTATTCACTTACACGAATGGAAATATAAAACACCAAGCGAAACTACACGCGAAGATCCGTTAAGACTTCATTGTATAATGTTCTCACGTTCGCGGTGGAAAATGAAACTGTCGTACACTGAGCCACGATGGCGCGCCATCGCTTCCTGACGTAATGCACGTGCCAAGGTACGTTGGCAATTTTAACACTACTTCAGTCAAACATATATCTTTCAAACACGAAGAAAATCTTTCTTATTGGTTTTATTGGCTGTATTAGTTTGTGTTAATTATGAAGCGGTTATAAGTTTGTAGATTGAATACGAATTAGAACAGAGATCGGGTATTTACATTCCTCGATGATAAAGTAAACAAAAATGTATCGACGCGTCTGGAATATATTTCTGCAAAGAAGGAAGCTCCTTTTCGGCGTAAACTGAAGGAAAGACAGTAAACAATAAAAACTAACCAGTCTTCTTTTAATAGCTAAGGGAAAAGGACGCATTATAAGTAAAATTGCAACTGCGGTCCAACTTTACTCTTGTATTCGTCATTACAACCGTAAGTTCAAAAGTTGTAAATTTCACGCAAGTACCGTTAATGTTTTCGGTTCTCAAAACTTGCCGTTTGAATTGCCCCAGAATTTTATTTCATAAATTGAAAGAAGAAGGATTGCTCTTTCTCTGGAATAGCATTTGCAGAACGAAAGCCATGTACCAGGAAGGGTTTTTTGCCGTTGAAAAATGGCAAAATTGATAGTCGCGATAAAACTGTTTAAGAGGGTGATTTTAAAAAATAATTAAAAATTAGACTGAGATCGTTTGAAATTATAGCAACGTTTTCATACAAAGGAAGGGTAATAAAATCATCGTATATCGCAATAGTCATGGTATTTGTTTCCGTTTCTATTCACAAAGCAAGGATGCGAAGCGCATTTTTCGGTGGTTTGAGGGCCTCTCGGATGTGAAAATTCAAAACAATTATTATCTTGGAAAATATCAATCACAAGAAACTGAATCTTGTATTTTCTAAAATAGTTTCATAAGGGCTTTAATGTGACAAAGTTTGGGAGATTTCGATTGTTCCATCTTGCGCACCTACCCGTGGTATTTACAGAAAGTCGCTCTTAAAAACAATTAGTACCACATGAAAGTATAAACAACGAGGTTTCATTTGAATGGTCACACCAAAAGCCAAAGGATTTCGTCCACAGACTCTAAAGTTAGTTAAAACTTGAATTCCTTACTCGACTCCATCATTCATTCTGCGGGAAGTTAAAGGGTTAAGGGGTCACTTGTCAAAGTCCCGGAAAGACTTTTCTCTGAATTACTGATTAGAGTCGCAGCCCTCCTTTCCCCAGCAGTCCGGCCCTCATCAAGTTTTTTGTATTTCCTTCATCGCTATTAAATGTTCACTTTGCTACGAGGTATTTTGCATGTTCATTAAAAACATTATATTGTCTTTGGCTTGACATTTCCTCTTTTTTGGCAAAGGTCCTTATGCGCGATCATACGCTTGAGATGAGCAAATTTCACCACCAAGCCTCGTTTTTAAGCAAAATTCTTCGCATTTGCACTCTTTCTGGGTGGGTCTTGGGAAACAATTTAAAAGCAAAACTTCGCCACTTTTCCCCACTTGACAATTCGTTTCCCGGAAATCGGAAATTCAAGTGCTCAGCCTCAGCAGCAAATATAGCCAACTGATTATGAATGCCAAAACAAATATTTTGCATTTTCTCACAATAGAGCCTTTGCAGCTAGCTATTCACGTGGTACAAAACCGCTATGCTGGGGAGTTAGGGAGGGGCGCTCTGGGACAAGACAAACAAACAGCTCACTTCATTAAAGTTGTAATTTCCTATGTTTGTCTTCTCCCAATGCGTGTCTTGGAGTGTTTGCCATTTTTATAGACAAACCATTCGGTTAGCGGTTTGAGCATGCAAATGGTAAGCAAAATTCAGTGGTAGTAAATTTCGTCCCGGAATCGCGTTTACTGATTTGCGTACAAATCAGTTTCATTTACCGAGAAACGGCGGCGAGAGCCTTAAACTGGTATCAAAGGTGGCTTTGAAGAAAAGAAACACGACAGGAAAAACAGAAAAACCTTTTCAGACATTCCGTTGCTCCTCGAAATTTTCCACTGAATTTCTTGAACAGTCGTCGGGTGATCTTTCCAACTGTATTTTTGTAAACGGCAAACAACCTTGCTCTCCATCATGGCGGTTTCGTACCATGCCAATGACAAGCTGCAATGGGTCAATATTTCATCTACCGCGGCTACTGGACTTTCTTCATTGCTGTTCCTTGCAGATGTGGGCTCAGAGGTGGGTATATAGAGCTCGTAGGATTCAATGATCAACTCAGGTCTCGAGTTAAAACTTACCTGAATGCAAGAAGTTGCCCTTCCACAATAGGACAGGTACGAATAATGTATGTCATGTAGTGAAATGGGACAGAGGTCCCTAATGAAAGGGCTGCCTGAAACACTAGTCCACAATTTCCAGTTTGAATTCCTGGAAAGACTTCAGTTAATACCTTCCGTTAGCGCAAAAGTATCTTTGTGCTTCTACGATGAATTATTAACATCCCCCAAGTCCTAGACAAGCCTGGCTGATTGTGTTTCTTTTTTCGTTATATTGGCTTTGTGTTGTTTGTTCCTCTTGTTGTTTTGTTTTGTTCTATGGTGGTCAGGGTGTTAGGCAGTTAAGCAAAAAAATTGCAATAGTTCAGATGTAAGTTCATCGTACTTAAGCGTCTCTCACACTACGCACAAAGAATGGCAGGATAGTGAAAGATGGCTTTGCTCTCCTTTCTTACTCCTCCCATAAAGCTTCCGGCTTCTCTTATTTCCAGTCATTCGCCTTGTGTCGCGCGAGTCTCGAAGCGCTTGCAGAGGAAGCTGTTAGTGCTTTATTGTAAAGTACTCAGTCTGTATTCATTACGCTTGGTTTCTAACCCAAGGTAATCGTGGGACTTACTTGCAACCCTCCCAAGCCTGGCGATGAATCATATGAAAAGTTTTCAAAGGTATGCTCCTAACTGTAACTTACCCAGAGAAACTCACGCGCCTCGCGTGATCATAATCAGTGCTACTTTATCGCTCGTGTAATTTTTTAAGGGGGCTCTGTCACGGCTGACTAGTTTATATGGCTGATAATGGCAATAACGAGTCATTATTCGCTATGGAACTTGAGAACTTAGTACTTAGTTGTGAATGACAGAATTAATAGCGTCGTATTATTCTTTTTTTCAGCTTGTCTCCAGTGCTCAGGCTGTAACGCGTTCCAGGTTTTAGCGAAAATGTAACAATTTGAACCGTAGCTTTTCACGATACATATAAAAGCAGTGAAAAATATAATACTTAGTCAGGTGACGCCTCTAATGCCTGCCTGCCTGCCACGGGATAGCCGATTTAACAAATAAAGCTTGTTCCTCTTACCCTGGGTACCAGAGGTTTTTCTCGCGGGTGGCGGGATCCTTCAGCCCGCGGGCCGAAGCCACTAGTGGCGATAAAAATTTGAAAAACCGGAAGCCGTGGCACGCAGGATAGGTTTCCATTGATTCTTTTGCCCAAACAAAACGTCAGATTCCAGTCTTACGCAAGTAAAGTTTGCCAAGTACTGAACTCACTAAGAGAGTAGGTCGAGTAAACAAAAATGTCTATTTTCTCCTGGAACTTTAGGCAATCTTCTTATAAATGTATAGAAAATGATCTTTAATTGCGCCGCACTAGGGAAATTCTATAGACGTTATTACCTCCAGTATTCCCATATCTTGCCTAATGCATTATTTTGTGTTTTATCCGTATTACAGGAGGTAACATCCATCAAGGATTCTTACAGGAAGAGTTAAGAAAGCAAAGATAACAACGGAGGTTCTTAACTCAATGGAAAATGTTAAGTGTAACGAGGTGGCAGGTGCAATGTATGCGTTTCCGAGGATAACACTTCCAAAGAAAGCTGTCGAGGCAGCCAAGGTATCGTGTCCTGTTTCCGCCTTGATTTCTAATGCCACACTGCAGAATACTGTCAGTAATGGATATCCTAGGTGTACGGTAATCCGGATTCCGGAACCAGGGAATTTTTTTCTTGTAGACTGATCCGGAATCAGTTCTGGGGTTTGAAATTCGGAATTTAGACCTGGTTGTTCATAAGATGCATAGCTATATCCACCGGATAAATTCACTATCCAGTGGATAGGCATGAGCGAATCCAATTGCACTATCCACTGGATAGAGATTTATCCCGTGGATAGCGTTATCCAGCTTTTGAACAGCTGGGGCCTGCTCTATATTTGAAGCCCGAAATCTCGCTAACGATTGGAATCTGGAATCCACGTTTCATGGACAAGGAATATTGAATCCAGTACCCGCCATCCCGGATCTACAACATAAAATCCGGAATCCACAACGTGCGATCAAGAAGCCAAGATTCTCGTTGATGCACCTTATATTAGAAGAATGCCAACCCGTTTCCCGCCGTGTCAGTTTTCACAAAAGGCGTTCTTCAGTTAGAAAAAGTGAAAGGGACGCTGTAGGCTCACATATTATTCAGGCTGCTGATAATTATAATGTCCTGGGAAAATTAAAATTTCATTTTCTCGACTTTCCAAATTGCATTCCTAAATTCCATATGTCCTATCGCTCTAGTAACAGCTCCCAGAGAGGGCTTCATCGAGGGATTCTTTAAAATACAAATATTCCCGTCACAAGGAAAGTATGTATGTGGTCTGTTTGGTAAGCGAAGTGAAAGGATTTTGGGGTGGACAAAAGTAATGTGTACTAAGTTGTTTATATAATTGTTTTGTTTGTATAATTGTCATTGTTATTTAGGCCAAGGAAATGCCACCAGACGAGTTTTACTGTTGGCAGGCGCTGGAGAAAACTGGAATTTACATGATTCCTGGCCACGTTTTTGATATGAAAGGCAGCGGTAACAACTTTTACTACAGGTAAGATTTGAATCTACAAGGGCCATCAACTTCAGGTCGAAATTTTGATGATTTCAAAAGCCTCCGTGTGATATCATTTGCGCCCTTCTGTCACAAGGTTTTCACAGGCTTGTCTACTATAATAAGATTTATTAGATTGACTACACCTTTAAATTTGAAGAAACCCCTCTTTCCCCCCAACCCCGAAGAATTCTGCCTTTGTACCACAGGAACACCAAATTAGGATGCGTTCTGACGAACTCAATAAGGGTTACACAGATCGGCTCATAGCCGGGGTGATGGGGTCTTAGTGAAGGGCCTGCAACTGGGATAAAGTTGGTATGTACAAATAGAAGGGCTTACAACCGGGATTATACGGTATGGACCAGAGCTTAAACTTACATAGGAAAAGGCGTCCTAAAAGCAACTTGTCTGTAAAAGCGACGTTCTGTCAGCGTGTGAAAGTCTGATGAAATTGGACCAAGTTTTATCGCCACATTATGGGTTAAAATAATCCAAAACGTTTTGATTTTTCAGACCCACTATCCATACGAAGGAAATAACTTTAAACGGTTTCATGTTTTAATCTTTCTTGGTAGGATCACTATTCGTCCTTCTGAAGAGACGTTCGCTCCAATGTTTGAGCGACTAAGAACCTTTCACCAAGAATTCATGGCGCAGTTTAAGGACACGAACTGACAAGATGGATTTACTGGATTTAGTTTCCAGTGATGACAATATTCAGTCCGGACTATTTGATATGTCTCCATACTCATTTATCAGGGGAAAGTTTTCTGATGTAAAATATATGTTTGAAGCTTCTCGAGAAAGGCTAACTAGTTTTGATGACTCTTAATTCATCTATGACTTTCAAAGTTTTTCAATTGACTTCCCTTCCCAGATTTGGCTATATATTATCTCTCAAAAAAAGACCCGGAAATGTTCAACATTGAATAGTGGCAGAAAGAGTCGTGAATTTATCTGGCAAGCTGTACACAAATGTCCTTAACCACACAACGAGGAAAAACAACATTCTTATAATCCTCTCCTAAAATTGGCGTGAAAAAAGGACACTTTTAACAATCTTCTGACTTTTCCTATCTGAAGGACACGAAAGTGTGCTTTTCCCATTTCAGCGTTTTTCCGGCCCATTCCTTGTGATATTCCAGACACAGATAAGAACGTAAAGAAATCCTGTTTATATAAATAGCAACTTTATTGAAGTGTCTTAAAGTGCTGATTTTACTAACAAAGGTATTTTATCTTCAAAACAAGTCGCATTGTTAAAGTAGCTATCGCGTTGTGAAATAACAAATTAAGAACTAAACAACTTCTGCGCTTAATGTACATAATAGATATATTTCATGTTTTGCGACCACATTATCATAATGACTAACTCTAAACAAGGAAATCTAAATGATATCTTTTCATTTTGGAAGCATACTAAACGTTTAAAAATAGATAAACGAGACTACTAACCGGCTCTATATTTAGTTGTAGTATTTGAAGACATACTGTGGTTCAACTTATCAATGGTTTAGATTTTGTTTTCCTTAGTGCTGCGGTATGGTTATGTACGATTGAGAATCAGAGTTTAAAACAAAGGAAAAAAGCATTTGAACCAAGGAAAAACTTGCACCACAACATTTATTTACAACTTTTTTATTGAACTTTAAAGGCCGCGATAATAGTTTGCAATTAATTTTTTTTATTATTATTATTTTTTTTTTTTTTTTATGAAGATGACGAAATCATTAGTTGGATTCCAAGTGCTAAACAAAGTACATTAAAGTGCATGAAGAGGAATATCTTGGGTATTCTGTCTTCGTTGACGTTTAAATAACAGCAGGAGAGCTTTCCTAAACTCTGGAATTCTGATTGTGTAAACGATGGGATTAACAAGCGAGTTCATATAAGAAAGAATGATTAAAGAACAGTCCAAACGATTTAATTCCTGGAAAGAAAGCAATTTCCTAATTCTAGATCTAGATTGAGATAAAAGAAAACAATAAACCGCAAATGGTAGCCACATCAGTAAGGATACGATAGTCATTATGAATAATGTTACGGTCAGTTTCCTTTGTCTGTTGGCTGCACCATGGTGCTGGGGATGCGCTCCACACAAAAATTTAACAACAATGGAAGAGTAAGAAACACAGATAACAAATAGAAACAAAAAACAGTATGATTGCAATAAGTAAAGATGATGTGAGAATTCTTCTCCATATTGTCTAAGTATTGAAGCGGCAGTTGATACCATTGCAGCTAAAACCCAGACAGCGGCAATTGTTACCCCGTAGACCCACTTTTTGATGAGGCGATGCCTGAAGGGACGAATTGTTGCATGCAACCGATCTAATGAAATAGCTGCAATGTTTGTTAGAGAGGTCAGAGGAAACCAGAGGTGGAGAAAGGTAACAATCACAATCAGTTCCGGGCTTAAGTTCATTTTCATAATGTCGCATGAGTCTGAGAGGTGTTGAAATAGAAAAAAGTGAGAAAATCCTCCGACAAACATATCAGCTACGGTCAGGTTTATAACTAGGTACATGGCACGAGTGCGAAGACTGCGGTTTTTTATAAAAAGAACGATTGTTATAAGGTTCACTGTTACTATAGCAGCAGCCACGGTAACGAATACAGCAAACCAGGTGATGCACTCGGATGAAGATAATTGCATGACTTTTTTTCTTCTTTTACTCCTTTTCGCTTCACACTTTTGCCCGTTCTCTTTTGTTGCTCGTCTACCTTTAGAAAGAATTTGAATTGAATAAAGTTTGATTACTTAGAAAAGAAAAGTAGGAGGTGAACAAACAAGGTTGACGTCTGTTTTTCAAAGATCAGTAATGAAGATACATGAATAATAATTCGACGAATTAGGAAGCTCACCTTTAACTTACAGTTTTTCAAATTGCCTTCAAAAAAGCTGAAGTGAAAATCCTTGTTTTCACCTGTGGAAAAATATCAGTGACGTTTGAAGGGATATTTGGATAAATTGGTTGACTAAAAGCTGAGGGCATTAAATTTCATTTCAGCTGAATATTTTTAAAACTGAATTAACGTCAGCGCTCGAAGTTCACCTGAGTATAATAATAATAATTATTATTATTATTATTATAATGAAGGTGGTGGTTATTTACAGCATTTCCAAAGAAAATGGCTCTACATCTGCAGATAAAATATATTATAGTATATCTAACCGATTTTTGGAAAACCAACCTAACGAAATTTGCAGTCATTTGACTGAAAAGGCGTCAAAAGGCAGTTTTCTTAAGCCCGAGAACGGTTCCAAAATCACAGTAACAAAGGAAAAGGAAAGGAGGAGAAGAAAAAAAAAAGGCAATGGTTGCACTCTTAGTTTTCATAATGAGCTACTTTGGATATAGTTTTTGGCCGAAAAAAACTGTTGGACGCAAAAGGTCCATTTGACGATAACGTTTTCAAAAGTCCGGCTAGATATATGCAGCTAAACATAATTTTATTACATCAGGAGCAAAAAATGTTCGTGGTAAAATGCAAAGGGTATACGTACTACTAACTAACTAGTTAACTAACAATCTAACTTTTGCTAAAATTGTATTTGAATCTACTACATTCATACTTTTTTAACATTTTTATTTCGCTCTTTAAAAATATTGAAGGTCTGTTTGGTATATAGGGAGTAATTTATCACCAAAATGAAAATGAGACTGTCATTTCAGTTAACCCTTCTAAGACAATCAAATGTCCATAGTGAGACCGGAAAAAAATTAAATGTTTCATGCAAACTCTTCGTGAACAATTTCACTCAGTTAAAGGAGCTGAAATGTCTCATGAAAATATGACTGAAGAGGGCCTGAAGTCGCGGCTTAGCTCGGACAATACTTGTATTTTAACATTTTCCATTGCAAGTATTTTTAGGTGAGCATATATTATAGTGAGGAGGAGAGAAACATCGCTCTACAACCCGACCACCATATCCGACGCCGCCTCTCTCCAAAATTTGCTCAGACCATTTAAGGATATCTCTAAGATTGTTGTTTTAAAAAGTAGCTCCGCAAATGCGTTCTACGAAACTCTATAAAATTTGTATCTGTTTGGTCATCCCTTCAGCCGATGCGAATTTATTAGCGCCTTACTTTTTCGAAATACGTGCTTTTCCGAACAGCTATTTCACAGAAACTAGTTGTTGGGTCCCCGGGCTACCAAATGAAAAGACTTAAGGTCCACTAGATGTGCCAAATATAGGGCTTTGGTTAAACATTCGATTCTTAAGGATTTAAGTATAATAAACATTGCAGGTAAAACCCAGACAAGAGCAGCAATTGTTACCACGTAGACTCACTTTTTAATGAGGCGATGCCTAAGGGCTGTATAGGGACGAATTGTTGCGTGCATCTGATCCAATGAAATTACTGCAATGTTTGTAAGAGAGGTCAGAGGAAACCAGACGAAGAGAAAGCCAGTTGTTAATGTCCGTTCCAGGGTTAAGAGCGGAAATTGCAATGTCGCATAATTAGAGTAAGGTTACAAATAAATGCTCAACTCTACGATAGAGTTGCATTTTCTTTTCTTCTTGTTGGCAACTAACCTTTCACAAAATTCTTTGCTGGATGCCTCCACTGACGAAGCGGAAAACGAGTTTACAAAATATCAATTTAACTAGCTTGTAAAAGGCTTCTGCGTTGGATGTTACTCCGGCGAAGAATAACGTCCGGCTCGATTAATACGGTCTTAAATTATCTGAAAAACTGTTTTGGGAAATATTGCACTTAACATAAAATACTAAAATAATTACCTTTGCTTATCATTTTTCCGCTTAATATACGTACCGCCTTAAAAAAAGGTTCTGAATTAAACTTTCAGTTGTTAGATTGAACTTCCTCTTTCAATCAGCCCACATTAAATGGACCCTACTTGATCGGCACTCACAATGATTATATCGCCGCGCGGTCTATCATTCGAGCACTAAACGAACACGAACTTTTTCTTTAAATTATATTTTTTTTAACTTGTATACAATTAAAGCCCCGTCAAAACATTATTTGATCTGTAATTGTCTGATAAAACTAAGCAAAAATGCTCACCTTAATTAAAAGTTTTTCAGTTGGTTGGTTGGTTGCTTTGTCCTATGGAAGAAAATATCAAAGGCGTGTGAGGGGACATTACAATCAGTTCACTAAAAACTGAGGGCGATAAATGTTTGATATATAGTTTTCAGCTGAATAATTAACTACCTGACGCCGGCGCTTGTTCACCTTAGTATAAGAATGACTGACCATTTCAGCTAACCCTTTTAAGACAATCAGGCCATAGTGAGAACGGTAAAAGTCGATTTCATTGTCAGTTATCTTCTACCAATTTCAAATTCAACCGAACTCCTTGTCATGTTAGCTCCATAAATACTTTTTTATGTGACGTACTTAGGCTTGTGTCAAATGCATTTGTTACCATTCTTCAAGGTTTTTTGTCTCGTAACTCCAATACGGGTTGCAACAAGGTCTTCCGCCACATTAATAAAACCTTACGATTTAACGAAGGAAATTAGGTCTGACGTCTATAATGAGCTCGACAGCAGCTTATATGGCAATATATAGTGGAACCTAGTTATAACAATGGGTTAATTAAGGGACTTGCAAAATGTGCTCGTTTTAACGAGCAGCTTTAGATATATAAAAGTTCTTTCCAAATACTTCAGGTAGTAGGAGTGCTCTTATAGCTCTGAAAATGCGCGCGTTCCAAGCTCAACTTTTTCCAATACCTCTTTCCGTTATTGTTTCAGAAAGCTGAAAATTCGAGTAGTCCTTCAAGTTTACCAATGATGGCTAAACCTAGGAAAAGAAAGGTAAAAACCCAAATTCAGTTAATCGTAGAAACATTAACAGACTGAATTCCAAAAACTGAGACAAACAATGGAACATTCATATAAGAATTTTAAACCTATCTCGAGCCACAGGAATCTACAGACAATACTGAATTTCTTTGAACAGATATTCTACAGAAAAAAAGGCTTTGTGTGCCTCTACAACATGAAAAGATCTGAAGGTCCTCTGAATGTTTGCACCAGTGGTCTAAGCAGGACTTAGGTCAAATATCCGGTTCTTAAAGAACTACCCAATTGTATGATACCAAAGTTGAAACCTTTTTTTGTTTTTCATCTTTTAAATAACTAACTTTTCATAAAATGCTTTGCTGGATGTCTCCTCTGATAAAGCGATGGAAAAAATATGCGTCTATATTTGAAAAATTAATCAGCAGTTAGGCTTGTAAAAGGCATCTGCGTTGGACAGTGTTACGGCTAGGCGAAGAATAATCTTCCGGTCTTAAATTATCTGCACATGACTGTTTTAAATAAGGAAATATTGCGTAAAAGAGTGAGCTAACCTTGAATAATTTCCTTTGCTTATCATCTTCCGCTTAGTATATCTACCCCCATATATTTTTTAATTAGAACTTTGTTCGTCAATCAGCACAAAAAACAAATCGGCCCTATACCATTTGATCGACACATACAATAATTATTTCACCGCTCCACACAGAAATTTTAGAACAATGGAGGAGTAAGAAACAAACTAGATAACCAATTGACACAAACAAATGAATGATTGCCACATGTAATAACTATATAACCATTCTCCAACCCAGTTTTGCGATACTCCTTTCCGTTGCTGTTTCCAAAGGCGAAAATTTTAGAAGTCCGGCCTTTTTTACGAAGTGGTGACTAAACCTTCAGAAAATTGTAGAACAGTTAATAGACTAAAACTTCGAATAACTTATATGACTTTCATCTAGAACTTTTAACCCAGCTTCTCGAGCTATCTATAGAAATTTCCAGAAAAAAATGATTGTGCTTGATCTTCTAACAGAAAACAGTCGTTGAGTTCCCCTACTACACTTGAAAAGATCTGAAGGTCCACTGAATGTCCTAAACCGCGGTCTAAGTAGGACTTATATTTGCTTCCGGGATTTGCTTCTTTAAGATTAGTATATCTATCGCTCTATAACTGGTACGTTTAACATCAAATTTATGCTCACTGATTGCATGATACCGCAGTAAAAACCTTTAATATGTTTCGTTTTGTTCTAGCCTGTTCACAGACCCTCTATTTTCTCTTCAAAGTCCGTCGAGCGCGCGTGATAAAAAACAAAAACCGCGGGGGATTTACTCACTGCCAGCGGAAGGGGTTTGGGGTTGGGGAAGGAGAAAATTCTTTATTTTTCTTTCTTGAGCTCCGCGCTCGTTCTCGCTCGCCAATGTTTTCGAAAAGAACGAAAAGAATAATAAAACAGCGTCTGTGTACAGGCTAGTTTTGTTCAGCCGTTTCGTTTTGTTTAAATAACTTACCTTTCGCAAGCTTTGCTGGATGTCCCCACTGATAAAGTGAAAAAGTATATTAATAGTTTTTGCTTGGAAAATATCAGTTGGGCTTGTAAAAGACGTCTGTGTTGGAGATAACCCCAACGAAAAATGATCTTTCCTCGATTTATACGTTCTTATAAATTATCTGCACATCTGTTTTGGGAAATAATATTTCACTCAGTAAAGCTTCAATAATTACCATGAATAATTGTCTTGGCCATCATTTTTTTACCCCTAAATATATGTATCTACCCCCACTAAATAAATAAAAATTTGCTGCTGAATTATGCTTTTTGTTAACTTAAACTTCCTTGTTTTAATCAGCCCACAACCAATCGACCCTATTTGATGGACACCTACAACGATTATTTCGCGGCGTCCGTGCATCATTCAAGCAAAGTAGGACACGAGCTGTAGTTTCTCTAGGTGTCCTTACAGTTTCAAATTATAACTTATTTCATGTCGATAGTTCCTGAATTTTTCTTGAATTTTTTTGATAAAATTATGCCAAGTAAAACAGAAGTGCAAGATAGTACAAAAGAGAACACAATTTACTATTAACAGATCCTTTGGCTTGCGTAGGGACTGGCTGCGAGTGAATGAGTTCCTCTCGCCAGGGCACCGCTATTATTTGCGCGCCAAAACTTTTCTTTTAGTTTTTTGATTACACTATGTGCATGAATCCCATTGGAATAATTAGACCTTTCCTGTTTTGTACCCTTATGTTTAAGCATGTCTCATAAGCCGCTACGGTTATAACATTTTTCAGGCTTTATCTGAATTGTAACAATTTAAACCTTCCTCCCCCATGTCTGTAACTGTAGCTATTTAGCTAAGCACATTTGACCGCGTTAAATAAAGGTTATAACATTTTATTGTATATGTTTTGTATTGTATTGCACTGCATTGCATTGCATTGCATTGCATTGCATAGCATTGCTTTGCTTTTCTTTGCTTTGCATTTTATTGAATTTTATTATATAGACACGAGTCATACTGGAAAATATACCACTCGTAAAATTCATAAAAACTACATCCGGGACCCGAGTGGTTTATTTTCCACAGTCTCACACGTGAGTTTATCGATGACGTAATGTCGGTAATTTATCGATGTCTTTTTGTCTATATAATAAAACGAACATTTACACGGCGGCTTGAAGATGTGAATTTTATTTTCTCGTGGCAAAAATAATTTTGCCACTCGAAAATAAAATTCATATCTTCGCACCACCCTGTAATATCCTCTATGTATTGTATTGTATTGTCACCCAAACATTTGTGACATTGCCTCCAAAACAAAAAAATTCCGATTTATTCCCGAAATATTTGGCAGTCTTATGATTCTTATTTTTTTTTCGACCACTCAGTAATGTTCACCTGTTCCAAAGTAAATGTATTTACATTCGGCGGAGCTAAACGTAGTGGCAGTGACAGAGAATGTAAATACTTTCCTATTGGTATGAACGCACGTGAGCCGCTATGGCGTTAGAGCGGTTTTCACTTGACTGTCGACAGGGATTGGTTTTGGTTTTGGTTTTACTACGCCCTTTGGTTGGCTAGTGTATTTACTTTGGTTTTGGTTTTACGACAGTCAAGTGAAAACCGCTCTAATTGACTCTATTGTTATTAGGTAAATAAGGTTTTGACAGTTGTAATATATTCATCTCAGCTCTCGAACTATCATCTTTTATTTTTATATCTTACTTTATTCATCTATCGATTGATTTTTTTACCTTTAACTCGCAGAGGTGTGCGACCGCATCGGTTGGGGAATACGTTCGTCTCAGGCGGCGCACGTGAATAGTTTAGCCTGAGTGACTTTATTTAGGAATATTTGTATACCATTCTTTAGTTATGATGTTGAACTTTGTATGTTGTTTGGACGGCATTAAACACTCAGGCTCCATAGTTCGAGTTGTACACCCATTCCCGTCTCTTAGTCGAGAATATAAATAGGAATCAACGCTTTCAAGCGATAGAATTCGTGGACCGACACTTTTCGGAAAAGCTCTAAATTTAATCTTTCCTAATCTTTCTTCGCAAAACATGCGTAGCTTCGATCACGCAACGATTCTTAGTCCCAGTTTCCACGGTCTCCTAACCTGAGATCAGGCTCTATTTTCGTTTCGCTATGAGAACCGCTCAAATTGGGCCTGATCTCCGGTTAACGGTCTCCGCTAGGACCGCCTGGCACAATGACCCCCTTTTGTGTCCTAAGGGACGGACCATTAGAAAAGTTATGGGAGGGGGGTGGGGAATTTTCGAGCCGCAGGAATTTTTTTTTGTTATCAAATTCCCTGTACGAATTTTTTTAGGCCATAGCATGAATATATTTAGGGTTAATTGGCGTGCATGATTTTTTTTTTTTCATTTAATTTTCCCTTGCGCGAATATTTTTTTTGGACCTAGAAGTCGTCTCTTCTTTTAAGTGTATACTTCATTTATTGCACGATTGTTGCATATTTACAGTGTCAGATAAGTTATCATATTTTCAGAAGCTGTTTACTGAATGATAAACTCTTTCTTAATTCGATACTCAGAACACTAGGCACCCTAGAAGATTAACTATTACACCAGGCCGTTTTTAAAACAGCCCGACCAGCCTCTTTTAAGCAGCCAACCTCAAGTGGCTACAGCCCTGTGTACCAGAGGTTTTTGATAGCGCGCGAAGCGATCAACTGCAGAGGGGATGATTCGGGTCGGCCGAAGGCCGAAGCAGCGTGAGGCGAAGGAGTAAAAAAGAGACACAGGTCACAGTATAAAGATATGGCAGAAACCGGAAACCGCGCATGAAAAGACTCTGGCATTCAGGGTAGGTGACCGCTAAATAGACATTACCTGAAGAAATAAATATACCCCTGGTTCCAAATAACTGAGATTACAGAAGACGAACATTCTCCGTATGAATGACACAACTTGTTCAGAAAAATTTAGTCTTGACTATGATTCACACTTTGATTCGAACTCCGATCTGTGTCTTAAAAAGAAAACCGTGAAGCGAGAGAATCTAACTACGTTGACAGCAGAGGGATAAAAGATATGATCACCCATCAGGGTAAAAAAAAAAATGAGACGATGAACGATAATACCATTCGTCTATAAAAGCTGCTATAGATAGTCTTAAAATTCGTTTATAATTCACTCCAGCAGTGCCGTGAATATTCAGTCCTTGCTGTCATAAAACTTGGTGAGAAATTCTTTGACTACTGATCACCAGAATTATCAAAGTACGAAAAGGGATATCTAAACAACTTTGAATTCGACTGAAATGCCCTTGATTTTTTCGAGATGAGAAACTTATTCCGGTGTGGGTAAGATTATTTCAATAACCCGGATGTTTGTGGATTTAACTGTTATTATTATAGTCAGTCGGCGTTTCTAACATCAGTTCGCTCGTCCAAACGTGTTTAAACAGGTTAAACAGGTCCAATTTGTCTACACAAATTTAACCAGTTTAAAAATGGCCAGAAGCTCCATCGTCTCCGAGCCTCCATCTGGTTCCACTAAAGTATCCCAGCGCGTTAGACTTCCACGATTGAAGATTCTTTTCATGCTGTACTCCTCGCGACTGGAATTGCCTCCTTCACACTAGATTCTAGTGACTCTAAGCTCTAACATAAACTTCAACGACTAACCGATAAATCAGTTTAACTAGCTACATAGGACACCAAACGCCGTCAATGACTGTAGTTTAATAGCTGGAAATCCTATTCGGCTTTAATGAGCTGGAATCTTTCATGGTGGCGCAAAAGATGAATGAATAAAAAAAGGCCTGAAAATCTAATACGCTGTGACCGCCAAATTTTTGGAAAGAGATGAAGGCTCCGGGATTCCTGAGAGGGCGAAGACCATTTGACGCCCAGCGGTCTGCCATTACACTTCCTAATGACCTTTCTGTTTGTATTTTATAAACCTCGCTAAGTTCACTCTCGCGGCATCTATCACAGGATAATGATCCCCAAGAGTTCTTCTCTCAGTTTTCACCTGAAAAACAACAAATGCGATTCTTAGAAAAGAGTACTTCTCTTTGAAAACAAAGCTTAGTTACTCTAACTTTTTCAACGACGCACGAATTCGGTGTTTGAAGATTTATAAAAATTAAAACCAAATCAAAATTACGAAACTGCATTCAAAAATCAGTTGAATACCATTTTATTTGATACGATTTGATAGGTAAAGGTGATTAAATCGGGAAAACATTTCGAAAAATTTTGTACACTGATTCCTCGGCACTTCCTAAACTGCAAGAAAACGACACTTAAATCAGGGAAGCGCGAAATTGGCTATTTTTCAAAAAAAAATTAAGAACGTGATGTTTCCCGCGCTAGCCAGTCAATCGATATGATCAAACTAAGGAAAACTGACTTGTATGTGACTGAGGCATACGCCTCCCGCGTACATTAAACTGTTCCTTACCCTCGCTTTTAGAACTGGTACCAACTGTTGAAGGTTGATCATGAGACCAATCGAGTCTGCAGCAGCGTTAACCAGCGGTCCGTCGGCGAAAGTATCAAAAATGGCGTCCAAGGTTTCACATATCACCCAGAGACTGTATTGACCGACCACAATATCACGGAAGACAGTACCTAAAGACTAATAAAAAGAGAAGCTTGGGTGATTCTTAGGATCCCACGAAAAACAACACTAAAGCACTAAAAAAAACGGCAAAGCCCAAAGACGATGGACAGAAAATTGTGAAATCCGCCCTGAACCTTTTTCGCTAAGAGTCAAAAATTCATGACAAATGGCTCTAACTTTTGACTCAGCGGACGACGACCTAGCTGTGCTGTTTTCACCATGGAAGCAAGAAAACTATTCAGTTGCTCTAAATGTACAAGTAGAAAGCACTCACAAATTATACCTTACATAACATAAACTTGATCTAGGGCTAATTTAATCATCTTCCGAGATCCTCCATTAGTGTTGTCTAAATAAAGACAATTAAAAGGGGAAGCAAACCTTCAGGATCTCCAGCCTGTTGTCTTTTCTGGCGGCCATCTTGCCGATGAATCCCAGAATGCTTATCAGCTTGACTTTCACTGCTTCACATGAGGTTTCGACAGCAACACGGCACAATATGGTCACATGTTCAGCTGTTATACACTACAAAAAAAGCACCACCCAAATTCAGCTTTCACCTATGATCAGCTGCTCAATGTGTATATTGCAAACGAGCGAGTTTAAACCTATCTTCAACAAATCAGGTTGTTCCAGGTTGTGACAAGTTGTCGCAGAAAGTAGAGAATAGTTCTGCTTTTTGTAACAAAACCTGTACGGGTTTCGCGTTTTACCGGCCCAAGGAAAAGTCATTGTGCAGCAGGTGATGTATCTACCGTGTATTGCGCGACTGCTGCGTAATTTTAGCCAATAAGAAGTCAGTACTCACGCAACATGCAACAACTTGATTTGTTACACGACAAGCTTCAACGCAGGTGGTAAAACACGTAACATCGCTTTTCAACCCGTTTTGCAGCAATGTTGCAAAACACGTGTAACATTTTTGTTACCTGTTTTACCGTAGCTTTAGAAAAAATACTTTGGAGGAACTATTTATCATTAGTAAAATCCAACTAGTGGTCTATTATCAATGCTGCATTCTGATTGGTTGAGCTACTACTAGGCTATATGTTATAGCCCACTAGTAGCGGAAAGCGCCGGCTTTTTTGCGGCAAAAAAGGATTAAAGTCTAGCTTTAACTAGCGAAAGTTGTTTAGTCTCGATATTTTTGACCAACTAGTTGGATTTTACTAAAACAATTATTCCTCTCGCCCTCATGGCCTCTGAGTCAATAGCGCATGAGACTCAGAGCCCAATCGGGTTCGAGGAATAATTGTTAATTATCATTTCGATGCTGCCAGACGTTCACGTAGAGTTGCTTTTCAAAGCGTTCGCCTTTTTTACCGGAAGATAACCAAACAATTGCGTTGTTCTGGTTACTTTTTACAGCTGACAAAAGTTGTTGATTAAATCGACGGCGATTGACTTGTTTCATCTACATGTACACTTTAGAAAGTGAGTGAGCCCTAGGCAAGCCAGACCTAAAACGTAAAAATAAAACGATTAGTAACTTACTTGAGGCTCTTGCAGTGAAACCAGTTTGTCAATCACTGATCGTAGAACTCCAGTGGCTGCTTCTAGAAAATCCTCCTCGTGGTACACAAATCCTCTGGCTAAGGTTAAAGAAATAGCAGTTTTACAATAAAAATTGTGGCCCAAAATAGAGTAACTATTAATATTCAAAAAGAAGATACAGACAATCAAAGTAGAGATAAAAGAACTGAAAGCAAAAACAAGTGGCTATCGCTGAGCCCGGGAAAAAGCGTTTGAGCAATACCGTCATTGGTTGAGGAAATGGCGCGTGATTCTTTGAGCCAATCAGTGAGCGTAACGGTAAAGTTAACTTCGCTCTTCAATAGACCCATCCACGGTTTTTTCAACTTTTGTTGTGAACCTGTTAGCGAAAACTTGTCGACACCGCTATAAAAAGGACCTTAAAAAACTTGTAATAAAGCCGAGGTAAAGAGTGATTTGTTGAAAACTAACGAAGATATTATTTTTGCAAATTTTCGAAATTTTACAAAAGTCTGTAACGGCTGCGCGACTTTGCTGAGGAATACCTTCGCTCAATTTAAATGTATTACCTTCAAACTTGATCAGTTTACTAATTTCAGTTAACCCTTTCACTGCCACAATACTTGATGGAGTTTTCTGAGGTGACTCTAACTTTTTAGTCTGTGGACGAAATCCTATGATGTGACCATTTATTAAAATGAAAGCTCTCTGCCTGTACTTACACATGGAGCTATTTGTTATTCAAAATTTCACAAAATGAAATTTGAAAATTTGGTCGAAATTTGCTTTTGGCTAAATTTGGCAGTGGAAGGATTAAGGAACTCTTTTTGGCAGTATCGATGAATATTCCCTAACTGGCCCCCACCAAACGTTAAAAAAAACGTGGAAGGGTTCGTTTTAAAGAATTAGTACAAAACATCTCCACTTACTTTCAGAGGCAAAAGTTAGAGTGAACAGCGAACACCACAACTGTCCAAGCGCCACCTCTCCTCCTAGTAGATCAGCGTCTAAGGCTGTCACTATATTGTTGAGACAGATCAGTGCTCTCGCTTGTACCGTACTTAAACTAAAAGCAAAGATTTATACTGATTTTGAGTGCGGCAAGACTAAGTAATCTTAGCCATGACAATTCACATACTCAGTCCTATGAACTGACCCAACACCTGTCGATTCGTTTACGATGACCACTAGAGGACAAAGTTTTTTCGAGTATTCTCAAAAAATATCATCACCCCAGAAAGCTTTACTGTTATTTTTTTTTCACCATTAAAGTTAGCGCGGTTATTTTTATTGAAGGAAGTTACAGTGATGCCAACTCTCCCGCTTTTGGCGGGAGACTTACGCTTTTTTGCCTCGTCTCCCGCTCTCCCGCTTTGGTACATAAATCTCCCGCTTTTTACCTCCACTATAAATATTGAATACTTAGTAAAAAATAAAACAGACTTAGTTTGAGATTAAGCCCATTTTTAGCTCAAAACTTGAATTTTTCTTATTCGCAGTACGTTTTCTGGGGCATTTTTGCATGTATTTAGTCATTGACAAAGATTATTTCTAGCATCAAAACGATGATTTCGAATTTTGATAGTATGTACATCATTTAAGACTTCATAGAATATCCTAAGTCATTCCCATTGGGGGCTGGGTTAATTTTTCAGGGGGGGTCGTTGAAATTCCGGGGGGGGTAGTGAAAAAAGACAGTCTCCCGATTTTAAATCTCCAGAGGCATCTCTGAAGTTAAGCCCTCTCCCAAACACAAAATGATAAAACCCGTAGTGGAATGACGACGGCTATACCGTTTTCCCGCCAAAATGATGCTGGTTCACGCGCGCTCCGTACCTATGCACCTATCAACGGTTGCCCCAGGATGGGGGAGGGGGCGGGGGCAACCCACGGGAATTGAAGCGTACGTGGGTAAGGAATTTGGGGTGGGAAATTTGACTCAGCCGCCATCTTGGAAAGTGGAGGACCAGGGAATGAGTGATAAGAAGTCCGCCATCTTAGAAAATACCCAGTAGTCATTAGGATGAGTTTCCCACATTTTCATGTATTCATTTCTTTGTGAAGGATGGCAGAACCAAAGTTAGTAGTATCTTGTTGCTTTTTAAGTTTTTGAAGTTTTATGACAAAAAAAGTATTTTGTCCCTAAACATTGAGTCTCATTTGAAAATATGTCTGCGAGATGAAACTTCCTAATTTCATGCGCCCGCTTTATGGAGTACGTGAGCGCAACAAAAAAAAATGGTCCTTTTCTTTTTCTTTTTCTAAACTTAACCCCAGAAAATTTCGCCAACATATGACAAATTAAATGAAATAGAATAAGATCGATAAAGTTTGAAACAATGTCGAAACAGTGCGAGCCCAGGGGGCCCACACAAACTGTGTGACCGTTATGATGTTTGGATTTTGAGGAAATCAGGGGCACCCAACGAGACTATAGTTCAAAACCACTTAAATATAGCATTGTAGAACGTATTTTAGTATTTAAACGATAGATATACACCGTATTCACAAATGGCGGACACGCGGGAAAAAACTGGTGCCTAGTCATGAAAGCGAGGTGTTGGAGGGTAAACAAAAATTGCACATAAAGACTTTCAGTGAACTTGCAAAGTGTTTAGCACGGATTCCACCTAAAATAACTTTGTACGGACTTCTTTTTAAATACAATTACGTGGGATGCCTTCTGCTTTTAATGTTTAGTACTGATTTGCTGTTTGCAATCAAAAGGGACGCGTATATCTTCAAGGAAACAGGATGATTTTGTAGGTTTCCGAAGCATCAGAAGCTCGACAAGTGGGCGATGGCTGGAGAAAAGCGGCAAACATGTTGGCCCAAACTTCACATTGAAACCGAGTTCGAAAGCCAGCTCACTGCAATTCGGTAAAACAGAAATATAAACAATGCAAATCTTGGTGGCCAGAAAAAAAGAAATAAGCGACGGATATATAGCCTACTTGTTAACGCAAGAGACGTGTGCCATTGAACATAACAGTTCAAGTCGAGATGGAAAAAAGGAAGACAGGAAAGAAGCGGTGACTGAGGTTTCGATGAAGTTATGTTTGGTTTTTGTTTGCCAAGACGTTATTTTGTGGTCTTTATCGATGAAGGACATCAATTAGAACTATTTTTTCAGTATAAATGCAGGAGCGAGCGAGTGGAGTACGGTCAAAATTTCAACTTGTTACTCGGCAGACTCCGGGTAAGCCGGCCACATATTATTTCAGCGAGTAATTTTCTTATTTCTTATCTTTGGCTGTTAAGAGTTTTAACTTCATGTTCCATAATATTTTAAAAGTGAAGAATACATAAATAAAATGATGGTCTTCTAAAACGGATCCAGACTCGAATTTAATGATTCGAAACAGAAGCTTGCCGTGTTCAGTCCTGACACAAACATTACCTTAAAAGTTTAACCTAGTAAAATGTTACCTTTATACCACTTTTTTACCAAGAGCTCTCCGAGATAATGCCCTAAAGGAGACCAGGCAAATAGCAAACCATAAAATTCACACGCTAGAGCTTCTAGTTTTGATAAAATTATCATTTTATTTCGCAATGACAAAGAAATCAAAAGATCTTTGCTAAGCTCTCCCAACGTACCTCTAACAATTCACTCCAAAGCGACGGAATTAATATCATCCAAAGGAAGTTGTAAATACAGACATACATAGATATGTATAAAATGACACTGACATGAATGAATGAGTTTCGTGAATGAATCTTTCACCCGCTGTAGACTTGACCTGTTTTGTGTAGCTTTGTGTAATGGCGGAGGTCTCTTCCGTTGACAAGTAGGCTATATATCCGTCGCTTATTTCTTTTCTTCTCGCCACCAATACCTGTTTTTACTTCTGTTTTACAGAATTGCAGTGAGCTGGCTTTCGTATTCGGTTTCAGCGTGAAGTTTGGGCCAACATGTTTGCCGCTTTTCTCCGGCCATCGCCCACTTGTCGAGCTTCTGAGACTTCGGCAACCTACAAAATCATCCTGTTTCCTTGAAGATATACGCGTCCCTTTTGATTGCAAACAGCAAATCAGTACTAAACATTAAAAGCAGAAGACATCTTACGTCATTGCATTTAAAAAAACGTCCATACAAAGTTATTTTAGGTGGAATCCGTGCTAAACACTCTGCAAGTTCACTGAAAGTCTTCATTTGTAATTTTTGTTTACCCTCCAACGCCTCGCTTTCATGACTAGGCACCAGTTTTTTCCCGCGTGTCCGCCATTTGTGAATACGGTGTATAGGCATATTTTTATCCCCCAAAAAATGTTCATTTGTTCGGATTTCTTAGCTGAAAGTCTGGTGATCCGAAAATAATAGGGATCAAAACTTACCTTCTCGAAAATTTCAGCCAGAAAAAAGGCTCCGGAAAATTCTAGGTGACCTTTTTAGGGTAAAAATCCGTTAAAAATGGGCAATTATACCATTTTTTAGATGTTCGAAAACCCTAGGAGAGGCAGGCAACCAAGAAATTTTACAACAAATGTTCCAAAACTTCTAAAATTCAAATCGTCTTCCGAACAGATATTTTCCAAAAATTGACGTTGGGTGCCCATGAGGAATGTATCGTGATATCGAAAAGATTTTTATTATCATAATATAATACGATGAATTCTTATATGTAAGACCAAAAAGGTCTCTCTACGATACGCTCAGGTGAATATCAAATGTCAAACCCTTTACATCGCTATAATTCGTCGTTTTCAGCTACAAGAACGGCAATACGCAACATTTCACGTAAAAAGATGTTCAGTTTAGTCTTATCAGAAATTCATAAAGGGCTGAAAACCGGTCTTATTATCAGAAAACATCGTATTATATTTCGATAATATGAACCTTTTCGATGTCACCATACATTTCCTCTAAATATTTAAACATTACAACGGTAACACAATTTGTGTGGGTACCCTGTGGTCCGAATTCACTTTTTTAAAAAGTGACATTTTCGGCTTGTTCTCACCCGGAAATTTGCTACCATAGTAACGTGACGTAAACGACTTCTCCTCTCTATTAGCACTTAGTTGCTAAATACAGTGACCAGGGTAATTGGCTTATTTGTCCGTGCCTGTTAAACAGTGTGTTAAAGCTAATTAACAATTCTACAACAATTACAAAGTCTCCTCAAACGTTTTTTTGTTCTTTCAAGTGAAGCATCACATGATAGCGTGGCGTGATGTGCAAGTGGCGTGATGTGTCGAGATATAAAATTAGTCAGACGAATCTCACAAGAAATCATAACAAAAAAATGGCGACGCATACAGTCGGCCACCAAGAGCTCCTTCCATGTATAGCGGTCTTAATTTTGTCCACAGTATCTTTCCTCTTCATTAGCGAATCCGATGGGTCGCCATATTATAAGCAAGCTTCGGGCAGAGAAACGCTCGAATCCAAAATACTCGAATACGTTGATTACTTCGAGAGGCCGACAATATCGAGTCCATTGAAAAAGTTTCTCGACCGCCCGAGAGTACTGTATACTCTAGCGAAAGCTGCCGAGTTTGCCGTCGACAGACAAAGCATCAAAACACAAAGACCTTATCGACTACGGCAAATTGTCGGGTTGAGAGAACTTCATAATAACACTGCCTTCTGGTTTCATGTGGTTTTGGAAGACGGGAAGTCACTTAAAGAAGCGTTCTTTGATGTCGTAATCCCTCATAGTTCGCTGGAAAAGAAAGACTTTGACTCATCTGAGTTCGAATTCGGAGAATTCGAATACAGTGAAGTTCTGGAGGAAAAATGTGATGAGCTAAGCAGTCGCGCTAACTGTACATGTGGTTACCTCGGCAGATGTGACAGAGGAACAGCAAAGATTTCAGCATGGCTAGCTTTTGCACTTAAAACGCAGAGAGAGATTCAACTTGACACACCTTTCGACCAGATACAAATGGTGTCTGCTCACAATGCTTTCAACGACCGAGCTAATGGGTATGGAATACTGGACGACTGTCCCTGGCCGCCACCCTATAAACATACTTGCCTGGACCTGGCCAATCAGGAGTTTACTTTTACCGACCTACTTGACATGGGTGTAAGGGGCATGGAAATTGACCCTTGGTGGTGTTTTGACAAGATGCTAATGAGCCATGATGATGGCAAGCCTTATCTTGGATGTGCACCCTGGGACAGAAAGTTTGAGGACGGCATAAAAGAAATAGGTGAATGGGTACACAAACCAGAAAACATGCACGAGATTGTGCGTTTGTACTTTGAAGATGGGGCTACCCACACCTTTGGACACGATGACTTAATAAATGGCCCCATTGCAGAGTATCTAGGTGACAAAGTACTCACACCCAATGAATCTGCAAAGTACTTCCCAGGAAGATGGCCGACAACAAGAGAATTGCGGAAACTTCAAAAGAGCGTTGTCATAGCTGCAGGTGGTGACAATCATGGTGGGGAATTTATCTTTGACCTATACTGGAATGGGCTGACAAGGAATGAATTTGTCAGTCATGCTAACTGTTCAGCAATCAAACAAAACACACCATCAAGAGTCTACTGTGACAGCACAGAATATATCTTTTTTTGGGATGGCCCAAAAGAAACCGGTGTTATTCTTGATTTTTCCCAGTTTATGAAGTGTGGGGTGACATATCCTGCCGCGGATCAAGTCAATCCTGTATTACTGGCTACCGCCGTATTCACATGGGCTGAAGGTGAACCTTCCAAGGCTCTAACAGAACAGTCATGTGTGTTCTTAAATGGCAAGACAGAGCGGTGGTATGTAGGGGACTGTCAACAGGCCCACCGGTTTGCCTGTCAGTCCACTATGACAGCCAATGACTGGGTGTTAAGTAATACTACAGGAGTGTACACTAAAGCGGTTTGTCCAGATGGCTATGAGTTTAGCATTCCTCACAATGGCCTAGAACATCAGACATTAGTTAATGTCATGGATGGCAAAGATACATGGATAAACATTACCCCTTACATTCATTTGCTGGCATGATGATGACAATAAGGACCTTCAAATTACTTTTATTATTGGAGAATACAAGACAGCACTCAAACCAAGTTTGTGAGCTGCAGCTGTAGTCATTTCTCAGGGCAGCATTTTGCCTGAAGTCTTTCTTTGCTGTGTTCAGTAATGACAATGAGTGTGACCATCCACAAACATAGTACTTTTAAAAATAAATTGCGATGGAATCCATCAGGAAATTGAGTAATTTTAATTTTCCGCCATCTTAGAAAATACCCAGTAGTCATTAGGATGAGTTTCCCACATTTTGATGCGTTCATTTCTTTGTGAAGGATGACAGAACGAAAGTTAGAAGTATCTTGTTGCTTTTTAAGTTTTTGAAGTTTTATGACAAAAAGCATTTTGTCCCTCGACACTGAGAAGCAATACTTGCACGAAGTCCCATTATAGAAAATATGCTTTCTACTTACATGTTTTCACCAGATGCTGCCCTACCACAAGTTTTTGATATAACGAAAAGAACAATAAATCATACTGGACCACAGCTGCAAACACCAGCCCTTATATTAGACATAACCCTTCTTGATCAAGATGACATGTCATGTTCTGGCATTGTACATTTTGCATTGCTGTAAATACTGTGTGAAAGAAGTCAAAGATAATTCGGGAGTATAAAATGTGTGTTAAATTGCCAGCCACGCTAAATACCCAGCTAGAATATGTCTTCCACACTTGGGGAAATGCACAAAGTTTTTGGGTACCATTACTTAGTCACCAAAAAAAATACTCTTTGGAGACGCTCATGATCAGTGTTGCAATAAAGACTGTTGTGAGTGCCTATTAGTTCGCCCCAGGGATGGGAATTCGACTCAAGATGGAGACCCAGCTTGCCCTCCCCCCCTCCCCCCCACCCTATCCTAGGGCAAACCATTGATAGGTGCATTAGTATTACGAAAATTTCGTACTCGTAGTCGTCTTCGTCTTAGAATCTAAAGCTCTCTTGTATCTTGTCAGAGCCGGATTATTTTTTTCGGGCCGTTCGGTCCAATCTCGTCAACCCCTGGGGACGAGGTTGCGCTACATCATCAGACAACCAACACAAAAAAGTGTTTGCAAACTCAACAAGCCAATAGTCTCACATTTCTAGCAGTTTCTTTCCTTCCTGATTCGCTTTCAAGGCCTCGTAAATGTTTGCTTTGCCAAAATTGCTTTTGCACAGCACCTGGTCAGAGAGATAAGAGTCCTTTAAGTATTGGGACTTAACACTCACTGACTGTAGAAAGTACGGAATGTTTACTCCTCAACTCTTTCACTGCCAGAGTGAATGATAAGGTTCTATCACTTAATCCTACGGTGTAACGATTCAAATGAACGTACTTTTAATTAGCAGTACTTTCACATGGTACTGTATATTTCTGCTTCCTGGGGCGTAGGAGCCAGTCCATAGACCTGTAGGACCGGGCCTACAATTTTTTTGCTTTGATCACTCTACCGCTTGTAATAAATTATGCGTTGCTGGGGTGAGCTAAAAAGCTTAAGAGCTCATAGTGTCGGTGAGGTCAGTGCGTACTAATCATACGTGCAATTTTCAGGATATGTGGAAATGAAAGTCAGCCAGGCCTACAATTAGTCGAAAAGCTGGCTACGCCCTTGGCTTTCAACAAAATGACGTGGGAAATTTTTCTGTTGTTTGACTTTGGCTACTTTTAAGAGATGATGGGGTTTACGGTATGACCTAACACAAAATCAAGGCTTCAATAGTTGAACCTTTCCTTACTGACATTTCCATTAAAATATTTGTATAGGTAATAGCATGATTTGTAGTGATATTTGGCATAAATACCACGAGTGATATTTCGAAATTGTTACACATAATTTCACGAGCCGTTAGGCGAGTGAAAGTTGAGACAATTTTGACATGTCACGAGTGGTATTCATGCCAAATATCACGTACAAATCATGCTATAATTTGTTTATACTACTACCCGCAAAGGTTTTGTGATTTTTATACGTAGGTATTCCAAATTAAGCTGAAATACCACTGCTCTAAGCCAATCAAATTGCAGAAATTTCTCATGAAGTAGTATAAATTAAGATACAAAAGAAACCAAGCCTCGTGGAATGTCCACATGTTTACCCCGGACAATTCAGTAACGACGACTCTTGCAGGTGTCCCTTTGATGTACGTATAAGGAAGTTTAACAGTACTGTAGTTAAATCAAAACAGACGCTGTCAAACCAGTGGACCAATCAGAATTCGAGGCAAATATTTGCAGCCAGTCGCAAACGCAGGAAAACGCTTGGGCGTAAGTCTTGTGCGTCTTCTGGTAACCGGTCATTTCGCTCCGGTTACTATGCCTTCTATTTTCGAGTCATTTAGCGCACTCCAAGCAATAACGCAAAACAAGCGCGATTCAAATATAATAGAGACCTTTAGATTCAAGGACGAGAACGACTACGAGTACGAGATTTGACTAAAAGTTTTTTCGCATATGCTCAATATATATACTCCCCGGAAAGCTTCATTTTACCATTTTTCACTAGAAAAGTTAGCACCATTACCTTCAGTGAACGAGGTTACACCCTCTCCCGATCGTAAAATGATAAAATTTCTAACACTTGATAACTTGTTTCCTCTACTTCGACATTTTTGCTCAAACTCGTAGTAAAGTGACGACGGCTACCACGTTTTCCCGCCAAAATGACGCTGGCTCACGCGCGTGCACTACTTAGTATTGAGAAAATCTCGTACTCGTAGTCGTACTCGTCTTAGAATCTAAAGCAATTAGAGACCTTTAGATTCTAAAACAAGTACGACTACGAGTACGAGATTTTTCAATGCTAAGTGGTGTACGTGCGTGAGCCAGCGTCATTTTGACCGGAAAAAGTGGTAGCCGTCATCACTCCACTACGAGTTTTAGCGAGAATGTCGAAGTGGGGAAACAAGTTATCAAATGCAAGAAGTTTTATCATTTTGCGTTTAGTAGAGGATGTAACCTCCTTCACTAAAGGTAACAGTGCTAACCTTTCTGGTGAAAAAATGGTAAAATGAAGCTTTCCGGGGAGTTTATTTTTTGAGAATACGCGAAAAAGCTTTAAGTCAAATCTCGTTCTCGTTGTCGTACTCGTCTTAGAATCTAAAGTTCTCTATTAATTAAACGACTGGCTTGACCCATGGCAGAGCGGCAAATTGGGCACCGGAAGTCGCGTTTAGTCCTTTTTTCCGCCCGCTTTCCCGTCGTCAACTGACGTTCCCGTCCTGTTGCTAAATCAGCCTATTTCTGTTACGTTTACCTACCCTTTTGGGAACTCCTTGAGTGACAATCGCGTTGATCATTTCTGCAGACAAAATTTCTGGATTCTGACAACAAACACAATGATTACTTAACGATCGTTGACATGCAATTGACCCTCGGGTTTAACTGCCTGAGAAAACTTAGAAACTTTTTAAACGTGACAAATTTTAGATGCAACAGAGAAATGTTTCGGGGATGCAAAATGTAGCAATCACTCAATCACTGTGCTACCAGTAACTACTAGTAACTACAAGTAACTACTAGTAACTACCACTAGCTATTAGGGAGGAGACATAATACTATATATTACACAGAGTGTATATTACTGGTGCACTTGCGGCTTTCCACCATGAAGTATATACCCAGAACAGCTTTCAGCCATTACGATTTCCCTTCAACAAGTGCTTCCCAGCAAGCTTGACGCATGCGCAAACGTTACCACTTGCTGTTCTGTTGGAGAAGGCTCAATAGCCCACGTTCAATATATTAAAATTCTAGCGTGACTCCGAGGCTTTCTATGGTCATTTTTCTATATTTGGTTTGGTTTTCTTGGTGCTCAAGTCTCTTCTGGGAATTGCGAGACAATGGAGTCGTGAAAACTTTGCAATTTTGACCCTAAAGCCTCGGAGTCGTGTTAGAATCAGTAGAATGTTAATTTATCGAACGTGGGCCAATTGACATATATGTCAATATCAAAGTAATAATATTATCCTCGTTTGTTTTGTTTACTACACACTCTAAATCCAAAAGATCTGTTTTAGCCCCAAAGTGCTGATTCAGCTCTATAGGCCCTGGAGCTGATTTGACCCTTCGTGGAGCCATTTTGTCAATTTGGTCTAAATCGACCCCAATAAAGACCATTGCAGCCCCATCGAAAACCGTTTTGGCCCACAGGAGAAATTGTTTCAGCCATGTGATGCGTATCGGCCCCTTTCACAAGAGCCATTTCTACTCAAAAAATAGAGACATTTCAGGTTTTAGTCTAGTTGGCCCCTATTTAGGGCTGACTTGGCCTATACTAATAGAGCTGTTTAGACCCCATGATAACGCAAAATGGCTCGACCACTAGAACCAACACCGATTTGAAGAATATATGTTAATCTTATCAGTGTCTAGTCGGAAGCATTAGTTCCTAATCACTGAGTACGGGCCGCTTTATCTTTATCATCGAGAGCTTCGATAAAGGGTTTGTAGTTCGAAAGAGCAAGTTAAGACATGGTTAGAGGCAAACAAGTTTACACAAGCAAGGTAGGAAGAGCTAGCCCACAGGTAAGTCGTCTTGAGTCACAACGATTTCTTAAATGGCGCATATTGGACCGAAGATCGTTGTTCTGAATCTGTCCATTTTAATATAGATGATTTTCAAGACGGAGACAGGAGCCCATCATGGACATGATCATGATATGGTTACAGTGTATGAGGACGACAAAGAATGCCGTTTTTATTTTCCCCATTTTAAGGAAGGATTAAAAATTAAGAGGATAGTAAAGGCAGAGGCCTAGGAAAACCAGGTAAGAACATTTTATAGGTTATTGTAATTAATTTTGCTTTCCCGCCAAGACTTAATGATAGCGCGGGGTTTGGATACGAAAACATACACGTCACTCCCATAAATCCTTGCACACTACCAAACTGCGCGCGCATGTTTTAAATGTTTAGGCGGGCTTCCATTCAATTCAACGGTCAGGTCAACGGACGCTCAATATTTTAAGCGAATTTCAGTTTGATTTTCGCTAAACTCGGCGATTTTACTCCAAGCGAGAGATAGATCGTGGATAGAAGATTCTTATCAAGATAATTGCCATGTTTTGTCTCATTTGTTTCGTAAAGGATCGAAGGATGACATCGCCGTTTGAAAGGTTTGTCGTGTGCAGTGCTACATTATATAACACTGATTGAATGAATTTTAATACACAACAATTCCAGACTATTTTGGAATCAAACAAGTTTTGCAGATAACAGTTTGTACTTAAGTGATAAATAGATCAGCAAATTTCGTGAGTTTCCATGCCCTGGACATAGTTGAAGAAAGGCAATTTTGTTTACTCAGCTGCATCTTTTGACCTCAACTAGCCTTCAAATCAGTTCCAATAATATATTTCAAGTTTCTTTATTTTTCCACAAATTTTTAATAGAATGTTTGGCTGCTACATTTACATGTACATAGTAAGTGATCAAGGTATATTCCAGTTAGGTGCGAAGCTTTATGCTGAGGAATCCTTTCTGTTAGGCATTGATTGATCACTTTACAGTACAGTGTAATGCTTATGAAAAAATTAATGATCAGTGGTACATTTCTATTTTTTTTTTCCTCAAATAACGATTTGGTAAGGTGATCAAGGTATATTCCAGTTAGGTGCGAAGCTTTGATGTTGAGGAATCCTAATTCTAGGCATTGATTGATCACTTTTATACAGTAGACATGAAGCTTTGAATAAAAATAAGGTTCATCGTCATTTGGTTTTCTTGTCAAGATATACAGATGCATGTGGGGGTCATTTGTGTGCAAATTTACATGTTTCCTCTAGAAAGTTTTGTATGTTTATGCGTGACTGGGAACTTGTAGGCAGTATACAGTGTTGATGTTACCACTGCTACATTAAAACTGATAGAGTGAATTACAACAATTTCAGACTAGTTTAACATCAAACCAGTTTTGCAGATAACAGTTTGTAATTAAGTAATAAATAAATCAGCAACTTCACGAGTTTCCATGGACATAGTTGAAGAAAGACAATTTTGTTTTGTCAGCTGCATCTTTTGACCTCAACTGCAAATCAGTTCTGATAATATTTCAATTTTCTATATTTTTCCACAAATTTTTAATAGAATGTTTGGCTGCTACATGTACATGTACATAGTAAGTGATCAAGGTATATGCCAGTTAGGTGCGAAGCTTGATGTTGAGGAATCCTTTCTGTTAGGCATTGATTGATCACTTTACAGTACAGTGCAATGCTTAAAATGATCAATGGTACATTTCTATTTTTTTTCCTCACATAACGATTTAGTAAGGTGATCAAGGTACTGCATATTCCAGTTAGGTGCGAAGCTTCATGCTATGAAATCCTAAAATTTTCTAGGCATTTATTGATCACTTTACAGTTAGAATCAAAGCTCAGAGTAAAAATAAGATTCCTTGTCATTTGGTTGTCGTATTAAGGAGTCTTTAATTTTGTGTACAAATTTACATTTTTCCTCCAGAAAGGTTTGTATGTTCATGCATGACTGGGAACTTGTAGGAAAATTTTGGCATGACAGATTTTATTTAAGTTTTCTGTGTGGTTGTTTGAGAAGACAGGAGTAAAAAGGAGACAAAGTGAAAGGAGAAAAGGCAGAAAACTATAAAAAAAGAAAGCAAATCTTATAACTAAAACTAATCATTTGCTGGAAATGACAAAAAGAATCAGTGACCTTAAGACCAAGTGTAGTGCCAGTGAAAGCACTTTGGATTCAAATACATGTAATAAAGCAATGGGAATTTTAAAACATAAATATTGAACTCTGAAAAATTACGTATTAGTGTCTCACAGAGAATTAAAAGTAGTTAAAGAAATGAAGCAACACTAACTCGTAGTTATGAAGACAGCTACAACAATGACGTCATATTAGGTCAGAGAAAGTGTGATGTTTTTAAGCTGTTGTCTTTGACACTAAGTGGGGCATCAGTTAACGTCGCAGTTATTCTGAATTGACACTAAAACAGGGTTCTCCTTAAATTTTAGCTCAGCAGGTAAGGGACCATTTATGGGCAGTAAGGCAAAAAATGCTCCAGAGGCGCACTTTCCTAGGGGAAATGGGGGAAGAGGGTAGTGAAGTGAGGGACATGACCCTGCCCTCGCTGAGAAATTTAGGAGCTAAGGTCTCTGAAATGTCATTCCTTCATTTGAAGACCTATTTCAAGCAAATCAGTTGCTGTTATCTTTAGACATCAATATGTAAAAATGTTTGATTCCAGTATGTTTTTTGGTCCATAAAAAGAAAAGCTGTGCATACTTTAGTACTTTGGCACATATTCATTCATTTCTTTGATCGGATCGGATCGCAACTTGCGCATTTTTTAAACTTACAATATTTATTTTTAATAACCCTTCAGCGGTTGCAGGCGGTGAGAACTGTTGCTTCAGGCAGTAAATTTTAACGGTTACCGCTTGATAAGGAGAACACTGTAAAAGAAGCTGTTATTGATGAAGCCAATCTTTTGTCGTGCATCTATCATAAGGCATTCCCCTTTTTTTGGTGTGTTTTTTGGAGGGTTGCATAACATGCTCATACTAGTCTAGAGGCTTGTGGAATGACAGAAAATCAAACACTCAGTTACCATTTTTAGAGAGCTCTGTTAAACTGGAAGTAGATGTGTCACTGACACATTATGGTTACACATTTTAATGCTTTGTTGTAAGGGATTTTACATATGACATTAAAGGTGATAATAATTTTTTATCTCGATTTCCAAAAGGTGTAACTTGGATGATTGGCAACCTAAAATAATAGTCTTTAATAAAGCATGCAAAATAGAATCATTGAGAGTCAAAATTCCTGCAAGCGAAAGAAGTTGACTCAAATCATGTCATATGCATATTGATCTAGCTCTGTATGATGGAAAATATCCCCCTTGCCCAGCCTCAGATGTCTTGAGCTTTGGGTATGCATGCATGGTTAGGGAAATTGCCAAAACAAACAGGTCAGAATTATTATTGTATCTACCTGTATGAGCAAGTATAAAGGACTGACCAACATTTGATATACTGCTGGGGGACCTAAAGAATGTTGTTACGATGTAATGCTGATTGTAATATGTTACAGGTCAAAGTTGGTTTCAGGTTAATTTTGATTTAATCTTGGTTGATTCTCAATTTCCTTTGTTTCCTAGCCCTAATTCATGAAAAATTATGGCTAGGAGACAAAGAATATTTTTACAATACTGCAGGAGTGGTCATGTGACAGTTTTGTAACATGAGATAATAGTTTTTATCGTATGAATTAATAAAGACTATTATTATTATTGTTATTATTATTATTATTATTACGGTGAAACCTCTATTAAGCGGACCCCCAGTTAAGCAGACACCCTCTATTAAGCGGACACTAAGCCGGGTCCTGAAATTAATGCTTTATAGTTTCCTTTATAATGAACCCCTATTCAGCGGACACCTCTATTAAGCGGACGTGGACACTAAGATAAGGTGTATTTTGCTAATTTCTATTGTTAAAAGCCTCTATTAAGCAGACACCGTACTGAATTAATAATAGTAGTATTGGATTACGTCCTTGAAATACGGACTGAAGTCAGTTAATGTTTTCGCATTTACAAACAAACAATTAAAGTAGGTAATGAAAGGTAATGAACTTGAATGGCTTCTTTAACAACATGCAACTTTATCACAGTACAGAGTAACCGTTAAATGTTGATCGTTAACAAACATTGCGCAATTTTTACAAACTCTATTAAGCAGACACTTGTGACCTTTCACGCGAAAACGTACTATAACGACTTTCCGTTAAACGGGTGAAATGAACGGCCATCGAACGGGTTACAAACGGGTCACCAAGCCGTTTTAAACGGGTTTCAATGAGTGTTCGAACGGGTGATTAAGTATTCCGAACGGGTTGCTTAGCCGTTCGAACGGCTCGGGGAAAATTGCGAACGGGTAGCCTAACCGTTCGAACGGGTCGTAGAACATTCCGAACGGGTAACCAAACCGTTCGAACGGCTCATAAAAAATTCCGAACGGGTAACCAAACCGTTCGAACGGCTCATAAAAAAGTCCGAACGGGTAACCAAACCGTTCGAACGGCTCATAAAAAAATTCCGAACGAGCGATCTAAACGTTCGAACGGCTCATGAAATCTTCGAACGAGCAGTCACGAACGGCTTACAAACGTGATGATTGTAATTTGTTTATTTCGAATGGTGCCGTGCCGCTACACATCTCACTTAAAATTAATTTCGAACGGATGGCTTTCAATCGTTGAAACTGCTCCTGTTTATTTCACCACTGAAAGCCAAAGAAAGTAAACTTGAAACGCAGAGAACATTCGTAACTGAGTTTGCTGAAGCGGAACTCGAAAGAAAATCAACGGCGAATGTAAACTTGCTAAGTATTTGCGGTGATGTTTTTTCTAGCTTTCTTACAAAACAAATACCCAACTTTTTGTTTCTAACAGTTCCCGATACATTTTCAAATTGTACGCTATGCTGACCTTTAATTTGACTACGACTCAAACGCATTCCGTCAGTTCAGTTCGATTGCTTGTCACGACACCGATCTCGATAAATTTGCACACAAGTTACACAACAGTGACAGGTAACACAACACCAGCCAATCACATCAATCACGTTGACAGTTGGACGCGTTGTCATAACTACTCTCTCGCAGGAACTCTTCTTTACAGCGAAAACCTTCATCATGGCTGAATGCGATCTGCTTGACGTGCTCAAAAGCGAAGAAATCATAGCTAAAGTGACAAAATTTCTACAAGAAGGATGCGGGTGCTCTCGTGGCTCGAAAGGCGGCCAGTGTTGTGAACAGTTTTCGAAGGAAGTTGTTCTTTCCAACCGCATTGTAACACAGAGTAGAATTTAAGAAGTTGAACGCTTCTATAGGCGACTGATTACCGTATGTTTAGAAGCGCAAAATATATTTTCTGCAAGAGCTCTTCGCCTGTAATAATAACTTTGCGAGAAGTTTTTAAAGAAATTACGCGAGTACGCGAACAGGAAAACACAACCGCTCGTATGACTGTCTCATACTCAAGTCGTTTGAACGGATGGATGTTCCAGCGAACGGGTGAGCAAGTCGTTCAAACGGTTGGATGTTTTTAGCAAACGGGTGAGTAAGTCGTTCGAACGGTTGGACGTTTTTATCGAACGGGTGAGCAAGTCGTTCGAACGGATGGATGCTTTTACCAAACGGGTGAGCAAGTCATTCGAACGGCTGGACGTTTCTGTCGAACGGGTGATCAAGCCGTTCGAACGCATGCAAATTTTTTTGAACGGATGACCCAGGTCGTTCGAACGAATGCAAATTTCTTTCAAACGGCTTTCAAACGGGTTCTAAACGGAATTCCGTTCGAAAACGGAAAGCCGTTATAGCACGTTTTCGCGTGAAAGGTCACACTTGGGAAGGTCCCGAAGGTGTCCGCTTACTAGAGGTTTCACTGTATTATTATTATTATTGCTACTGAGTCAGACTTGCATGTATTAAAAGACTTTCATCTGTAATGTTATTGACTACTGGGTAAATTCATAGCTTAAACTGCTTAAAGCTTACATGTACATTATTGCAACTCTATTTTAGGTGGCCATGTTACTTCCTATGATTAGCAGAGTTATGTAAAATTTGCATTTCTAGTTCTTGATAGATGATAACCATTCATTGTATTACACTACTTAACCACAGCTATCAAGAACAGTATTTTTCCCTTTTTGTCAATGTAAATTATCTTGTTTATTATTGCCACATGTAGTTTAATTTGGGAAACTGTATGTTAGTAAGTGTACAACTTGTTGATGTTGTTCTTTCTTGCTTTTTTGACAGAGAAATGCTTCAGTTGATGCAGAAATAGCAACTTTCATATAACCACAAACTGTTGCAATTGAAGAGGCCTTTGATTTCAACAAAGTGTACATTGTGTGTGACGGAATAATGTTATGCACCATTCTGCACCAGAGTATTGTAGAGAGTATAATTTCTTTGCTGTCATCATTTTATATGGTTAACATGGTAATGGTATATAAAGGTCATTCAGACCTTGTCAAGTGTCAACACACTCTTCAATGGCATTTTCAATTTGTAGTAGTGAAATGTATAGAGAAAAGCTCTACTAACTTAACAGAACAAATTTTTGCCTTCTTTTTCATACTTTTACGATTTGGGGGTTAAAACGTCTCAAGCAAAATGCCTTTAAAATGCTCAAAGGCTCCTAAGAAGTTATACTCACTTCTACTGTGATCATTACAGCTGTATGTAGTGCTTAAAATTCAGCACCAACCCCTCTATTTTGAACCTAATGAACTTCTTGGCAACCTTGAGAGTTTTAATTTAGCAGGGTTCTGCTGAGTCACTTTTCTGACATTATTTTTATGAAATTTGGTATTGGGGCTCCCAGCAGTATTTTATAAAGTTATCTTAGAGATGTACATTCCAAATTTTTGTTAAGTTTGCTAAAAAAATAATAATAATAAAATATTTTTACATTGCACTGAGCATGCCTCTTGTGTATTTTAAATGAGAGGGCAAGGTAATGAGATTAGATCTACCACAAAATTAGAACACTTTTAGGGTAAATAGCTGTTAATTGTAGGCTCAAAGAGCAGTTTTAAACTTACTTGCACCTGAAGGAGAACTAAAGATTATTTTCCTTTGGGCTATAGTTAGGCCTTGATTCTAAATGGCCCAAAAATGGGGCCATTTTATAGAATACCAAGAACCATTATAATCCCTGTGGATGGGCTGTTATAAATAATTAAGGTCCAAAACGGCTCTGGTAAGAAATTCCATTTCAGACATAATGGTACCGATTTAGTCATAGAAAGTACATTTGTTTTAACTCCCCATTGGGCCAAATTGGCCACGAAATATGGGCCAATTTTCATCTTAACTGAAGGTATGAAACGGCCCTGTAAGGGCTGAATTGACTCTTAAAATGAACCACTTCAACCCTATTAGAAACCAAAACTACTCCCTATTTTTCCAAAACAGCCCTTTTGCCTCTTCGTTGTGGCCACTTAACAGAGGGCTATTTCTACCCCGTTCATTGGGGCCAAAACGTCTCCATTCTAAATGGGCTACTTTAGCCCCAAAAATAGTACTGTATTTTACTCACCGAAACGGCCCCATTTTTGGGGCCAAAACAGATCTTTTGGATTTAGAGTGCAGATCTACTATTCTACCTTCTGAAGATAAAGTAGTTTCTATGTTCAGCAGGATAAGCACGTTTCACAAGGAATTCATGGACAAATACAGATGACGACAAGCAGAACGTATTTATCCAAACTTGTACCTATATGTTGTAGCTATTTTTTTTATCTCAGTTAATTTTTATTTTTCCATGGTTTTGGGGTATGGTAATGTATGCTAATGAATTCAAAACATAGGAAAACCAAAAATTAAGTAAAATAACAAAAATTGACTGCAACATATATATTTTAATTTTCTTACATATCACTGCATTCACGATTTTTGTGCATATTATAATCGTGAGAATTGAAACCGTTTTGAATAAAGTTTGTTGTATTATGTATTCTTGTGTGTTTGCCCCGGCTATTCTTACAAAGTAGCTACAGTCTCAGTCAAAACTGTTGGGACACTTTACTGTCTTCCTGCCCTCCCAAAGTTGGAGTAAAAGATTTGCTAACTTTTACTGCGATAAACAACATTGGGAGAGAGCGGAGACGAGCGAGAAGAGAAAAAATAACGTTCAGTGGAAGTGTCCCAACTACTTTTGTCGAAGACTCACTGTAGGCTACTACCGGAGTAGCCAACCTGTGAACCAACCCCAAGCTGACAGCTTGACTTTTAGGCTATGTCCACACGGATCCTGATATTTTTGAAATAGCATTCTTTTTTTACACGAAACCAGTGATTCCGATCATCAAAACTGCATTGTTTTGAAACCGATCTCCAGAGCGGTGTAAAGCCGAACTAAGCTGGGTTTGGCTACAGTGAAAAACTGTCCTTGGGTCAATTTTCTTTTTCCTTTTCTTTCCTTTTTTCTAACAGTTTGACCATACATGTACATTACTTGGTCCAAAATCAAAGAAAACGTACGTATAGAATCACAGTAAAGTATGATCCGTCCTCCAGCTACCCAGGACTCCTGTGATCCAGTTGAGATTTTCAGGATCGTCAGCTGATCCCTAGGCCCTGATTGCGTGGCAAAGTGACCTGAGATACTTATTTATAGCGAGTAGTCATCCAAATGCACGCCGCCACGTCAAAAGATCAATTGAAATGGAGGTTCTTACCGATGGGAACATTAGTCCAGCTTTCAAGAGAATCAAATATGGAATACATGGATGGCTTGAAGATCGAACTTATGAAATAAAGCAAGAGCTTGCTCGCGTGAGTAAAATTTATTAACGACCTTTGTAACGGCTTAGGGTCGGATATAAGAAGCTGGGAGCGGCTACCCACGTTTTTCATCCAACTACACTGTCAGAGAATGTTCTTATACCCTAGCTACGCCATCTTCTAAATCGATTAATATTGATGATATTGATTGATTTCCGATATCAATTTTTATCTTAAACTATGTCTGGTGCATGGATCGTACAGAGACAAGGCTAGCTGTGCTTAGACAAAGCTTTTTAAAATTAAATCTCCTGAGACAAAATGGCTGCCATGTGACAGGTCTGTTGTTGCAGGGCCTAAAAGAGCATGCGTGCCACAGGCAGCCTGGAGACATGTAGTTGTTGTTGTCCTTTATGCGACGTCACGTTAGTCTCAAGCCCAAAGCATAAAAGTTAGCAGTTGTTCACCTCCACTTTATAGAGCAACTATTATAACAACTGTTTACCTCATTCTTTATAACCCTATTTTCTAGAGGTGCTGATCGATGTAAATCTGATCCCACAGTGGGATTAGCAGGTCACCAGCAGTTATGAAGTCCGTTAAAAATAGCTTTTACGGATCAAATCGTTAATATCTTGGTGTTGCATAAGAGAGGGCTTAAAGCAGTCTACAGGGTGTTTCAAAAGTTCGTTCCGATTTTTTATTCGCTTAAATAATTATTTAAAAAAACCTTTTGTAAAACTTAGTATGTTATTCATTATTTATTTAACATTGAATAACTAAAATGTTAGTGACCAGTATGTCTTCCTGTATGTTTTCTGACATTTTCTAAGCGGTGAGGTAGAGAATGTACGAGCTCCCAAGGCGTGTCCAAAGTCACATTCTTCCAGGCGAAGCGTAGTCACTGTCTTAGCTCGTCCAGTGTTTTGGGGACTGGATCTTTGTATGTTGTCTTGTCTATGATAATCCAGATGCTCTCTAGGGGGTTCACATCACGTGAGTTTGCCGGCTGGTCCTCCTTTGGTATAAAGTCCTTCTGACACCATGCTTGCATGAAGTGTGCACTGCCTTTTCCTCTTCAAGGCTTTCCAACTTTTTTTGGTAACTTATCCCCTTACCGTTGTGCTCGAAATTTTTTTTTCCCTCTCTGTTTTGTGGAATTATTAAGCATATACTTACAGCTTTTTTGACAATATTTCTCACACAGTTTGTGAAAAAACGGCCATGCACTCCTTGGTTTGTCTTCTAAGGTCTTTACTTTTGACCACAGCTTGTTCGGTCATCGTTCAGACTTCTTCAACAATTTGACAATTTTTTTGGACTGAATGGCCAGAAGACCATAAAAATAGATGCCTGAGCTCTAGCACAAACAGTGTAGGCCATCATTTTCATGAAGGAGTAGAGAAAATGAAAGAAAACGATAAAAATACCAAAATAGAAAACCTACAAAATGGGCAGGAAAAGTATGGAGGGAAAAACCTCGCGTACGTGTACAGTTGGGGCAAAAATTAAAAAAATATATTATAATTTCTTTGAAATTGCTTTTAACGGTTATTTAGATAAATTTCTTACCTGAATCAGTTTACATTTTCCTAAAGAAGCATTAAATGCTTTGTGCAAAATACAATTTACAATCAGAACGAACTTTTGAAACACCCTGTATGTAAGAAAAAGCATACTGGATATAGTGGGGCAGATGTTCCACTCTGGGGTTAGTAAAAGTTGTGAGGAAAGAATAATGCTCTCTATAACAGCACTTCAGCACTGGAGATGTTGCATTGTCTCTCTCCCCTTTAGAGATATGATTATAGAGCAATCAGTAATTCTTCAATTTTTTGCAACAATCATTTGACACATATTCACTGCGTACCAGTAATAGCTATGTACTACGAACACAATATATTACTATAATGACCTGATATAGGCTGCAGATACTCCTAGGAGTTTGCCCACTGTGACAATTAACTTAATCCGTTGGCAGCTTTGACCTACAACTACATTTAAGGTCTACTTATAGAGATAATTGAATGTGACTTATATACACATCTACCAGTAATATGCTTCTTTACAATTTTATTATAGGGAGATAGCAAACCTTTTTCTGAAGTTGTCATACACCTAGGAAACCCACAAGGTATGGGGCAACCACCTATTACCTTCTTTTAGACAGGTGAGTATATTAACTGTCCTTGTTTGTCAGGACTTAATAATGTGAGGATAGCCATAATCAGAGGCAGATGCAGAAAACTGAGAAAGTGGCGAGAGAGATGTGGCCCAGACACCTGCCAACTATTGTTTTTCCTGAGATTGGGAGCTGGGACCATCAAACACTGAGTGTCCTTGGACCACGCACCCCTGAATCAACACATGATTTTCATCTTTTTGTTAGAACCTTAAAGTATAAATCAATGTCCTCATGCAGAACTGCATGCCTAAACTTTATTCATCCAAGCTATATTAAATTCAGCATTCAGGTTATAATATAGCACTTTAATTACATAATTTTACAATTTGAGCTATAAATGCTGCTTTTCTCCTTTCCAATGGAAACCTAATCTATTTTAGAGGCTCTTTTGGTTGTATAATAAAGTAAGGATGAAAAACGAAGTCGGTATGCTAATATCCAATATCTATAGAATTTGGATATTACAACCTTTAGAACCAAAAGCCCTCCCTTAATTTTAAGTGATTTATTATAATATTACTGATCACCACTACATAGGGTAGACAGTGTGTGTAATTTTTTGCAGGTTATGGCTATTCTTTTGTGCCCTGACCTTTTAGATGATCCAAGCTTCCCTCAGGATGCTAAAAGAAGAGCCAAGAGAATCCTCGATGACACAATTGGACATACCATAAGTTAGTAATAATAATAAGAAGTTTGCCCTTATTTGAGTGAACCTTAAATGTGGGTTAATAATATTGAAACAGATGCAGTCTGATCAGTGCGGCAGTTCCTTTTCAGTTTGAGTGCCTGATGTCACATTTATTATATCATAATAATTCTAACAGAACCTCATTTGTAATCAATAACTCTGATTGGGATGTTCCAGAAAATCTCCTTCCTACAGCCACACCCTTTCCTGTCTAAAACCGGGAGGGCCAAAATTTGAGAATTCCCCTTGCCCCACATATCTGTAAATTTCGGATAAGCTTTCCTCAGATGACACATACCCCGGACAGAGCTGACTGATCTCCCTAACACTGAAATGTTAAGTTTGCACCCTGCTATTCTTAGCACCTCTCAAAGGCAGATAGTGTCATATTTAGGGGTCAATCCATCTTTGAGTTCCTTTTAGTTCCTTCTATTCAGTTTCCTTAGTCTTTAGTTGGCACAAGTGGGTTGAGTTTCTTGTTGGTTCTCTTCCTCACTCCGTTTCTTCCATGCAGCACTCTAGTTTAATTTCCCACTCCTCAAATTAAACCAACACATCCAAATTCCAATTCGATCTGGAATGCCTGGACATGTTTAAACGAGTTCTAAAGAACTCCTCTTTTGCAATATTTATGACTAATATTTTAGTTCAGTGCTAAAGCACTTAATAATCTGTGATCACCTCCAAATTTCCATGATGGTATCTTGAATATAAACTCTAGAGAAGGAACTATAAAATTATGGTTTGCATTTACACTTTTACAGGTAGCTACACTTCAGCTCAGGGTATAAATGTTTTGCGCCAGGATGTGGCTAATTACATTACACAACGAGACAGTTATCCTGCAAACTGTGAGGATATTTTTCTCATAAATGGAGGAGCAGAAGGAATTGATGTAAGTTGTGATTGCTTTTGGATTGACATCTAACAAATGTTTTTAAATGTGTGCTTTTGAATTGGTACATTAAGCTACAATTAGTTGCTTGTCCTTTCCATCATCATTCTCAATATCATCATAATCATTACTAATTTCATATTAGACATGAAGTGGGAAATATTTTGTATGTTTGTGTAAAGTGGTGAACAAAGCTGAGATAGAAAAACAAATATCAGTAAGTACCAACTCACCTGAGTAAACCGAGTGGTAACTGAAAAAATAATAGTTTGTTTCGCCACACAGGTCATGATGGGAATTGTTTCAACAGGAATCACGGAAGGAAAGGGCCGAGCTGGGGTAATGATTCCTATCCCTGGATATAGCATGTATCAGGCGAGGCTACTGCAACACAACACACACCAGGTAATACCTATTCATGACACTTGGCGTCGCTTCCCCGCGTAGCCTGTTCTAGGCGTTGAGATAGTAGAGTGCGGTGTTTGGGTGAAATCGTGCGCGGAGGAAACGAGAGGAGAGTGGGGTGAGAGCGAGGGAACTCTCTTTCTCTAGTCTCTCCCGTTATTATTTTTCCTTGTTAATTAATTTTTGAGCGCGCTCTATTATCTGAACGCCTGGAACAGGCTACTTCCCGCGAGAAGTGACACGCCTGTTGCGTCTTATTTTAGAAGTTGTTTTCACTATCGTTCATGCATTTTCCTCTACTTAGTCTACGTAGCTGGCGGTTTTGTTTGGGAGCGGCAGCGCGGAAAGGAGTGCGAGGAGAGTGGAGCGCTCTTTCGTACATGCTTCGCGCGTGCTGTCGCGGCTTTACTTCGCTTTTCACGCTTGCTTGTAAATAGTAACGTCAGATTACTGTTAAGAAGAAAGAGACTTTCCAAGCAGACTTTCCAAGCAGATTTTCCATCTTTAAGAGCCGTTGGCGCGTGCGAACCACTACTAGAAAAGCAAAATATTACAAAACAAAAAACGCTTTGCGGTGTTCGAGAAAGTGAGCTTCTTTGCTGCACAAAGTTCGTCCAAGTTTGGCTGATTTTCACTAACCACGGTGACCGGCCGGTCGTACTCGGAGTCGTGAACGGTTTCATTAAGTTAAAGGCCGGAATCGGAGTCCCAAGAATCGGAACGTTTTTGTCTTCCGACTCCGCTTACGACTCCGCCGCTTACAGTATAGAAATAACGACAGGAATAAATCAATCACCAAACTGGGTCCCAAGCACGGTGGCATGTTGTGAAAGACTGATCTGTCGCTTCTCCTTACAAGTGTAACAACCTTGTAGTTTTCACTACTGACTTTGTAAGCGACGGAGTCGTAAGCAGGATCGGACTTCTTTTTCACTAAATCATAACGCTTTGCACTTCTAATTAAGATTAGTGAAAACTGAACCAGCCTTAGCTTAAGAGTTCCCGAAACTATCCGTCAACCGGAATAAATCTAACAACTTGGTTCCAGTTTTATTGCAGCAAGAATTTATTACTTCAAACTCCGGCATTCTTCCTCAGAGACCCCAGGAGAAAATTACGTTCTACACAATTTTTTGTTTATTTCTTATCCTAAAGATATTTTACCTTCTTGACGAAGACAACAACTGGGGTTTGAATATGTCTGAACTAAAGAAAAAGCTGGATGGGGCAAGGCCGCACTGTTTACCAAGAGCTCTTGTGCTGATAAATCCAGGCAATCCAACAGGTAAGTGGAATGTTCATCTATTTGTAATTACCTGCAATAATATTAACGAAGATGATGATGATGATGATGATGATGATGGCAATGATAATAAAATTTCTCTATTTATTCCCGACATTGTTTTTATTAGCACACAGTCAGGTTAGTGCGTTCGAGCTTTCTTTTCACAGGGTGCCCCTTATAAAAGGGTGTTCGTCATACCAAGGTGTTAGCTATATAGGCGTTCTATTTGCCGGGGTGTTTTTTTTTTCTCCTTTTTTTGATGAATTCCTCCTTATACCGGGATGTTCATTATCTAGGCAGTCGTTAAACTAGGGTGTCCGTTATATAGAGATTCTACGTTAAACCGAGGTGTTCGTTATATCAGAGTTTAACTATAAAATGTAAACTTGTTCTGTCCTTCGTTTATCCATTAACATTAGTCATGTTTGCTTCTTGTTTATATATAGGTCAGGTGTTGACGTATGAAGACATTCAAGAAGTAATCAAGTTTTGTGCTCGTGAGAAGTTAGTTTTATTGGCCGATGAAGTTTACCAAGACAACGTGTACGCGGAGGGAGCCAAGTTTCACTCGTGCAAAAAAGTCCTCAGGGACCTGGGAGACGAGTATAGCGGATTTCAATTGATCTCTCTTCATTCCAGTGCCAAAGGGTACACAGGCGAGTAAGTTGTGCGTGTGTGTTTTTCCTCTTGCTTGTTTGTTTTTGCGGCCACCTTCGGGTAGTAGACAAAAATGATTTAGTGCCAATTTTGTACCCTTGGTCTCTGTTTGCACTCCCAATTACAAATTACAAATTTCCTTTTTTAAAGTGCTTAGAAACAATTAGTACCACATGAAAGTATAAACAACGAGATTTCATTTGAATGGTTACGCCAAAAGCCAATGGATTTCTTCCACAGACTCTAAAGTTAGTTAAAACTTGAATTCCTTACTCGACACCATCATTCATTCTGCACGAAGTTAAAGGGTTAAGGGGTCACTTGTCAAAGTCCCGGAAAGACTTTTCTCTGAATTACTGATGAAAGTCGCAGCCCTCCTTTCCCTAGCAGTCCTTATCAATTTTTTTTGTATTTCCTTCATCGCTATTAAATGTTCGCACTTTGCTACGAGGTATTTTGCATGTTCATTAAAAACATCATTTTGTCTTTGGCTTGACATTTCCTCTTTTTTGGCAAAAGAAAAGGCAGGAAACGCTTTGTGGATATTATCGTCTTGAGGTGGATTCTTCATTTGTACTTAACGGTTAACGGTCGGTAATCTCCACCCAGATCTCTTGTAGACGAAGTCGAAGAGATCAACAAGAGGTCTGGTTACGAAACTAGTCAGTTGGCTGTTACCAAAGGTGACTGTTGACACAGGTTTGGTTGTAATGTTCAGTTTTCTGGACTTGCGTATCCCGCGGAATGGTTCTTATGCGCTATCATACGCTTCAGATGAGCAAATTTCACCACCAAGCCTCGTTTTTAAGCAAAATTCTTCGCATTTGCACTCTTTCTGGGTGGGTCTTGCATGGGAAACAATTTGAATGCAAAACTTCGCCACTTTTTCCCACTTTACAATTCGTTTCCCGGAAATCGGAAATTCAAGTGCTCAGCCTCAGCAGCAAATATAGCCAACTGATCATGAATGCCAAAACAAATCTTTTGTATTTTCTCACAATAGGGCCTTTGCAGCTAGCTATTCACGTGGTACAAAAGCACTATGCTGGGGAGTTGGGGACGGGCGCTCTGGGACAAAACAAACAAACAGCTCACTTCATTTAAGTTATAATTTCCTATGTTTGTCTTCTCCCAGTCCGTGTCTTGGGGTGTTTGCCATTTTTGTGGACAAACCATTCGGCTCGCGGTTTGGGTAAATGGTACCTAAAATTCAGTGCTAGTAAATTTCGTCCCGGAATCGCGTTTACCATTTGCGTACAAATCAGTTTCATTTACCGAGAAACGGCGGCGAAAACCTTAAACTGGTATCAAAGGTGGCTTTAAAGAAAAGAAACACGACCGGAAAAACAGAAAAACCTTTTCAGACATTCCGTTGCTCCTGGAAATTTTCCACTGAAATTTCTTAAACAGTCGTCAGGTGTTCTTTCCAGCTGTATTTTTGTAAACAACCTTGCTCTCCATCATGGCGGTTTCGCACCATGCCAATGACAAGCTGCAATGGGTCAATATTTCATCTACCGCGGCTACTGGACTTTCTTCATTGCTGTTCCTTGCAGATGTGGGCTCAGAGGTGGATATATAGAGCTCGTAGGATTCAATGATCAACTCAGGTCTCGAGTTAAAACTTACCTGAGTGCAAGAAGTTGCCCTTCCACAATAGGACAGGTATGAATAATGTATGTCATGTAGTGAAATGGGACAGAGGTCAGTAATGAAAGGGCTGCCTCAAACTCTAGTCCACAATTTCCAGTTTAAATTCCTGGAAAGACCTCAGTTAATACCTTTCGTGAGAGCGAAAGTATCTTTGTGCTTCTACGATGATTTATTAACATCTCCCATGTCCTCGACAAGCCTGGCTGCTTGTGTTTCTCTTTTCGTTATATTGGCTTTGTGTTGTTTGTTCCTGTTGTTGTTTTGTTTTGTTCTATGGTGGTCAGGGTCTTAGGCAGTTAAGCAAAAAATTGCAATAGTTCAGATGTAACTTCATCGTACTTAGGCGTCTCTGACACTACGCGCAAAGAACGGCGGGATGGTGAAAGATGGCTTTGCTCTGCTTTTTTACTCCTCCCATAAAGCTTCGCGCTTCTCTTATTTCCAGTCATTCGCCTTGTGTCGCGCGAGTCTCGAAGCGCTTGCAGAGGAAGCTGTTAGTGCTTTATTGTAAGGTACTCATCAGTCTGTATTCATTACGCTTGGTTTCTAACCCAAGGTAATCATGGGACTCACTTGCAATCCTCCCAAGCCTGGCGATGAATCATATGAAAAGTTTTCAAAGGTATGCTCCTAACTGTAACTTACCCAGAGAAACTCACGCGCCTCGCGTGATCATAATCAGTGCTACTTTATCGCTCGTGTAATTTTTTAAGGGGGCTCTGTCACGGCTGACTAGTTTATATGGTTGATAATGGCAATAACGAGTCATTATTCGCTATGGAACTTGAGAACTTAGTACTTAGTTGTGAATGACAGAATTAATAGCATCGTATTATTCTTTTTTTCAGCTTGTCTCCAGTGCTCAGGCTGTAACGCGTTCCAGGTTTTAGCGAAAATGTAACAATTTGAACCGTAGCTTTTCACGATACATATAAAAGCAGTGAAAAATATAATACTTAGTCAGGTGACGCCTCTAATGCCTGCCTGCCTGCCACGGGATAGCCGATTTAACAAATAAAGCTTGTTCCTCTTACCCTGGGTACCAGAGGTTTTTCTCGCGGGTGGCGGGATCCTTCGGCCCGCGGGCCGAAGCCACTAGTGGCGATGAAAATTTGAAAAACCGGAAGCCGTGGCACGCAGGATAGGTTTCCATTGATTCTTTTGCCCAAACAAAACGTCAGATTCCAGTCTTACGCAAGTAAAGTTTGCCAAGTACTGAACTCACTAAGAGAGTAGGTCGAGTAATCAAAAATGTCTATTTTCTCCTGGAACATTCGGCAATCTTCTTATAAATGTATAGAAAATGATCTTTAATTGCGCCGCACTAGGGAAATTCTATAGAGGTGATTACCTCCAGTATTCCCATATCTTGCCTAACGCATTATTTTGTGTTTTATCCGTATTACAGGAAGTAACATCCATCAAGGATTCTTACAGGAAGAAAGCAAAGATGACAACGGAGGTTCTTAACTCAATGGAAAATGTTAAGTGTAACGAGGTGGCTGGTGCAATGTATGCTTTTCCGAGGATACACTTCCAAAGAAAGCCATCGAGGCAGCCAAGGTATCATGTCTTGTTTCTGGCCCTGATATCTAGTGCCACACTGCAGAATACTGTCAGTAATGGATATCCTAGGTGTACGGTAATCCGGATTCCGGAACCAGGGAATTTTTTTCTTGTAGACTGATTTATTCACTAAATCAGTTCAGGGGTTTGAAATTCGGAATTTAGACCTGGTTGTTCATAAGATGCATAGCTCTATCCACCGGATAAATTCACTATCCAGTGGATAGGTATGAGCGAAACCAATTGCACTATCCACTGGATAGGGATTTATCCGGTGGATTGCGTTATCCAGGTTTTGAACAGCTGGGGCCTGCTCTATATATGAAGCCCGAAATCTCGCTAACGATTGGAATCTGGAATCCACGTTTCATGGACACGGAATACTGAATCCAGTACCCGCCATCCGGGATCTACAGCATAAAATCCGGAATCCACAACGTGCGATCCAGAAGCCAAGATTCTCGTTGATGCACCTTATATTAGAGGAATGCCAACCCGTTTCCCGCCGTGTCAGTTTTCATAAAAGGTGTTCTTCGGTTAGAAAAAGCGATAAGGGCGCTATCATGGGCTCCCATTTTATTCAGGCTGCTGATAATGTCCCGCGAAAATTAAAATTTTACTTTCTCAACTTTCCTTATTGCATTGCTAAATTCCATATGTCGTGTCGATCTAGTAACAACTCCCAGTAAAGGCTTCATCGAGGGATTCATTGAAATAAAGATATTCCTCTCACAAGGGAAGTATGTATGTGATCTGTTTTGTGAGGGAAGTGTCCTGATTTTGGGTGGACAAAAGTAAATTTGTGTAGATATTGTTTTAGTTTACTAAGTTGTTGGTATTGTCATTGTTATTTAGGCCAAGGAAATGCCACCAGACGAGTTTTACTGTTGGCAGGCGCTGGAGAAAACTGGAATTTACATGATTCCTGGCCACGTTTTTGATATGAAAGGCAGCGGTAATAACAACTTTTACTACAGGTAAGATTTGAATTAACAAGGGTCATCAACTTCAGGTCGGAATTTTTATGATTTTAAAAACCTCTCTGTGATATCATTTGCGCCCTCGGGTCACAAGGTTTTCACAGGCTTGTCTAATATATTTAGATTGATTAGATTGACTGCACCTTTAAATTTGAAAAGACCCCTCTTTCCCCCCAACCCCAAAAAATTCTGCCTTTGTACCACAGGAACACCAAATTAGGATGCGTTTTGACGAACGCGATAAGGGTATACACAGGTCGGCCCATAGCCGGGGTGATTGGGGCTTAGTGGAGGTCCTGCAACTGGAATAAAGTTGGTGTTTACAAATAGAAGGGCTCACAACCGGGATTATACGGTACGGACCAGAGCATAAACTTACTTGGGAAAAGGCGTCCTAAAAGCGATTTGTCCGTAAAAGCAACGTTCTGTCAGCGTGTGAAAGTCTGATTGAATTGGACCAAGTTTCATCTCCACATTATGGCTTAGAATAATCCAAAAAGTTTTGATTTTTCAAAGCCACTATCCATACGAAGGAAATAACTTAAAACGGTTTCATGTTTTAATCTTTCTTGGTAGGATCACTATTCTTCCTTCTGAAGAGACGTTCGCTCCAATGTTTGAGCGACTACGAATCTTTCACCAAGAATTCATGGCGCAGTTTAAGGACACGAACAGACAAGATGGATTTACTGGATTTAGTTCCCAGTAATGACAATATTCAATCCAGACTATTTGATATGTTTCCATCCTCATTTATCAGGGGAAGGTTTTCTGATGTAAAATATATGTTTGAAGAAGCAAAACTCTTGTTTACAAATTTCTATTTCTCGAGAAAGGCTAAATAGTTTTGATGACTCTTCATTCATCTATGACTTTCAAAGTTTTTAAGTTGACTTCCCTTCCCAGAATTGGTTATATATTATCTCTCAAAAAAAAGACCCGGAAATGTTCAACAATAGTGGCAGAAAGAGTCTTGAATGTATCTGGCAAGCTGTACACAAATGTCCTTAACCACCCAACGAGGAAAAACAACATTTTTACAATCCACTCCTAAAATTGGCGTGAAAAAAAAGACACTTTTAACAATCTTCTGACTTTTCCCATCTCTAGGACACTGAAGTCTAGTGCCGCTTCCCATTTCAGCGTTTTTCCGGCCCATTCCTTGTGATATTCCAGACATAGATAAGAACATAAAGAAATCCTGTTTATATAAATAGCAACTTTATTCAAGTCTCTTAAAGTGCTGATTTTACTAACAGAAGTATTTACCTTTAAAACAAGTCGCATTATTGAAGTGGATATCGCGTTGTGAAATAACAAATTAAGAACTAAACAACTTCTGCGCTTAATGTACATAATGGATATATTTCATGTTTTGCGACCACAGTCATAATGACTAACTCTAAACAACGAAATGTAAAGGATATCTTTTCATTTTGGAAGCATACTAAATTAACGTAACGAAAAGATAAACGAGACTACTAACCGGCTCTATATTTAGTTGTTAAGTATTTGACGAAATACTGTGGTTCAACTCATCAATGGTTTACTAGATTTTGTTTTCCTTTGTGTTGCAGTATAGTTAAGAGTTTAAAACAATTGACGGAAAAAAGCATTTGAACCAAGAAAAAAATTGCACCACAGCAATTGTTTACAGCCTTTTTATCGAACTTTAAAGGCCTCAATAATAGTATACAATCAACTACAACTGGTCTTTTTTTATGAAGATGACGACATCATTAGTTGGCTTCCAAGTGTTAAACAAAGTACATTAAAGCTCATGAAGAGGAATATCTCGGGCATTTTGTCTTCGTTGACGTTTAAATAACACCAGGAGAGCTTTCCTAAACTCTGGCATTCTGATTGTGTAAACGACGGGATTAACAAGCGAGTTCATAAAATACAGAATGATTAAAGAAAAATCCAAACGTAGTAATTCCTGGGAAGAAAGGAATTTCATGATACCAGTTTTAAAAGAAAGAAAAATAAGAACTAAAGCTGTACTCGGTAGCCACATCAGTAAGGATACGATAGTCATTAAGAATAATGTTACGGTCAGTTTCCTTTGTCTGTTGGCTGCACCATGGTGCTGGGGATGCGCTCCACACAAAAATTTAACCGCAATGGAAGAGTAAGAAACACAGATAACAAAAAGACACAAACAACAGTATGATTGCCACAAGTAAAGATCATGTGACCCTTCCTCCCCATATGATCTAGATAACAGTAAACCGGCAGTTGATACCATTGCAGCTAAAACCCATACACCAGCAATTGTTACCCCGTAGACCCACTTTTTGATGAGGCGATGCCTGAAGGGACGAATTGTTGCATGCATCCGATCTAATGAAATCGCTGCAATGTTTGTTAGAGAGGTCAGAGGAAACCAGATGTAGGGAAAGAAAATTATCACATGCAGTTCCTGGCTTAAATTGATTTTCACAATGTCGCATGAGTCTAGTGAGAGGACATGAAATAGATGAAAGTGAGAAAACCCTCCGACAAACATATCAGCTACGGTCAGGCTTATAACTAGGTACATGGCACGAGTGCGAAGACTGCGGTTTTTTATAAAAAGAATGATTGATATAAGGTTCACTGTTACTATAGCAACAAACACAGCAAGGAATACAGCAAACCAGGTGATGCACTCGGATGAAGATAATTGCATAACTTGTTTTCTTTTACTTCTTTTCGCTTCACACTTTTACCCGTTCTCTTCAGTTTTTCGTCTACCTTTAGAAAGAATTTGAATTGAATAAAGTTTGGTTAATTAGAAAACAAAAGTAGGAGGTGAACAAATAAGGTTGACGTCTGTTTTTCAAAGATCAGTAATGAAGATACATGAATAATAATTCGACGAATTAGGAAGCTCACCTTTAACTTACAGTTTTTCAAATTGCCTTCACAAAAGCTGAAGTGAAACCCTTGTTTTCACCTGTGGAAAAAATATCAGTGACGTTTGAGGGGAGATTAGGATAAATTGGTTGACTAAAAGCTGAGGGCATTAAATTTCGTTTGAACTGAATATTTTTAAAACCTACGTAACGTCAGCGCTCGTTCACCTGAGTATAATAA